>JAFEMH010001015.1:0-442500 GCA_022495995.1 Adenophora triphylla var. japonica
ACCTTAGTGGAAAGCAAAATCGCCATGATTTGCAAGACACCGAACAAAAGGACGACGAGCCTGTGGGTGAGTTCTACAAAAGATGGAACTAGAAGCTAAGCAAAATAATGGATCCGCTTTCCAAAGAAGAGCAAATGGACATCTTCCATTCCTGCCTTAAACCATCTCTGAGGACCTTGATCAACTATCACTTCTATCCAGATCTCCGTGCCATGGTCAACGCCGAAACCAAGTTCGAAAAGACCCTGAGCCTCCAGAAGACAACAGCGAGCCCTGCTTCATCTTACCGCTATCGGACAAACCTGTCAAATCCAATACCTGTCCCGAACAAAGGAAAAGAAGCAGCCGGAGCGGTACACTACATCCAGAACGGAGCTCAAGTAAACCGCGATCAAGAACCCAGAAGGAACAACAATCCCCATCCCATACCACAGTTCCAGCATTTCGACAACCTCGAAATGCCTCTAGGCCAAGTATTCGAAGTACTGGTAAAGCGAAATCTTCTCAAGCCTCTCGAGAATTTCCAACCAAAGACTCTCAAGCCCAACATGGATATGAGCAAGCACTGCGCCTTCCACAACTACCCCGGTCACACCACCGACAATTGCTTCGTGCTGAAGCAAGTGGTCCAGGGGCTAATCGAAGAGGGAAAGTTGGAACGCCTCGGTTGCCCCAACACCATTGGAAATCCATTCCCCCGAAATGACAGGGTGAACATGATAGCCTTCGGTGAGACTCCATGCAAGAATAGGCCTCCTGCAATCTCCAAAACCGTCAACATGCTATCCCGCTACGACTGGGAATGTGAAACCAGAGTCAAACGCTCCCGTGACCGGGAATCCCGACAGGAAAACCCAAGGATGAGTGTCTCCCTACGATCTCTGCCATGATCGAGACACACCAATGGATGGATCGAACGCTCCCCGGAGGAGACTGAATCAAACGGCAGCACCGGAAGCGGTCTAGCCTTCACAGACGCAGACTTGCCGATATGTGAAAACAGACACAATGAGGCCCTCCTCATCCTCATAAAGATAGAGAGGTTCTACCTCCCAAACGTCTTGATCGATAATGGCTATGCGGTCAACATCATTGCCTTGCGCACATTGAAACGACTCCGTATCGACCGCTCCCTGATGAGACCTTTGCCCCGGATAATCCGAGCTTACGACTCCACTCCATTCCCTGTCATAGGAGTAATCAATATGAGGATCCAATTCAATGAACAATTGGAGTCGGTGGAGTTCCAAGTTGTGGAAATCAAGCCAACCTTCTCCGCCCTGCTTTGGCCGGGGACCTTATTTCGCATCGAGATAGAAAGCAGTATCATCTACTCTTCACCAATGTGTGAAATTCATCAACGCCAATGGAAACCTCGAGGTGATCCGCGGAAGCAGCACGATAGCAAGCACTTGGCCAGCAAGATATGACCCAGAAGAAGGTCCCGACATGACCGAATACTCCTCTGCAGGCGTGTCTCCAGTCCTGTCCTGCTACAAAATTGATCCCTACATCCACGCTCTAAGCCGTGAAGAGCTAGAGATCGAAGAACTCATGGGCCAAGACGACAACTCTGAAATATGCGACTGCGAAGAATGCTTGAAAGAAGATTAAGAGATGGACGCCCAGATGGAGCTTGACCGAGAAGTAGACTCATACTTCGCCAAAAACCCTCCTGAGGAAAGCTGGCTCATCACCGACCCGCTAGTGCAGGACAACCCTCTTGCCGACACGCTCGGATCTCACGGGGACAGCCATCACAGCATAGTCCAATTCAACATCCCGGTATCTAACCTGGAAGAACAATGGCGCAACCTCCTCCAAAGCCTAATCAGAGAAGGAGAGATAGCATGCCCCCTCGATTCAGACATCGTAAATGTCATCCAAGAAAAGATCCCAGATAAGGAAGCAGATTCTATGAAGATAATCAACATCAGCAAAAATCAACTCCGAATCAGCGAATGCTTCGCTTTCCTGGAAGAAGCTCTCCATGACTTCTATCATCAAGCCCCCCGAGATCCGGGCAAGAACAAAGAATGGAGGGACATCATCAAAGGAGCAACCTAAAACCTCTGCGATCTGGTTTGAAGTCGAACTGCAGGCAAGCCATCCTCCGGGAACCGCATCAACTAAAGAATGGCCACCAAAGCCATCGCCACCCTCTCTAGACCTACAGCCTGCAAAGAGCAATGAAGCCAGGTCCAATCCCTCGTCGCCTAGAGTCTAGCTTCGAGTCATGTTGTCTGTGAATTCATTTCTTTCGAGTCATCTAATGGCTCTACGCAGAAAGATTGTGAGTCCATAATCAATAATGTATCTTCTCTACGCTTTCAATAAAAGGTCCGACCTTTCTAAATATCCTTTCATTGCATCTTTAACAAAATGATGAGTTAACTAAATCACAAACAGTTAATAACTATTCATCTAATAAAGAAGCAGACACATTAATTGAACAAAATGCATTAAACACATCTTTAAGCATGTTGTCAAATGAGAGAAAAAACAGGGCCCAAGCTGCCAAGGAGGTTTTAATCACAGTGAGTTTAGGAACTGCTGAAGAGCCAAAGAGACGCAAATCGGAAGCCTCTTCGCCAGTACAGTGCGTCCGCCAGATCTTCCAATACCTCAAAAACGGGGAAACCACCTTCATGAACGAGGAAGGCCAACGCAAGGAAGGAGTCAAAGCCAAGAGAATCATGGCCCTAAAATGCCTCGCCTCTCACTTTGTCATTCTTGGAGGCATGCTCTACAAAAAGCGCTACCAGGGACCGCTCCTACGCTTCATCAGCCAGGAAAAAGCAAACGAGCTCATGAACGAAGTCCATAATGGGGATTGTGTCCCCCACATGAACGCTAGAGCCGTGATGCAAATCATTCTTCGGATGGGCTACTACTGGATCTCCATGGAGGCAGACTGCATCCACTTTTTCCGAAGCTGTGACAAGTGTCAACGGTTCTCCAACCTCAATCATCTACCTCCTCACGATCTCTACTGCATGACTACGTCCTGGCCCTTCGCCATGTGGGGAATTGACGTCATCGGGAAAATTGCTCCGCCGGGCAGCAACGGCTACAAATTCGTCTTGGTAGCCATCGACTACTTCACAAAATGGGTCGAAGCCAAGTCATACAAGGTAATAACTTCCAAGAAGGTCGCACATTTCCTCAAGGAAAACATCATATGCCAATACGGCATCCCGAACGAGGTCATATCAGACAACGGCTACCTCTTCGAAGGAGAATGCGACAGACTGCTGGCCGAATTCAAGATCACACGACACAAGTCTTCTCCCTACAGGCCACAAACAAATGGTGCAGTAGAGGCAACAAACAAGACCCTCGAAAAGATCATCCAAAAAAGACCACCCGAGGACGTGATTGGCCCGAGAAGCTACACCTGGCACTTTGGGGCTACCAAACATCAGTCAAAACAGCCACGGGAGAAATTCCATTCGCCCTCACGTACGGGATGGAAGCAGTACTGCCCGTTGAATTGGAAATTCCCTCACTCCGAGTGCTGCTGGAAAACGAGATCAACGAAATTGAATGGCTCCGAAGCCGACACAACAAACTGGCTCTGCTAGACGAGCGATGACTAAAGGCCATGGAGCACATCTGAGCTTACCAAAGCAGAATGGCTAGAGCCTTCGACAAGAAAGTCAAGTCCCGAGACATCAGGGAAGGTGATCTGGTACTCAAGGAAAAGCCCCCCACTCAAACCAACCCACTGGGAAAGTGGGAACCAACATGGATCGGCCCTTTTGTGGTTCAAAAGATCTTCTCCAGAGGTGCCATGAAGCTGACAGATCTAGACAGCAATCCCTTCATGAATCCAGTCAACAGAAGCAAACTTCGCAGATACTTCGCCTGAAGAAGATCAACTGTGCATCTCTTGGCACTCCTTGTAGTGTCGAACTACGCAGACCTGAGCCCTCTAGTCGGGGGGAACGTAGGCAACCTTAATTGGTCTGGTCTAAAAACACACAAAAAAATAAAAAAGTTTGAATGTCAACCAAGACCTCCATCAAACTATACACTTTCCAAAAGCATGCCCCCACCAGCACCTTGACCAAGTCAAATGACGGCGGAAACATCAAAGGACATCTGATGGTCACTCAGCGTCAAAAGACTGACCCGTGTCAACTCCGAGCTAGGGGCTTGTCTTCGCCCTCACGCGCTTCAAGAACAAAAAAAGTGCTCAAGCAGAAGCTTACAAAAAAAAAGAAGCTCAAGCAAAAGCTACAAAAATGAGGTCAAGAACCTGGCGCCAACAAACAAGAAGCAAGGAAGCCACGGAAAAGACCGTAAAAAACGACTTGTGAAGGAAACACCCAACCTTCCCATCCAAACACAAAACCTAAACAAAAAGAGATGCCGTCAAGACCCAGACTGCTTCAATCCACAAGTACAACAAGAAAGGTCTAAAGATGGACGCCGCCAAGGCTCACAAAAGAAACAAAAGGCGAACAAGAGATCTTGCGTCTCGATAAATATTTAAAAGTAAATCACAAATCACTAAACGATTACAACATTTCTTGATGAGTTCAAGCATGGTCTACTCTCAAGTTCACAACATGCTAAAAGACAGCTTAATACATTTAACAAATAATGTGTCTGCAATGCAATGAATGGATACTTAGGAGGTCATTCCGCGCTACCTGCGCTTGTCCCCTCGCCATTCTTCCCTTTCTTCCCTCGTCCCCAGTAAGTCTTCTTTCGCTCAACACAAGCCAACTCTGTCTCTCTCAATCCGAGATTTGGGGTCCTCCCCGTAGAGTCAAACAATCCGGCAGCTCGCAAAGCTTCATTCGTCCATGCCTCAGCCCGGATCTTCTCCCTGCGAGTCTGCAAAAGAGGACCTCTCTCCGTCAGTCGGTCAACTCTGGTCTCGTAGTCGAACAAAGCGTCTCCTGTCACATTATGAGGGTTAGACCAGGCTTCGGCACTTCTAAGGCTGTAAGTAGGACGGCAACCTTGCCCCAGTATCTCTTCACGCCTGCTCCCCAAAACCACTTGGGACTACCCGACATGCTGCTCGTACCAATCCAGATACTCGGTGGTTAACACAACACTCTCCCGACGTCGAAGGAGCACCACAGGAGGGAAAGCGGAATACTTCCATACCCTCAGAAAATACAGAAGAGCATCTGAATCTGCCATACAGAGAGAAGCTACCTCCACAATGGCAATGTCATCCTGTGCCCAAAGCAAAAGCTCCCCGCTCATCCCGAGCTGGCACGGAAACGAGCGACAGAATATAGAAAGAGGACCAAGACAAACCCGGAACTCTGACAACATAGAACCCTTCCGGAAAGGCCCTCCTAGTCTCAATCCCCCAATGTGGAACCCACCAGCGAATCTGATGCATGCCAAGCTGTGCCATCCATCCCCCCCAGGCGGACTGATCCATATCCAATACAAGAGGTCGCCGAGCAAACCTCCACGGGCTAAACGACGCCGGAGCCTCAGGCATAGCTTGAAGTCTCTCTCTCAACCACAGAGTGAGCAAAGCAGGGCTTCCCCCTCTCATGAACCTATCCCCAGTCGCCAGACGATCAATACCGTGAAGGGTCTCCCCCAGGACCAATGGAGCAATATCCTCCCCGGCTCGGCAGTGCCCTACTACATCCAGCAAAGCACCGTCACAGACCCCAGGGGAGCCGACCATGAAAAGCGTTGCTATCACGCACAAGGCAAATGCATCCCACGAGATGTCACACTCCTTGCCCATAAACCGCTCCGGTAGTGCAGAAATGTCAATATGACCAGAATCAAAGGTCATACCCTGCACTTCTTCCAACGAAGTCCGAAGAAACCATGCAAGCTTCACGCTCACGACTGCACCGCCAATCACAGGAAGCGAGATGGCCTCCACCTCCGGTCCTCCAATCAAAACCCGAAAATCCTCAAAGGTGGGCATCACTTCATTGTAGGAGAAGCTATACGTGCCTCCTAACATCCCAGAACTTAGCGGCAGCCCGCAATAATGCCCAATTAGGAACTAACTCCCAAAGGGACCAAACCGAGCAGAGTCAAAATCTCACCTCGAAAGCCCGCTTGTTGTGCCTCATATGGTGCCTCACCCACGTATCGAGCCTCTCAAGGAAGTATGCTCGCCTCTCCTTCGAAAGCCTCGGAAAAATTCTTGAAGAAGACAAAGAAATCATGGAGAAAGTGGAGGTTTCTAGAGAAAATGGGGAAGGAAGCTCGAAGTGACTGCAAATGGGATGTGGGAGAAGTCCAGACCTTCTGTAAACACTTATTTCCTCCCCAAAAGCAAAGCTTGTCCGTACGGACCACTTTCCATGCTGGGTCTGTCCGTGCGGACCACTTTGCAGCCTGGTCCCACATTCTCAGCAAACTGCCAAACAACTACTGTTCCCGGCAAGACCTTGCCCCCAAACTGCCCAAAATCTTGGCCAAAGCCATTTTCGGCAACCATACAATAACCACAAATGTATTCCCAGCTCATGTGACATGCACAAATAATAAACTAGCAACAATTCTTAGGACAATCCCCGTGAATTACAAAATACGGCATTAGATCTCAAATAAAATACTTTGTTGTGCATATACAAAATGTTTTATTACAGGTACCAAAATGTCTGTTGCTAAACAAAAAACAAAAAATGGAAAGAGGGAAAACAAATTAGCCATATTCTGACTCATCATCATCAACCTCAGCAAATGAGAAGTCCGGCATCTCGGCAAACTCGCCAGCCACACCCTCGTCATCGACAATCTTTGGACCCCTCGAGGTACTCGAAGTACTCAGAAGGATCAAACCCGGTGAAAGGATCATGAAGGGATGCGCAGACGAACCCTCTCCCAGTGCCTCCTGAGGAAAGAAGCGAGTGAAGAGTCTCGCGACCTCTCAGGCCCAGAAGACATCCCCCGCATCAAGACTATGCCGCCCGGCCGGTCCCTCTGCTTGTGGCTCCGGCTCAGCCCTCGACGAAGGAGTATCCACAGAATGCCTCGAAGGCATCGGCTCAAACGCCGGCGCACACCGCGAAGACCTGCAAGACAGCTTCCCCGCGAGCTTCTTCGCAAAAGACTTTATCCCCTCAAATCGGCGGGTCAACGTATCGAAGGATCTCCCCGAGACCTACGCAAGCAAGCAAACAACCAAAGAAACGCTCAGCTAAGGAGATACAAGCATACTCGACAAAAAGAGAAAAATATAGAAAAGATGCCAATATGGAAAAGAGTAAGCACACTCACCGGAGCATTCGGGTCAACCCGATAAGCAGCAGGAGCCTGCTCAGGGATGGGCACAGACACCCTCCTCCTCGAAGAATCCGCAGACATACGTGAAGTCTGGCCCAGGCACCGAAACATCTGGGGGATGCGGTGGGCCATCCTGCCTCTCCCTCGCCAACGCCTGTGGTGTCCTTAGCTTCCTCCTGACGAAGGCCCCATACTCCTCGCCATACAGGATGAACTCCTCGGTGCTCACACCCTCCAAGTACCTATCATACTCCAGCACATCCATATCACGAGGATGCATCATCCCGAAAAGTGGATCCCTCGGAGCCACAGGAGGCTCGCCTAGGCCATGTTGCCTCTCTCCCAGGTACATAAAATCACAAGTCAGGCCCCGCAGCATCTTCCTCTGCCGTGTCACCGCAGGACCGCCCTCGAGCTCGTCGTCGCCATACCTAACCCAGGGGTACAGCTCGAACCCCATCGGGCTATCTCTCTCCAGGAACTCCTGCACATCCCGATATGCAGTAGTGAGCTTCCCCCTGACCGTCCTCCTCCTCCTCAAAGAACGGACCCAGCCCAGCATAGCAGGATAGGCCACCATGGCCTCAGCCTCTCGGTCCCACGGCTGGCACCGGAAGATCTCGTAGCACCACACCTGCAACAAAAGCAGATAAGGCTTAGAGCAAAAGAAGACGGAGAAATGACAAAATGCTAAACCACAAACAGCAATAAACTCATACCTCCAGTGCAAAATCGAAGCATCCCAGAGAACTGGCCACGCCCCGGCTAAATCGGTCCATGGAGAAGTAGAGCTCGACCAAGCCCGCCTCGCCCAAAGCAATCTCACCAACCCTCCCGAAGTCCACCAAACTCTCCAACAGAGGGAAAAGAGCGGAGGAGGCGTGATTCGAGAACAGAGTCTCGAAAAGATCAAACCACAGAAAGGAGCGCGCCAGCTGCTCAGCCGTCACCAATCCAATGCCCCGGCAATAAGCCCCGATGTTGGCCGTGATATGCACCTCTACATCGCTATACATCATACCCAGGCCCTTACGAGGGAAGGGCACAAAGCCCAGCAGCTCTGCCAGCACCCCATCGAACATCCTGTCCCGCCATCTCACTGGCCCTCCTTTTAAGGAAATCCCAGTAATCGCCGCAAAATCGGTAGGAGTCACCATCACCTCTCCGCAGCTAAGATAGAAGGTATGCGTGGTGTCCCACCAATACTCAGACAAATCCAAGAAGACGCCCTTGTTCTTCTGCGTCTCCGCGATCCCGGCCAAGTTCTCAACGAACACGCCCAAACCAGAATCAAAGACCAGCCTCTTAGGACTCGGTCTACCCTCCCTAGAGATCTCCGGCAGGTGCCACCACGGCTCAACTACGGCCTCGAGCGACCCCCGAGACTTCATCTTCTTCGCCTTTCCAGACGAAGGCACCTCATTCTGCAGGTAAACACAACAAAGGTACGTCAATAACAGTACTTAAAGCAAATATACATAAGAGAAACGAAAGCATGAAAAGTCCGTCCCAACACGGCAAAACGTAAAAAGTCCGTCCCAACACGGGAAAACATAAAAAGTCCGTCCCAACACAGCAAAACATAAAAAGTCCGTCCCAACACGGCAAAACATAAAAAGTCCGTCCCAACATGGCACACATTGCACATAAATTCCCCACAAAGGCCGTCACAAAAAACATGGCACACGTCACGCTTTTTACACAAAGTCCGTCCCTACACGGCAATTTTTCCGCAATGTACATACAAAAATAGCATAAGGTACAAATCACCAAAGCATGCATTTCAAAGAGAGGCACTTTATTTTTACAAATAAGAGTTAATCTCCACATTTTTGCACAAAAATCACATACCCACAATCCTTACATGCTCAATTTCAACAATTCATCATAAATTTCACAAAAAGAGCATGGCAACAACAAAAGCCCCAAATATGCGAAAACTAAAACCTAGTTCTAGCATACCACAATTCAAGCAAGAATCAAAACAAAATTGATTTCTTACCTCCCTTACGGTCCTCTCCCGCAAGTTGTGCACCTCCGGATCCGGATACAACACATCCGAATTCCTCGACGAAGGCACAAAGGAAGTGCAATTCTTTTGAAGGTCCAATCTCCTCTCGATAGCCTCTTGGCTCCTTTGGCAACGACCTCGTCTAATTTTTTCCGCCATTACAAGCAATTCAAGCGACTCGGAAGAATTCCTTAAGGAAATTTTGAACAAAAATCAATTCTTTCTCTCCCTCTCTCTCTCTTTTTTGCTCGACAGAAGATGAAGATGGAAGAATGGCGTCGTGGCTGGAACCTGATCTGATTTTGGAAAATCAAATTTCAAAGCCAATCCGTGCGGACCACTTTGCAAACAAAGTGCATCCGTGCGGACCACTTTGCATACCCAGGCAAGATTACCCTTTTGCCCTTATAATCTTTGCCCCTAGCTGTCCAAAGGCCTTTTACAGCAAATTCAATGCTGTTTGGTCCTTAACCCAACCAAACTAACCCTGGCCGTCATCGTAAGTCTGAACCTCGCCCACTAAACGGTAAAACAAACACAAAAGGCGCAAACGCCTCCAAACACAAATCCCAAGGCACAAAACGCCTCCAAAACACAAAACAGTAAACCAAACACCGGCCGTCATTCGTAAGCCCGAACCTCGCCCACCTAACGCAAGGCAAACACGCCTCCCAAAACCAAAACACTTAAGGCACGAGTGCCTTCCCCCCAAGGCACAAACACTTACATCCCCGGCTTAGGACACTGACACGTCCACGCCCGAAACCTCAGTCAGAGGACACAACACATCCTCACGTACGACACGACCTCAGTCAGAGGACACAACACATCCTCACGCATGACACAACCTCAGTCAGAGGACACAACACATCCTCACGCCCGACACAACCTCAGTCAGAGGACACAACACATCCTCACGCACGACACAACCTCAGTCAGAGGACACAACACATCCTCACGCATGACACAACTCAGTCAGAGGACACAACACATCATCACGCACGACACGACCTCAGTCAGAGGGAATAACACGTCCTCATCACTATCCGCAGCCTGGAAGGCTTTAAATTACTCGGTCCGGAAGACCGTATAAACCTCCAAAATCACTATTCGCAACTCGGAAGGCTTTAAACTACTTGATCCGAAAGATCGTATAAGCCTTCCAAATCACTATATGCAGCCCGGAAGGCTTTAAATTACTCGATTCGGAAGATCGTATAAACCTCCGAAATCACTATCCGCAGCCCGGAAGGCTTTAAACTACTCGGTTCGGAAGACCGTATAAACCTCTAAAATCACTATCCGCAGCCCGGAAGGCTTTAAATTACCCAGTTCGGAAAATCGTAAAATTTCCATTTTAGGACACCACCACGTCCTCACAATCGACCTTAGCGGTCACATCACCTTAGGGCACCACCACGCCCGCATACACTCACAATTACACGACCTCTGAACTACGATCAGGCTTGATTCCCGCTAGGGATTCGTAGGAATCCTATCACAGGGTCCAGCCAACTGACCTAAACATTCACCCACAGGATACCACCACTTCCAAACACAGAGTCTCAGTCAGAGGACATCACACGTCCTCGTGCACGACAACACTCACCCCACACACGAAATACGATCAGGCTTGATTCCCATACGGGATACGTAGGAATCCTGTCAAAGGTCCTAAGCCTAACCGACGCTGCACAAAAAGGACACTACCACGTCCTCACAAACCGGCCTACACGGTCGCATCCTCTCCCAGCACGCGATCCAGATCAGAACCCTTATCTTATCGACGACCCCACTTCCTCCGTAAGTGATGTCGTCGAGGGCTTCTGTAAGTACCCCAACTCTGGATCACTCTCTTCCGAACGTACGAGAAACACCGTAGACTCACACAAACGCAGTCTCGAACACTCGTAGCCCTCAAAAACCCCAAAAACCACCAACCAAACCAAGGGGGGCCATTCTAGGATTAAAAAGTACAAAAGGACTTTTTAGGAATTTTGGAAAATTTGGAAAAGCATGATCAGTCCGTGCGGACCACTTTGCATCCAGACATCATAATTACAAAATCCCCTTAAAGTCCACAATATTCCCTTAAATCCAGGAAAACCAAAAAACTAGTAATGGCTGCCTATGTCATGCGACACAACTAGCCAAGGGTCATCATAATTACAAAATCCCCTTAAACTCCACGATATTCTCTTAAATCCAGGAAAACCAAAAAACTGGTAATAGCTGCCTATGTCGTGCGACACAACATGCCAGAATCTGGACCCTATAAATAGAGGCCTCCCCCCTCATAATTTTCACACCTCCCTCTTCTCTCCTCTCTCCCAGCCTTCAGGCAGCCCCTCTAAGACCCTTCGGGGCAACCCGGTCCCTTTCGGTTCCCTTCAAAGCATTCCGAGGCCTCTCGTGGTACTCCAAAGCTCTGCCGAGCACTACCTAGCGCTCTCGAGCTGCCCCGAGGCACTCCCGAGGCATTCCAAAGCCTCGCCGATCCATCCAAAAGCCTTGCCAAGCCATCTCGAGGCATTTGGAGCCATTCCGAGGTATCCTGGCCCTTTCCGAGCTCAACCGCCGATTCCGACGCATGCCGAAACTCTGCCCGAGCACAACCGACGATCCCAACGCACGATGAACCTCTGCCCGAGTCCAGTCAATGATCCCTGCGATCCCAACGCACGACAAAACTCTGCTCGAGTACACACCTGACAATCCCGAGGCACGCCGAAGTTCTGTCCGCAAACCATCGGCACTTCCCGACGCCATCCCGGTCCGTCCCGGAACACTATTCAACACTCAAACACTATTCCCCAATGGAAGACAGACACGAACCAACATTGGTAAGGCTTCCTTCCTACACTATTTCAATACATTTCAATAAGGAGTGTACAATGTAGACATCAGATATCTCATGCATTTTTAAAAGCACATACGCACACACACACACAACATTTAAAGAAAGAAGAGGTACCGAAAGACTCGTTTTTACAAGGCGACTCGGGTGAGCTCTAACATTCTTTTCCCGAGGCGTAACCTGACCTCCGAACTAAAAAATCTCATCACACAACAACAGTTTTTTTAAACTGATGCCTTTTCTCAATGTTTTGGGCTAAATCAAAACGGCGTGGTGACTCAGCAAAAATGCAGCGAGACACCTCCTCGACCAACGCAGTGAGATGTCGGGGCCCGCGCGCGAGCCGGATCCGGGTAATTTCACATGGTTCGTCCATACCTTCATCGTTGGCCTCTATCGCCAGGCAATAGGCTGGGATTGACATTTTGCTAACATCTCGGGGTTTTACTGAGACATCGGCCAGAAATTCCATGATGGAAGCCAAAGTGGCTAAAGCATTAGCAAACATATTTCTATCCTTAGGTAGGTAGTGGAATGAAATGTCTGTAAAGCGAGCTGTGAGTGCAAAAAAAAGGATGTGATATTGCTATAATCTGAGATCCTGAATCTTCCATTTTCCTTCAATTAGATTGATGATCAAAGCTGAGTACCCGAAGACCTCATTTTCTTTCACCCCTCTTCTTAATGTTTCTTCTAAACCGGGCATACATGCTTCATACTCAGTTGTATTGTTTGAACATTCAAATTCTAATCGGATAGCGATGGGTGTGTGCGCATCGCTAGGGTCAATGAGCAAAATCCCTATACCGAACCCTCTCTTATTAGCTGCATCATCAAAGAAAAGTTGCCACTTGTTTTTGGTGTGCTCAGCCATACAGATCTCTTCATCCGGAAACTGGGGTTCGGGCTCAGGCTCTACTTCCAAAGCCAAATCTGCAAGTTGATCGGCCACGACTCGACCTTTGATTGACTTAGGCGTTGCATAGATCATATCAAACTCACTTAGCAAAAAGGACCACTTGGCAACTCGATTGGACAGAGTAGGTTTTACGAGAATGTATTTGACTGGATCAATGTGGGAGATGACTTGGACGGGTAGAGATTGTAGTTAAATCTCTAGGTGCTACGTAACCCAGACCAGGCCTGCACAAGCCTTCTCTAATGCTGAGTAATTCAATTCGCTTCCATGTAGTTTTTGACTGACAAAATAGATAGCGTTTTCAACCCGAGAATATCTCTTTTCTTGGGCAAGCATAGCTCCGACCGAGGTGTCTGTAACTGTTAGGTATAAATGGAGTGGCTTGTGAACATGCGGTAGGGATAAGACTGGGGGGTTAGCTAGAAATTTCATGACTTTATCGAAAGCTAACTAGCATTCTTCGTCCCACTTACGGTCTGTATTCTTCTTGAGGAGTTTGAAGAGTGGCTCACACAATGAGGTCAATTGTCGTATGAATCTGCTAATATACTGGATCCTGCCCAAAAAGCCTTTGACTTATTTCTGAGTCCTTGGTACGGACATGTTGGTGATGGCCTTAACCTTTTCTGGGTTGATCTCGATCCCCTTTTCCGTTACCATAAACCCTAGAAATTTACCTCGGTGTAAGTGCTCCAATTTGAGTTGGTAGCTTTTTCGTTAGAAAATTAACGAAAGTTATAACATTACTAACATTTCTAACAATTCCTAACCTTTCTAACAAAGTAAGGGTAAAGTGGGCATTGCCATTTAAAGTTAAACCAAGAAAAGAATCTCAAAAAGCAAAAGAAATTGAAAAAACCCGAATTGGGCAAGTTGAAAAACAAAAACTGTTTGAATTTTTTGAAAATATTCCTTCTGTCCAAAAGGCCTGCAGCAGCGAAGTGAACAGTGCACGCGTCAATCGGATCCGCGCGGACATCTTTGTCCCTCACAGGGGGCTATAAATTGAACCCTCCTCTCTCAGTTTACACAACACATTTTACACACAGAAGTTGTATTTTGGCGAAAAATAGAGAGAAAACAGTGGGAATCCTTAGATTGCCACCATTTTCTCTTGAACCTTTCCCAATTTCACTTCAACCATTCTCAAATCACTCTTAAACACACCAAGCTCAAGCTTAAAACACTACTCAAGAGGAAGATTAGGGAGAAAACATAGAGGACTTAAGTGTTATCTACTTGTTTTCTCTTTAATCAACTCTATCATCAAACCCTAAACACATTCAAGCCTTGAATCCACCCAAACACAAATCCAAAACACCAAATCTTGATACTCCTCAAGTCAAACACCAAATCTTGATACTCCTCAAGTCAAATTCCAAGCCTAGGAAGATAGGGTGTCACCATTGGTAAAGCCCTCCTTCTCTAAACCCTAAAATTCCCTTTTAATCTCTTGTTCATCTTGTTCTTCTTATTTTGATTTGCTTTATGTCTAATTTAACTTAAGTCTTGACCTAATATGGTCATATTGAAGTTCATCTTCATGAATGACCATCTCAAATGGTCCAAATTTTAAATATCTAGTTGATTTGTCTCTTTAATTTCATCTCTACAAAATACCCCCTTTCCCTTTGCAAAGGACATGTTTAAACCCCATAAAATTCCCCAAGGATGACTTGAATATGATAACCACTTAACAAAAAGTAGTGGAATCAAGTCTAGGGATGAAAATGGGGTGAACATAGATGCAAATCCCCCCAAAATCACATTTTCCCTCAAGAACATCTTGCTGTCCAGTAGCATTGTTCTGAGATCTCAGTCCATTTTCCTATTTTTTGGACATACAGAAACTTGGAATTTGGTGTTGACTACAAAACACCTTTTGTAGCCAACATCCAGATATTTCCATACATATTTTTACTTTATTTTTTGTGTGAGTAAAACTCCTTTTTTCAAATTTTCTTTTAAAGGTCAGTTCATCAGTTTCTGGAAATCCAGATTTCATATCTGAGATTTCCAGAAGGTTTTTACCCCTCAAATCATCTCCAAAATGAAAAGTTATTTTACAGAAACCTTTTTTAAGGTGTTTTGAATATTTTTCATTCTCGGACTTTTCCCAGATTCTGGAGTTTTCAAGCCCTAAAGTCCATTTCAAAATTAAGTGTCCACTGCCTTTTTCATTCTGGCAGAAATGGATTCCAACTTCCAAAAATATTTTGAGTACCAAAATTCAACCCAAAAATCACACCAAAAATCATGGGATCTGTCGAAAGTCTAATAAAGAATTCCCAATTTTTACTTTCTTCATTTTCAACTTGTTTTGGCCAAAGTAACACACACACAAACACACACACACACAAACAAATGATTTTGAATGTTTGGAAGACTCGTTTTACGAGGCATTCCGGGTGCACACTAACGTCCTTCCCGGCGTGTAACGTGACCTCCGAACCCAAATCTCTAATCTCGGGCATTTTTCAAAGTTTTGGCCCTTAAAACAAAAATGGCGTGGCGACTCCGTTTGATTTCAAAAAAAAAAATCGGGTACATCACAGTGGCGACTCCGCTGGGGACTAAATAAGCTTTTTCTAAAAAAAAAATGATGATATTTGGTATATTGGTGGAAACCATTAAACTTCCCGTTATCGCCTCCTAACACGAGTCGGGGATAAATTGTGGTTTAACAATCCCACGTACCGGTATCATCGTTTTCAAAAAAAAAAAAGGAAAAGCTTTTGAGGGTCAAGCTTCCGTCCCGGCATTAAAAATCATTTGTTGTGTGTGTTGATTTTTGCACATTTTCGTGTTGTTTTGGCCTCCTCGGAAAAAGTCAAAATTTTGACTGTCGGAATCATGTCCCTAACTGTTGGAATTTTTGTGCTTATGTGCTTATGTGTTCATTAAATTTCAAAAAAAAAAAAAAAAAAAAAAGAAAAAAATTCAAAAAAATAAGAGTTTCAAAAAAAAAAAAAATTTCAAAAAAAAATAAAAAAATCATGCATCATTCTTTTTAAGACACATGAAAAATTTATATTTTACTCAGAAAAAGAAGATAGACTGCTTGCACACTACGCGCACGTGACCTTACACTGCACACTACGTCCCAAACCCGGGGAAATCCTTGTCGCGGCCCGTTTGGTCTTATTACGCCTCTCGGTGCAAGCACAGGACTACCCAAACATCCCATGGAGCCTCGTGTCGACCATGCACTTGTCCGTGACACACTTTGTCCGAGACCCGGTTGGTTTTTAGTCTGGTCTGTGTCATGCCCTGTCTGTGTATAGACCTTTCCTTTCAAGCCTTTGTCGGCATACCGACTCAATATCTTTCGGGGACCCTAATCAGTCGAAGTTCTGCCGATTTTTCGCCGCATACTTTGACCAAGATATTGACCGGCGCCTTGACTTCGGCTCGATCAAGGCACAAATTATACACTCGACTCCCGCATTGACACTGAGTCATCAAGGATTAATGATTATTACATGCCTAATTACGGCCTAATTGACGGCAAGTCAAGATCAATCGTGGACATTTATCAGTCCAAATCATGCCGACTTTTTGTCGAGCTCTCGGACATGATCTTGACGTTGACGTCAGCTTTGTCCGTAATTTACATCGAATGCTCGTTAAGACTCGATTACCCGCCAGACTTTTAGGATCGTTTTTCTTTCGATCGGTGGGACCCGCTTGCCCTATAGGACCCTCGCCGGTCATCTACCCCTGGGAGGTCGAAATACAGGTGGAATACGAGGGGCTTATAGACGTAGTGACGGGGCCCACTGATCCAGGATCCAGAGTAGTTTGCAAAAAAAAGAAGAGCAATCTTTTCCAACCGATTAGGTTAATAAAACATGTTTTAAGTAAACGTGAACAAATAACTGCATGTTGCATGAGCCCAAAGCCCAAACACCTACCCACCTTCAATTCCCACACATCTGAACCCTCGTGTATTTCCCCCCGCAGCTCCGCACAAAGCTTGGTTTCGGGCACCGGGACACCGGGTCACCGTTTGATCAGTTGGGAAGAGTCAAGCGCATCGCTAGCTTCACCGTTCGTTCCGACTCCGGGTTTCAGAATGTCTGCATCAGCTGGTAACGATGGGGACAACGTCACTCCGCCTCCCGGGACTCCTCAGACAGAACAATGGTGGAATCAGCTAGCCGAACAGATGAGAGTGCGCCAGGAAGCACAATTGAACAGCCTTATGGAGGCTATCAAAAGCCATGGATTGGCCGCCAGTCTCAACCCAGATGGCACCTTCACTGTGGATGAAGAGGAAGACCTCAATCCCGCTCTTGGTCAACCTGACTACTCCAGGATGCCACCACCGGCCTCCCACGATACTACCACCAGAGCCCATGCTCCTCGATCTCTAGGTCAGCCGGCTCCCCAACTGCAGACCACTGGATCCATGCAGCCTGACGGGATGAGCCGGTTCGCAATGCCTCGGTGGGGACAAAGTCGCATGCGGAATGCCTTCCCATGGTTGGGGATACCCCGGAATTCCACAGCAAATTGGGATCCCGCCTCAGTTTAGGACCAATCAATCCGGACTTTCGCAGCAACGGTTTGGAATGCCACCACAGTTTGGTTCGGGGCAATAGTCAGGAGCCCCTCCTCAGAATGATGCTAGCTCACTCCTCACACAGCTTCCGCAAACCCATTTCTCACTCGGGGTTCAATGGGTTACCAAGCCCCCATCCCGGTTTCATCGAATCACCGGGACCACGGTATCCTCTCGGTTATGCATCCTCACCACAACCACCATGCAATTCAACAACCGGGGACGGCGGCCCGCACTTAAGCCTACTTATGGGCCTCACACCGGAAATCCAAGCCATCGGCTACCTCAGATCTGCCTCCATCTTCCCTGCCGATTGGAAGCCAACGGCAAGTCGCGGATTCTATCCCTTTGCCCAAGCTCCTACCTACACTCCCGGGGAAATTTGGGCCAAGGACATGTTTTCACCTATGCTCCGGATATGGTATTCCTTCCACCAATGCACCACCAATAGCTAGTCTTCTTCCTAGCTCAAATATCAGCTCAAGAATTCCCGCTCCACCTTTGGATCCCCAATTGGCTTGGTTTATGGAGCAACACAAGGAAATGAAAGCACAGATTGCTGAATTGACCGCCAAAAAGAACACTGCTCTTCGGCCTACGAGATCCCGACTCGATTGTCCCCCGCCTCACAAGTTTGTGATTCCCACTCGAATTGTTTGATGGAAGTGCGTGCCCTAAAACTCACTTGGACACCTACACTTTGGCAATGAAAGCTAAGGGATGCACAAACCAGTAGTTGGTGACTACTTCGGTCTCTCTTTGAAGTCGGGGGCTTTGAAATGGTTTTTCCGATTGCGGCTGAAGCTAGGGCTACTTGGGAACAGTTACCGGTACTTTCACGGATAAGTATAAAGCCAACTTGGAATGGGAAACAAACGAGTTGACACTGCAGACAACGGTGCGCGCCACGATGAGAATATTGGGGATTTCTATAAAAGGTGGAACTTAAAGCTCGGTGAAATGGCCATTCCTCCCTCGACGAAGAGCGGTTAGACATCTTTCGGTCATGTTTGAAGCCGCATTTGAGAGCTTCCCTCGGTCACTTCCCTACGCCGACTTGCGTGCAATGGTTAATTCCGGCTAAGTTCGAAAAGGCTTACAATCGGCGGCCGCTGCACACTCGCTTACGAATACCGGGTTTCTTCCACCTCCAACACAGCTCTTGCCCAACCAAAAGGTAAAGAAGTGATTAGCTATGCGGGACAGGCGTAACAATGCCACTTCCTTTGTTCCAAAGAAACCCGATGCATCCGGATCCGGCTCCAAGACTTGAGAAACTTTGGGATGCCTTTGAGTGATATCTTCAGGTTTGGTGAGAGAAGGATTGCTCCGGCCTTTGGAAAATTATCGGCCTAGAAACCCCAATGCTCCTTTGGATACCTCCAAGCATTGTGCCTTTCATCGCACCACGGGCACTGACGAGATGATTGCGTCCCCCTGAAAAAGGCAATCCAAGGTTTGATTGAACAAGGGAGGTTAGAGGTTCCTGAAGGGCCTAATACTATCAATAACCCGCTCCCTAGAAATAACAACATGAGTGTCAACACGATCGAGTTTGGTGGTTCAAGCCTTGGGGGCATAATGGAGTTTGACTCGTCCCTTTGCGAGGTCAATGAACCAGTCATCGCAGGCAAGGAAAATGGTTGGATTGAGCAAGATGAAGTCCTGATGGAAAGACCTGCAATAGCTCCCATCTCCAGCGTCGAAGAATAGATGCATGGTCCAACAGCAAAGAGCAGCTAGACTAGGGGCTACCTATCTCTAAAAATAGTCTTTTAGTCAACCTTCGTAGGTTCTAGTATTTTTCTTTCACCTAAGTCCATCTTGGACACTTGTCGGTTTTGTCCACCTCGAATGTTGTGGAAAGATAGCTTAACTATCATTTAAAATTTATATATATATATAAGTCTTTCTTCTTTTCTTGCTAGACTCGAGACATCACTTGCACACTCGCGTTACACTTAATTGAAATGGTTTTATCCTAGATGATCACTTGTGCTGCTCAACTACTAATTCTTTGAAATAATTAATATTTAAATTAATTGGAGTGAGAAAATCAATTGATATCCCTCTCAAATTGGGGCTTACCAACTCCCCATCTTGCATCCCATATGCTCACATCCCTTTCATCAGCCTCATCATCTCGTTGCTCGATGAATTTGCATGGATCTTTTCTCATTTAAAGCTTAAGCAAGCAATGATGACTTAATCTCGTTTAGGTCATCCGGTAGGGATTGCGGTTGAAGCCTTTCACCCATAGGAAAGCCATTACCTCACCCTCACTAAACACTACCCTTTCATTTCAAGATCGGCGTGTTTTGAAACCCGATTTAGCCATTATTTTTGCTCCTTACTGAGAAAAGTCTAAGCAGGCCCAAGAAGTTAACTTCGAGAGTCGGCGATGCGCAAAATATCTCAAGCCATGAAGGAAGGACAAAGATAATCCTCAACTCCTCAGGAAGCTTTCCAAGTCAAAAAAAAAAAAACAAGAAAAAAGAGCTCAAGCAAAAGAAGCTTCAAAAAAAAAAGAAGGACTGTCAATCCTCACAATTCAGTGAAAGTCCCCGACTCCTCAAAAAGCTCTCCAATGATAAAAAAAAGGAGCCTGAATTCTCGAAGATTCGCAAAAGTTCCCGATAGCTTGGACTCCCTCTCACCATTTCCTTAACCAATCCCAAGACATCCTCTCGCTTTTAGAGGATATCCCCGTTACCATTATCCTCGCCTTTGGCCAACATCAAAATTTGACCTCTCATTCTTAGAGGCAATCAATCTTCCCCGCCATAGATTTCCCAAACACATCCCTAAAAGCCAACCTCTTATCTTTAGAGGTTCAGTCAGCAAAAGGCCCAGCCGACCTCTCATCTTAAGAGGTCACAACTTTCCAAATCACCCGATGGCCGATCGAAGCCCGGAAACCCAGCTACAGTCCTTACCGGATAGTAATTTCATTCCAGTATCTTCAGGAGCTAAATCAAATTAACGCTTCATTGCTTGCTTAAATTTGAATCTAATCCATCTTGATTCAAAATCATCAATCAAAGATTGTGCAAATTCAAATCTGATTCATTCGACATTTCATGTGAGCATAATTCATTTCTACTCCGCAAACACTTGCCGTGGATGTCCCACTGGGGCTTCGCATCTGTGTCTTTCATGGACACTCTAAGGGGATATGTTATTCGAATCTCCAATCCTCAAATCCCCAAAGGTCCTCAGATCCTCGAATTTCAACATTCGTTCTCTTTTCATTTGGGATAGGCCCGAACTACGGCGACCTGAGCTCTTCATAATGAAGGGAACGTAGGCAACCAGAAATGGTCCGATCGAAATCACAAACAAATTCCAAAAAAAATCCATTCTCATCAAGGATTGTCTCTATACACTTTCCGCCCTTCCGAGCTTGATTCTCGATATCAATTGATTTTCTCCTTGTGATTTATCAAAATATTTGTTCATATCAGATTTAGGGGTTGAATAACCCGAACATTAACAAAGGGTTTTAAGTAGCCTTGTGATCATCACGAATAAAACAAGTTTTCAAGTGTCTCGACAAGTCTTCTCTCTCTCCATCATAGGGAAATAGAGCCAAACACTGTCTTTCTGTCAGCAGGGGCTTCCATACACTTTTTCACACCTTGTGATGCTTATACTCTCTCAAAAGAGTCAAACCAAAAGCGAGAGTGTCATACACAAATTTGGGAGAAATTCCCACCTTTCAAAAGATATGCCCCTGCACGTAAACATTTCTGAGTCTTGTCCAAGAATCGGTTGACTAAGGTCCGAAAAGATGGGTGCCTCCTCTCGTTAGACTACTCAATTTCTTCACGCTGGGGCTTTGCTAAGCGGTTCTCCCGTGTTCTCCTGTATCGCCTCTTCAAGCTGGGGCTTATATAGTCATCTTTGGGTCCACATTGGCTTCTTCACTACAAGATAGATTCGATCTTCATCAGATTATTCTCAGGATCACTTTGCATTACCAATCAGAATGGGACTCTGCTAATTATGTCAAAATCACAACGAGGTTATAAGATTGGGGCTTCGCCAAGTCACTTCTTCAAAATCTGGACTTTGCCTACTCAGTTCTTCAAACCGAGGCTTTGCCAAAAAAGGGATCTTTCCTCGCTTTAAGGGGATCCGGGGGCTTTGTCAAGATGGTCTTTTGAACATGAATTCTATCAAGTCACAAGAAAGGTCTAGGCACATCAACAACCAGATTTTCAGCTTCAGAACTTGGTACATAGCAGCTTCCCGTAGTATCGGAATTTGAGATCTGGGTTTCTCCCGGCATTAGCAATTTCATCAAATCATTCTCCGAACAAGGTTTCGGCCAAAGTCACAGCTCACCCAAATGAAAGAAGCTTCACTCATATCAACGTGCCCTAGAGCCTGTCAGCATCAGCTTCAAATGACCAAGAGTGAGAGGGAAATTTTCAACCAAGACCCGGGATCCGAATCCAATCTCATCAAGATTGAGGTCCATGTGATACTGTAAAAAAAAAAAATAAACCTCATCAACAACCACTGTTTAAATCGCGATCGAGGGCTCTCACCTCCCCCACTTGCTCAAAATCTGTCCCAAACAGTCTCCAGACACATACATCCCAATGCATCCCCTTTCATCACCATGCATCCCCACCAAAAAATCTCCCAAGGGCTCATGTAGCATGCACAAAACTTGAATCAATAGGGAAAATCCTAAGTGATTGAAGATCATAAATCATAATTTCCCTATCAAAAGCTTAGGCTAGGTGCATCTTCGAAAGCAAGTAAATGCACCATCTCGTAAACATATGCAGTGATACTCTCACAATCATTTTTGGCTCTATGCATGCATCTGTCATCATGAATGTCATATATGCATCTTCCTCTTCACTAACGAATGCAGGAATTGAAACGTGAAATCAAATCCCCCTTTTCGGCAAGGATGATCTTCACCAAAGACGACCTCCAATGTCCACAAATGGATGAAGACAGCCTCCAGCATCTATAGTTTGGCAAAGACAAGCTCCGGCGTCTGCAACTTGCTAAAGACGACCTCCAATGTCCACAAATGGATGAAAACAGCCCCCAATGAAGACCACCTCCAGTGTCTACCGTTCGGTCAGAGATGCCAAGTTCTCAAATACAATTCGGTCAAAGATGCCAAGTTCTCAAAATACAAATCGGTCAGAGACGCCAAGTTCTCAAATACAAATCGGTCAGGAACGCCAAGTTCTCAAAATACAAATCGGTCAGAGACGCCAAGTTCTCAAATAAAGTTCGGTCAGGGACGCCAAGTTCTCAAATACAAATCGGTCAGAGACGCCAAACTCTCAAATACAAATCGGTCAGAGATGCCAAGTTCTCAAAATACAAATCGGTCAGAGACGCCAAGTTCTCAAATGCAAATCGGTCAGAGACGCCAAGTTCTCAAATACAAATCGGTCAGAGACGCCAAGCTCTCCAATACAATTCGGTCAGGGACGCCAAGTTCTCAAATACAAATCGGTCAAAGACGCCAAGTTCTCCAATACAAATCGGTCAGAGACGCCAAGTTCTCCAATACAAATCGGTCAGAGACGCCAAGTTCTCAAAATACAAATCGGTCAGAGACGCCAAGTTCTCAAAATACAAATCGGTCAGAGACGCCAAGTTCTCAAATGCAAATCGGTCAGGAATGCCAAATTCCCAAATACAATACGGTCAGAGACGCCAAGCTCTCAAATACAATACGGTCAGAGACGCCAAGCTCTCAAATGCAAATCGGTCAGGGACGCCAAGTTCTCAAATACAAATCGGTCAGGGACGCCAAGTTCTCAAATACAATGCGGTCAGAGACACCAAGTTCTCAAAAGCAAGAAGTCCCAATGTGAAGACAAGCTCAACAACTTCTACAAGGTTGACGATCACCAGCAAGATGCAGACTCAACCAAACTCCTCCTTCAGGTCAAAATGCCTCCAAAGACAGCAAATCGTCAGCAGAAACCGTCCCACGAACGGCAACCCAACAACTCTTCATCAACATCAGTCGTAGCCTCAGTCCTTCCGGCAGCTACAGGTAAGCACAGCACAGGTATGAAAGCATATCTTAGTCAACTACTTTTCTAAAAGAACATTATCATCAAATCTTAGGGCGACTTCCCAAAAAACAGTCAAACCTCGGGTGACTCCCAAATACCGTCAAACCATCAAAGACCATCCCCAGCAATTTTCGAACTACGACTGGCTTGATTCCTTTCAAGGATACGTAGGTAGCCTACCATAGGTCCAGCCTCTTGACCAATACGGTCACCCTTTTCCCCGATAGTTCTCGTAAGCCCGAATCTTCCCCAGCGAGAACACCTTCAAATAGTCTCCCTCAGGCACTAAACCTTGACTTAGGATCATACTCCTGAACTAAGTCCCCATTTAGGTTCATACTCCTGAACTAAACCTTGACTTAGAATCATACTCCTGAACTAGGTCCCCATTTAGGTTCATACTCCTGAACTAAACCTTGACTTAGAATCATACTCCTGAACTAGGTCCCCATTTAGGTTCATACTCCTGAACAAAACCTCGACTTAGGATCATACTCCTGAACTAAGTCCCCATTTGGGTTCATACTCCTGAACTAAACCTTGACTTAGAATCATACTCCTGAACTAGGTCCCCATTTAGGTTCATACTCCTGAACTAAACTCCAACTTAGGCTAACAAAATCCCCCAAATAAATTAACGGAATCCCGCTTCTTTTCCCATTATCCTCGGCAGCAAAAGTAAGACCGATCCCTTCAAATCGAGGTTCGAGGCACCTAAAACGCCATCATCAAGGTTCGAGGCACCTAAAACGCTATCACTTCGATTTCAACACACAACACGAGGAAAGTGACAAATCGTAATCATCCCCTAATTCGACAAACCGAAATTATTACCCGGACGACTTCCCAAAAATAGTCAAACCATAGGGCGACTTCCCAAAAATAGTCAGATCATAGGGTGACTTCCCAAAAATAGTCAGATCATAGGGTGACTTCCCAAAAATAGTCAGATCATAGGGTGACTTCCCAAAAATAGTCAGATCTCAGGGCGACTTCCCAAAAATAGTCAGATCATAGGGTGACTTCCCAAAAATAGTCAGATCTTAGGGCGACTTCCCCAAAACAGTCAAAACCTTAGGGTGACTTCCCAAAAACAGTCAAAACCTTAGGGTGACTTCCCAAAAATAGTCAGATCATAGGGTGACTTCCCAAAAATAGTCAGATCTCAGGGCGACTTCCCAAAAATAGTCCAATCTTAGGGTTAAACACCCGAACTACGACTGGCTTGATTCCTCTTAAGGATACGTAGGTAGCCTATCATTAGGTTCAGCCATCAGACCAAAAATGGTCATTCCTATCCCCAGCAGAGCGGATAGCCCTCAGACCGAAAATGGTCATTCATATCCCAACGGAGCGGATATACAATTTCAGCCATCAGACCAAAAATGGTCATTCCTATCCCCAACAGAGCGGATAGCCCTCCGACCGAAAACGGTCATTCCTATCCCCAATAGAGCGGATAGCCCTCCGATCGAAAACGGTTATCTCTTATCCCCAGCAGAGTTTCTTTCCAGCAACCGACTACAGAACTCGCTCATCAGGTTCGAGGTACCTAAAACGCCATCATCTCCAGGGTCAAAAACCCGAACTACGACTGGCTTGATTCCCATTAGGGATACGTAGGTAGCCTATCGCTAGGTTCAGCCACTCGATCACCTGATCATCCCGTCAAATATGGAGCCTTACTCTTATCGACGACCCCGCTTCCTTCGAAAGCACCGTCGCCGAGGGGCTACTGTAAGTGCTCCAATTTGAGTTGGTAGCTTTTTCGTTAGAAAATTAACGAAAGTTATAACATTTCTAACAATTCCTAACCTTTCTAACAAAGTAAGGGTAAAGTGGGCATTGCCATTTAAAGTTAAACCAAGAAAAGAATCTCAAAAAGCAAAAGAAATTGGAAAAACCCGAATTGGGCAAGTTGAAAAACAAAAACTGTTTGAATTTTTTGAAAATATTCCTTCTGTCCAAAAGGCCTGCAGCAGCGAAGTGAACAGTGCACGCGTCAATCGGATCCGCGCGGACATCTTTGTCCCTCACAGGGGGCTATAAATTGAACCCTCCTCTCTCAGTTTACACAACACATTTTACACACAGAAGTTGTATTTTGGCGAAAAATAGAGAGAAAACAGTGGGAATCCTTAGATTGCCACCATTTTCTCTTGAACCTTTCCCAATTTCACTTCAACCATTCTCAAATCACTCTTAAACACACCAAGCTCAAGTTTAAAACACTACTCAAGAGGAAGATTAGGGAGAAAACATAGAGGACTTAAGTGTTATCTACTTGTTTTCTCTTTAATCAACTCTATCATCAAACCCTAAACACATTCAAGCCTTGAATCCACCCAAACACAAATCCAAAACACCAAATCTTGATACTCCTCAAGTCAAACACCAAATATTGATACTCCTCAAGTCAAATTCCAAGCCTAGGAAGATAGGGTGTCACCATTGGTAAAGCCCTCCTTCTCTAAACCCTAAAATTCCCTTTTAATCTCTTGTTCATCTTGTTCTTCTTATTTTGATTTGCTTTATGTCTAATTTAACTTAATTTTTGACCTAAGATGGTCATCTTGAAGTTCATCTTCATGAATGACCATCTCAAATGGTCCAAATTTTAAATCTCTAGT
Source organism: Adenophora triphylla var. japonica (assembly GCA_022495995.1). Classification (NCBI taxonomy): domain Eukaryota; kingdom Viridiplantae; phylum Streptophyta; class Magnoliopsida; order Asterales; family Campanulaceae; genus Adenophora; species Adenophora triphylla. The sequence goes on from JAFEMH010001015.1 coordinate 26,274, forward strand.
TGATTTGTCTCTTTAATTTCATCTCTACAAAATACCCCCTTTCCCTTTGCAAAGGACATGTTTAAACCCCATAAAATTCCCCAACGATGACTTGAATATGATAACCACTTAACACAAAGTAGTGGAATCAAGTCTAGGGATGAAAATGGGGTGAACATAGATGCAAATCCCCCCAAAATCACATTTTCCCTCAAGAACATCTTGCTGTCCAGTAGCATTGTTCTGAGATCTCAGTCCATTTTCCTATTTTTTGGACATACAGAAACTTGGAATTTGGTGTTGACTACAAAACACTTTTTGTAGCCAACATCCAGATATTTCCATACATATTTTTACTTTATTTTTTGTGTGAGTAAAACTCCTTTTTTCAAATTTTCTTTTAAAGGTCAGTTCATCAGTTTCTGGAAATCCAGATTTCATATCTGAGATTTCCAGAAGGTTTTGACCCCTCAAATCATCTCCAAAATGAAAAGTTCTTTTACAGAAACCTTTTTTAAGGTGTTTTGAACATTTTTCATTCTCGGACTTTTCCCAGATTCTGGAGTTTTCAAGCCCTAAAGTCCATTTCAAAATTAAGTGTCCACTGCCTTTTTCATTCTGGCAGAAATGGATTCCAACTTCCAAATATCTTTTGAGTACCAAAATTCAACCCAAAAATCACACAAAAAACATGGGATCTGTCCAAAGTCTAATAAAGAATTCCCAATTTTTACTTTCTTCAGTTTCAACTTGTTTTGGCCAAAGTAACACACACACACACACACACACACACACACAAACAAATGATTTTGAATGTTTGAAAGACTCGTTTTACGAGGCATTCCGGGTGCACACTAACATCCTTCCCGGCGTGTAACGTGACCTCCGAACCCAAATCTCTAATCTCGGGCATTTTTCAAAGTTTTGGCCCTTAAAACAAAAATGGCGTGGCGACTCCGTTTGATTTCAAAAAAAAAAAATCGGGTACATCACACTCGGGTGGTACCAAAAGTACATTTGATCGGGTTGAGTTTCATGTGATGCTTGCGGAGTCTTTCAAAGAATTTCCTGAGGTCAACCAAGTCTTAGCTATCCTCTTCAACTGAGTGCACAATCATATCATCAATATAGACTTTGACTTCTTTATGGATGATATCGTGGAACAAAGTTGTAGTGGCCCGCTGATAGGTAGCCCCAGCATTTTTCAGACCAAAAGGCATGACCGTGTAGTAGAAAGTACCCCAAGGGGTAATAAAAGAGGTTTTCTCTTGATCTTCTTCCCCCATTTTAATCTGATTATACCCCGCCATACCGTCGATAAATGACCGGACCTTATGCAGTGCAACTGAGTCGACAACTATATCAATGTTGGGCAAAGGAAAATCATCTTTTGGGCAGGCTTTGTTGAGGTCTCAAAAATCAACTCATACTTGGATTTTGCCATTTGCTTTCTTGACTGTAACCATATTAGACAACCACTGGGGGTATTCTACTACCCTTATAAAGCCAACCTGCAACAACCTCATTATCTCTTCCTTAACCTGAAGTGCTAATTCTGGTTGTATTTTGTGAAGTTTTTGTTTCACTAGTTTGGCATTAGGATAAGTCGGAATTCGATGTTCCACAATGACTGGGTCCACATGTGGCATGTATGCATAAGACCAGGCAAACACATCAACGAATTCTTTGAGCAGACTGATCAAATGCTCCCTCTCAGCCCCCTGCATGAAGCTTCCGATTTTCATCTCCTTGACTTCCTCGTTCAGCCCCAGGTTGATGATAGACAGGTCCTGACCACAAGCTACCAACTTTTGTTCCGCATGCTGCTTGGCTAATTTGTTTAGTTCAATTAAATATTCTTTTTCATCTTGGCTTATGTATTCTAATGATTCATTATTAACTTGTTTTTGCATTATATTTTCATTTGTTTTAGTTAATTCATCATTGAAAATATTGGCAACCAAGGAGTAATTGTAGGATGTGGCTCGTGATTCTGCAGTTGAGGCGGCGCCCCACCTGGGCCTTGGTGGGCACCTGGAGGTCAGTAAGTTTGGCCATGGCGTGGGGCTTTGAGGCGGACGCCTGGGGGCAGACGAAGCGGGCGCCTCGGCGGCAATAGGTTCATCCGTGGGTTGTCTAATTCCAGGCGGGCGCCTGGGATTCTTGAGGCGGGCGCCTGGCATCGACAGGAGGGTTTTGACAGACGGGCTTTTGGTTATTTTCTATCTTGGTTGGGATAGGGTTTAGTTAATATATATATGTTATGTAATCCTATGTAAACCAAGAGAGATATTGCACATAATAATACAAAGGCAAGGTTCAAAACCCCAATCAATTCCATCTCTTTTATCTTTCGATTTCTCAATTGCTTGTGTGTTCTTGGTTATTGTTTAATTGCTTCCGCTGCGATTTCACAACAACTGGTATCAAATCCTGGTTGCGATGGCTGGGGTTAATTCTATCACCATGAAGTCCGATGTTCAGAAATTTGATGGGCATAGAAACTTTGCATTGTGGCAAAGGAGGGTGAAGGATTTTTTGGTTCAAGCAGGCTTGGGAAAAGTTCTTCGGCATTCGACTAAACCCAATGATGTTGAAGAAGGACCATGGAAGGAGTTGCAAGAACCGGCTGTATCTTCTATACGGCAGTGCCTTGCGGACGAGGTGGTGTATCACGTGATCGATGAAGAATCACCGACGAAGGTTTGGGAGATTTTGGAGGCTAGGTATATGTCGAAATCATTGTCGAACAAGTTGCATCTTATGCAACGGCTGTATGGGCTTAAGATGGCAGAGGGTTCGGATCTTGAATCTCATATCCACACGTTTAATCAAATTCTCAACGATTTGGTTAGGGTGGAGGTAACGTTCGAGGAGGAGGACAAGGCGTTGATGCTGTTGAATTCGTTGCCGTCTTCTTCGACATACGAAAACCTTGTTACTATGTTGACTTAGGGGAAAGATAATGTGGCGTTGCAACAGGTCACAGAAGCTCTTCTAGCTTTTCATAAACGGAAGAAGTCTGTTGATGAACCTGCGGGTAAGGGGTTATTTGTGAAGGAAAATCAGGAATGTGGGAGATCCCAGTTCCGGGATAACTCGCAAAGGCAGAATTCTCGTTCTCAGTCAAGGAAGAAGTACAAGGGGAATTGTTTCAAGTGTGGGCAGAAGGGGCATAAGAGGCAGAATTGTCCGGAGAAGAGAAACGGTAAAGGAAAAGAAGGATCTTCAAAGTCAGTTAATGTGGTTGAAGATTTCTCAGAGGATGTGGATGGAGATATGCTCACGACTTCATCAGCTGTAGAGCACCTGACAGATGGCTGGATTCTGGATTCAGCATGTTCGTTTCACGTGACGGCGAATCGTGATTGGTTCGATACCTACAGGTCAGTTAATTCTGGTATAGTTACTATGGATAATGGTGCTACATGTAAAATTGCAGGCATATGAACTATAAGAATTAAGATGCATGATGGTGTGGTTTGAACGTTATGTGATGTTAGACATGTGCCAGATGTTTCTAAAAATCTGATTTCATTGGGTACCTTGGATGCTAACGGTTTGTCCTATAAAGCACAAGGTGGAGCATTGAAAGTAGTGAAGGGTGCTATGGTTGTGATGAAGGGTGAGAAGGGCTCCAAGAACATTTACAGGTTGCTAGGAAGCACAGTTGTAGGTGGAGTCACATCTGTTGAGTCTGAGGTTGATACTGATGCCCTTCTATGGCATATGAGGCTTGGTCACATGGGTGAAATGGGGATGTGGGAACTTCATAAACAAAAGTTGTTGAAGGGTGTGAAGACTTGTAAACTTGAGTTTTGCAAGCATTGTGTTCTTGGAAAGTAGAATAAGGTGCAATTCAAGACGGGTAAGCATACAACAAAGGGCATTCTCGATTATGTTCATTCAGATGTGTGGTGGCCGGTTAGAACAGAATCTAGAGGTGTACATTATTACTTCGTGACTTTTATTGATGATTTTTCGAAGAAGGTTTGGGTTTAATTCATGAGGCACAAGTCAGAAACTTTTGAGAAGTTCAAGGTGTGGAAAGATGAAGTGGAAAATCAAACGGGGCGAAAAATCAAGTGTTTGAGAAGTGATAATGGGACAGAGTATACAGATGGCAAGTTCAAGAAGTTCTGTAGAGAGCATGAAATCAAGAGGCACTACAGAGTATGCAAGACACCACAGCAAAATGGTGTGGCTGAAAGGATGAATAGAACTATTGCGGAAAGGGCTAGGTGTCTACGATTCAATGCGGGGTTGGTGAAGAACTTTTGGGCTGATGCGGTGAGTATGGCATGTTTCTTGATTAACAGATCACCTAGAGTCTCTTTGGATAACAGGTTTGCAGAGGAAGTATGGACGGGTAATGAGGTAGACTTCACCGATATCCAGGTGTTTGGGTGTCCATCCTTTTTTTTCACTACTCACACACACACACACACATGCACGCACAGAAGCGCCTAGGAGATAAATCCTAGGGAGAGAAAGCCTTCCCTCTAACTTCTGGGGGGATCGAACCCATGACCTCCAGGTTGGAAGCCATGAGCTCTAGCCAGCAGGCCAAATCCCCATGTGCTTTGGGTGTCCATCCTATGTGCATATTCCTGGTGAAGAGCGGTCGAAGCTTGACCCAAAGTCAAAACAGTGTGTCTTTCTCGGGTATGAAATAGGTGTGAAAGGATACAATCTTTGGGATCCCAAGTCAAGCAAGGTGGTGATTAGTAGGGATGTAGTCTTTGATGAAAAAGCTATGTTGAAGTGTACTCAAGATGATAAGGAGAAGGTGCCAGAGAGCAAAGGGAGCGAGAAGCAAGTCATTGAGGTGGAGTTACATGAGGATGAAACTGATGCGGATCTCACTCTTCCGGATTCAGAGGTAACTACACAGGAAACTAAAGCGGCTAGTACTTCAGTTGGGAGACCTAAGAGAGTAATCAAGCCACCGATCAGGTATGGGTTTGAAGACATGGCTTCGTATGTTCTTGTTCTTAGTAGTAGAGACCCAAGTACTTTTAAGGAGGCAATAAATAGTCCGAAAAAGGATAAGTGGGTAACTGCTATGGCGGAGGAGATGGAGTCATTGTACAAGAACAATATATGGGATTTGGTGGAGCTTCCTAAAGGGAAGCGTGCTATTGGTTGCAAGTGGGTCTTTAAGCGTAAAGAAGCAATATTAGAAAAAGAGGGGGAAAAGTTCAAGGCTCGATTGGTTGCAAAGGGGTACTCGCAGCGAGAGGGGGTGGATTATAATGAGATTTTTTCGCCTGTTGTGAGACACACTTCCATTCGAATTGTGTTGGGTCTTATAGCACATTATGATTTGGTGTTGGAGCAGATGGATGTGAAAACTGCGTTTCTACATGGTGAGTTGGATGAGCAGATTTTCATGGAGCAACCACATGGGTTCACGGAGCCAGGGCATGAGCATTTGGTTTATAAATTGAAGAAGTCACTTTATGGGCTGAAGCAGTCTCCGTGGCAGTGGTACACTAGATTTGATTCCTATATGGTACATATTGGCTACAAGTGTTGTGAGTATGATTGTTGCGTTTATGTGAAGAGCCTTGATGATGGTTCATTTATTTTTTTTGTTACTGTATGTGGATGACATGCTTATCGTGAGTAGAAGTAAGAACGAGGTCAATCAGTTGAAGGCCTTGTTGAGTAAAGAGTTTGACATGAAGGATTTGGGGGAAGCCAAGAAGATTCTTGGGATGGAGATTCGCCGAGACAGAAAATCTAGGAGATTGTGGTTATCTCAAGCCGGCTATGTGGAGAAGGTGTTGGAGAGGTTCAATATGCGGGATGCAAAACCTGTGAAGACACCATTGGCGAGTCATTTTAATTTATCTGCCTCAGATTCCCCGAGTTCTAGTGAAGAAATTCAGAATATGTCAAAGGTTCCCTATGCAAGCGCAGTGGGATGTCTCATGTATGCTATGGTTTGCACGAGGTCAGATTTGGCGCAAGCTATTAGTGTGGTTAGCAAGTATATGGCGAATCCGGGTAAACAACATTGGAAAGCAGTTAAGTGGGTTCTTAGATACTTGAAGGGCACTACGGATTATGGCATCATGTTTGGAGGAAAGAGTAAGGAGCTTTCTGTTGTGGGATATGTTGATTCAGATTATGCGGGTGACTTGGATCGGAGGAGGTCAACTATGGGATATGCATTTACTCTTGCAGGTGGTCCTATATGTTGGAGGTTGATAAGTGACTATTATATAGTCAATTATCCTAGTTTTTATATACTTTTACACAAATAAATCATCACTTTTTAGTTAGTTTTTAAGTATTTTTACTTACTTTTGTTATTTTATTAGATTTTACGTTTTTGGTATGTTTTATACATTTTAGACAGGTTTTAGGGTCTTTTTATTTATACAAAGGATTCATGGACATTTTGGTCCGAAAGGATGGAGGAACACCAAGCAAAATAAGCACTCCAAGCTGAAAACCGGTCGGAGCGGCCGTGCAAAGAAACCAGAGCGGCCGTGCATCATAGGCCATGGCCGGCCATCTTGGCCCATGGAGTGGCCGAGCACCGAAGTGACCTGGCCGTGCCAAACCGGGGAGCGGCCGTGCGGCTATATATGGAGCGGCCGTGCAAGTCTCCAAATTCAAATCCAAATGCGGCGCCAAAGAGGACACGGCCGTGCAAAATCCTTGACACGGCCGTGCAAGTCGTGATGAGATGTAAAGGCACCTTTTGATGGCACCCAATTGAAGAGTCTCCTTCCATTTTATAAATAGGACCCTGTAATGTCCAGTCTTAGATACGAATTCTTAGAGAGAAATTACCGATATTAGATAGATAGAAGATACAAAGATTTGTAACAACAATTTTCCAAAGGAGTTTGAAGATCAAAGTCATTATTTGTTCTTGGAATCACTTTGGAGGAAAAGCAATAAAAGTGAAGCATTATTCTCGGCAATCATAAGTCTTTCTTACTCAATCTCTATTTATACTTTTATGTTATCAATGGCTTGTGAGTAATCCCCCATATTCTTGGGGTTGGAAACTTCAAAAGCATGCTTATTCATCATTCAAAAAATGTTTAGTCTTGTCTTCTTTCTTCATCTAAAACAATCTCTTTATATTATTCTCTAAATGCCTTACATTTTGGCGATATCCAATTTGTATGATTCAAATAATTGAGAGAAGTACCTAGCGGAGAATCTCGATTGACGGAACCATATAAAGAAACTAGGTTCATTGATCACGAGAGTAGTTCAATGGCCTAGGGATGTTCCTTTAATGGAAAGTATGTTGACTTCCGTCCTTAATGGATTCTTACTAATTATGGTCAGCTAGAGATAAGCCGGAATGCCCGTTTGTGACAGGGCGGGGCAAACATAAACGGATTTCTCAAACGGTTAGGACATAATTAGTGAAGAATACAAACTATTTGTGTCTTAGCCCGAAATAGCGTAGGCTTAACATACCATCCTTGCTTTTATGAAAACCTTTTATTTCTAAGACAATGACAATTTGATGAATAAGAATATGTGTATGATTTTCAATCCCGAGAATGCTTCGTTTTATAAGATTTCTATTAAAGTATTTTACGTTTTATGCTCTCTCTATTATTCTAAAACAAATTTTATCTACCCCCAATCTTTTCTATATTTTCTAAAGACAAAAATATCCCTTAAGTAAACCCTTTCTCTGTGGGATCGACTCGTACTTGCACCCGCTATATTACAATAGCCCGTGCACTTGCGGATATAAAATAAACCGTTAGGTTTCGACCGAACAAGTTTTTTGGCGCCGTTCTTGGGACAGACGGTTTACTTTTTATTTTTGTCTTTACTACAAAATTTTTGTTTTTATTTTATTTTTACTATTTTGCTTTCTTGTCCTATAATGCTACGTTTAATTTTTCTTCAAGTGTTTTTCTTGTAGTTTATGAAACGGTCTCGGACATTCGTTGACAACTTTGATCCGGAACCCGAAAGAAGCTTTCACGAAAGATTAAGAAGATTTAGAGAAACTCTACAAAAACACATGGACGGAGAACCGCAAACATCTGCTAGGACCCTATGGGACTTTGTTAACCCAAGTACCCCGGGAACTAGATCCCCTATTGTTGTGCCAAATGCCGGAGCAGCAAACTTCGAGATAAAGCCGCAATTATTGCACATGGTTATGAATAACCAATACAGCGGCACTGCCTTCGAAGATCCCCATCTACACATCCAAACATTTCTTGAATATTGTGATACTACACGTATTCAAAATGTTACGGTGGAAGCAATCCGGATGCGCCTCTTTCCTTTCTCTCTCAAGGATAAGGCGAAACAATGGTTGAATTCGGTCCCCGTAATTCATTAACAACATGGGACCAAATTCAAGAAGCATTCCTTTGTCGATTTTTCCCACCAAGCAAGATCGCACGATACGAACAAAGATCACTAACTTCTGTCAAACGAGATAGTGAGACTTTGTATGACGCATGAGAAGCGGTTCAAGGAACTTCTCGTAATATGCCCCCACCACGGGCTTGAAAAGTGGTTGATTGTTCACACCTTCTACAACGGTCTCATTTTCAAAACAAGAGAGACCATTGATGCCGCATTGGGAGGAGCATTGATGAACAAAGGAGTCGATGAGGCATACGACCTTATCGAAAACATTGCATTGAACCATTACCAATGGTCAAGCGAGAGGGAACAGCAACAAGGTACGCCCGGTAAATATAATGTTGATGCAGTTACTCTTCTCTCCTCTAAAGTTGACATGCTTTTGAAAAAATTTGAAAATCTTAATGTCAATCACATTGCTAGTGTAAATGTGTTATGCGAACTATGTGGGTCTAACTCACATAGTACGGATAACTGCGAGTTACTTGACGTTACTTCTAACGATCAAGTGAACTTCGTTAATTCTTTTGGGCAAAAAGGGGGGGATGTATTCTAACACATACAATCCCGAGTGGAGGAATCACCCCAATTTTTCCTATAAGAATAACAACGTTCTTAACTCGCAATCATCTACACAACCTCCGGGATTTGCACCTAAGAATTTCAACAACAATGCAAGTACCTTTCCCCCTAAATCTAAATTAGATCTTATAATGGATTTTGTAGTGGAAAATAAAAATTCCCAAGAAAAGATCAATAATGAATTTAGGGAATGTTTTAAACTACTTAATGCTAGGTTTGATAACTTGGCAGCGCATAATAAGATGCTAGAAACCCAACAAGCTCAACAGGCTACCCCATTGAATAGACCACAAGGGAGTCTTCCCGGTCAACCTCAAAGGCCAAATGAGCAAGTTAATGTAGTAAAAACTAGGGATGAGCAAGAAAAGAAAAATGAATGCCCTAGAAATAATCATAGTCCAATCCCTCCGATGATTGAGACTAGTTTGGGGACAGAATCCCCTAGAGAAAAAGGCAAGGATTATGATGAATTCCTTGATAACCTAGATGCCATTAATGTTAACATTCCTTATTTTAGAAAAGATGAAGATATGTCTTTAGCCGTTAAACCTTTGAAAAAATTAATTTTTGAAAAAAAAAGGCTAGAAGAGATTGAGAATGTTATGTTAGCGGAGGAGGTAAGCGCCGTTTTGCAAAATAAAGACCCTCCAAAATTAAAGGATCCAGGTACATTCACCATTCCTTGTTGTGTTGGCAGAATAAACATAGATAACGCTATCCTTGACTTAGGAGCAAGCGTTAGTATAATGCCATTATCGGTTAGCGAGAAGCTTGGTATAGGGGAACTCAAACCCACAACCATAACTCTCCAATTGGCAGACCGATCCGTTCAATACCCCATTGGTATTATGGAAAATTTGCCTTGTCGAGTAGGGAACTTAATCATCCCTGTCGACTTTGTTATCTTGGATATGGCGGAAGACCATTATATTCCCGTCATTTTAGGAAGGCCATTTCTTGCCCTTTGCGGAGGCAATTATAGATGTGAAAAATGGCACATTTTCCCTAAATATAGGGAAAGAAAGGGTCGAATTTAGTATGCATAGGCCAGTTCTCGAAGATCCCTATCTAGAGGCCTATACTCCTAGTGAAGAAGATTGGACCCCAAATGAAGAGACCTACACCCCTAGCGAAGAAAATTGGATTCCTAGTGAAGAAGATTTAATGGGTGAGGAAACAAAGTCAAAGGAAGAAATAAAAAATGATCCCATAAATATTGAACCTTTGATTTGCAATAATGGTTTAGATATTTCTGCATGTCCCAAAACTAACAATGCAGTGAAAAAGTCAAAAAGAACAAAGACGGAGGTCACTTCGAGTTTCCGAAAGTGCAAAGACTATAGGTCACTTGTTCTACCCAAGAAGTCGGGATGGAAGAAATGTCTACCGCAGAAGATACTTATTACCCCGGAGGGATTGCAATGGCAAGTTGTCAATGACAAAAGGCCAACCAAGTATCATGCATCTCCTACTATCGGGAAGGGGTCAAGCTAAGGACCTAAAACAAGCATCATCGGGATGGTAACCGATGGATTATTTTTGTTTTATTTTCATTTTATTTTATTTTAGTTTTTATCATATTTGTTTGTGCTAACCTTGTTTTATAGGGAAAAAGATTTAAAAATGGTGAAGTTTGGTTCGCACGGCCGTGCAGCTCTTCTTGGAGCGGCCGTGCAGTTCATATCGAGTTGGAGCGGGTTGACTCAGTAAAAGGACACGGCCGTGCAAATTCCTTGACACGGCCGTGCAAGACGTCTGGGGAGTTGCGTCGTTCCAGTCAAAAGACGCAGCCTTTCCCCTCCTCCCTCATTTACTTCATCTTCAACCTCTCTCCCTCAAAACCTCCGCCCCACCCACTTTAAATACCCACTCCTACACCATTTTTACTCACAATTCAACCCCCAATCCTCCTCAAATCCTCTACTCAACCATTTCTCTCATACCAAAATCGGTCCCAAAAACCCTCCTAAAACCCCAATTCCAAAAATACCAAAACCCTTCACCCATTTCAACAAATTGAAGAAGGATTACTCCGAATTAAGGTGCAAGAAGGAAGCTTTTTGGTATCTAGTGGCTATTCATCGAAGATTACAAGCTTTTCAAGCTCAGATTTGGGTAATCTACTTTCTTCTTCTTTTAGCTAAATTTTTTTTTGGGTTTTTCTGAAAATTTTCAATGGAGAGAGGGAAATGAAAGGGAAAGGCTGCTGAAAGAGGTTCGAAAAGGTCCCGAAAGGAACCATCTCCTACCCCTAATCTAAACCCAACGCTCAATGATTTGGGTATTGAGTTTAGAGAGCCTTCCGAAGTGGCTAGATTCACCGCCCTTCGTCAAAAGAGAATTAGACCAACCCAATTCCCGGATGTTCTGCCCTTAAGGCCACTAGATGTCTACAAAAATGTAAGGAAGTTTCACATGGGATTTGGTTGTGGTGGTTTTCTTGAGTTGAATGCAAAGACTTACGAAAGGATAACTTTGGAATTCTTGTGCACTATGAGGAAGGAATTTACAACAGAAATTTGTGGAAGTACGGGGGAGCCATACCAATTGATACATTTGTATTTTAGGCTTGGTGGGGAGGAGTTTCATCTTACCTCCTTCGACATAAATAGAATTTTGGGTTGGCCTGCTTTCACCAACTATGAAACCGATTTTCCTATAGAGTTTAGGGAGAATGTGTTTTGGGAGCAAATAACCGGAATTCCATCCTTCAAATCTAGAACCGCAAAAGCCTCATCTATTATTCATCCCGTTCTCCGGATTATGCACAGATTCTATGCATGTACAGTTTTTGCAAGGGAAGATAAGGGAACAGTGAACAAGAAGCAGTTGTTTTTGTTATGGTCTATGGTGAGGGCTCATAGGAAGGTGAATTTGAGCCATTTCTTGATCGAGTTATTAATTGATATCGTCTCTCCAACTTTCAATGGAGAGATCCATATTGGTGGTATTGTTACTTTGTTTGCTAACCATTTTGGGTTTATGGTGCCCTCCAATGAAGTCGCGGTTTCGGGTTCTACAAAGTTGGATATTCCAACCCTACGGGTAATGCAAATGATTTCAGATAGAGGACGTGGAGAGCACAATTGGTTGGTAGGGCCGGGTAAAACGCCCTACATTGTTTTGCCTAGTCCCATCCTCCCACTTGCCCAAACTTATCAACACCAAACATGGATCTTTCCAATTTCCATGAGTCACGAGGAGGGCCAATCAAGCCAAGCGAACCAAGAGGAGGAAGAAGAAGAAGAAGAAGGAGAGCAACATCAACCCAACCACCCCCCTTTGCCGCCGGATTTTAATGAAAGATTTGACCGGATCGAGCTTCAAAACAATCAAATAATGTCCGGTTCGACACTTTCAACAATGAATTTCATTTCTTCCGGAATGATATACAAAATCGTGTGGGGACGATTCAAAGGCAAGTGAACACCATCTTCAACTACGGGGTCAACAATTGGGATGATTTCCCACAACCACCTACCTACCCGTGATCCATTTTTAGTAAGTTTTTCCCTTTACCCTCCCTAGATTTAGCATTGTTCCTTGAAACATTGAGGACAATGTTCATTTCAAGTGTGGGGGGGTAAATCTATCCTTTATTTTTCGCTTTCTAGTTTTTAAATTTTACTTGCTTTCTAGGATAGATTTAATCGCTTTCTAGTATAATTTTTCTTTTTTAGCTTAGTTGCATTTTTTTTTCTTTTGTATGCATGTATAATAGTATAAAAAAAAAAAAAATCCCTATGATGATCAAAAATCATTATCATTATGCTTGCCATTTGCCCTAGTATGAATGCCTATTTATCTCTCCTCTCATATTTTCTATACACTTAGAAATCTATAAAAAGGAAAAGTATAAGGGATCTTTTTAGAAAAAAAAAATTGAAAGCCTCATAAGTTGGTATAGCACAATATAGAATCTCATCAAGAAAAATGCATTTGATTAGAAGGAATCTTTTTTATGCTTGGTCATTTATACAAATTTTGAATATATTCCTTTAAGATTGTACATTTTTTTATCTTTATTAGATATTTATTTCCTTTTTAGAAGTACCTTTTTGTTTGCATCTCTTGAATCACACCCTTTCATAAATTCCATCCTTCCATTTTTTTTTTAAATCAAGTCAAAGTAAAACACTTCTATCTTATTGATAAAAGAGTGACAATTGTCACCAATCCTTAAAAGCAAAAAGAAACATATTATCTCCTAATTAACTCGGGGCACGGCGTTCGCTGCGACGATGCTTCCTTGCCAAAACGGAAATAATATCCAAAAGTATTCTTGATCTAAGTATTAGGAACATGGGGCTCGCGACCACAATGTCTCCTACTTGAAAGGATCAAAAATAACTTAGGTCTTTTGCAAAAATATAACACGTACAAAAATAAGATAAATTTGTTTGACTTTGACGAGATTTTTCCACTACCATCATCCATTCTTCACCCTTGTGATTCAAGAATGTAATACAATTCTTCGAAACTTCTAAATTGTGAATAAATGTTTATACCTTCTCTTGTACGTCTTAAAGAAATAAAATTCATCTTTTCTAAAAAAATCACTCTAAAAAGTGACAGCTTTTTCTACCAAGAAATATATCTAAAGATTCTTCCTTCTAGCATGCTTTACTTGGTCAAAATTCTATATATGCTATATTAGGTTATTGTCTTGCATTTTATCTCTTTAAAAATATCCCTAAAATATTTCTTCCTAAAATAAATTTTTAAAGGTATTCAAAATATGATTAGATAGATAAAGGCATTATCTACAAGGCATTTAAGGGCTTGCTACTTTATTTCTGAGGGATCAATCGTGTTTTTCTCCCTCTCCGTATTTCATTCTAAGTTTGCTTGGGGACAAGCAAAGGCTTAAGTGTGGGGGAGTTTGATAAGTGACTATTATATAGTCAATTATCCTAGTTTTTATATACTTTTACACAAATAAATCATCACTTTTTATTTAGTTTTTAAGTATTTTTACTTACTTTTGTTATTTTATTAGATTTTACGTTTTTGGTATGTTTTATACATTTTAGACAGGTTTTAGGGTCTTTTTATTTATACAAAGGATTCATGGACATTTTGGTCCGAAAGGATGGAGGAACACCAAGCAAAATAAGCACTCCAAGCTGAAAACCAGTCGGAGCGGCCGTGCAGCAAAACCAGGAGCGGCCGTGCATCATAGGCCATGGCCGGCCATCTTGGCCCATGGAGTGGCCGAGCACTGAAGTGACCTGGCCGTGCCAAACCAGGAGCGGCCGTGCAGCTATATATGGAGCGGCCGTGCAAGTCTCCAAATTCAAATCCAAATCTGGCGCCAAAGAGGACACGGCCGTGCAAAATCCTTGACACGGCCGTGCAAGTCGTGACTGCAGATGTAAAGGCACCTTTTGATGGCACCCAATTGAAGAGTCTCCTTCCATTTATAAATAGGACCCTTGTAATCAATCTTAGATACGAATTCTTAGAGAGAAATTACTGATATTAGGTAGATAGAAGATACAAAGATTTGTAACAACAATTTTCCAAAGGAGTTTGAAGATCAAAGTCATTATTTGTTCTTGGAATCACTTTGGAGGAAAAGCAATAAAAGTGAAGCATTATTCTCAGCAATCATAAGTCTTTCTTACTCAATCTCTATTTATACTTTTATGTTATCAATGGCTTGTGAGTAATCCCCCATATTCTTGGGGTTGGAAACTCAAAAGCATGCTTATTCATCATTCAAAAAATGTTTAGTCTTGTCTTCTTTCTTCATCTAAAACAATCTCTTTATATTATTCTCTAAATGCCTTACATTTTGGCGATATCCAATTTGTATGATTCAGTCAATTGAGAGAAGTACCTAGCGGAGAATCTCGATTGACGGAACCATATAAAGAAACTAGGTTCATTGATCACGAGAGTAGTTCAATGGCCTAGGGATGTTCCTTTAATGGAAAGTATGTTGACTTCCGTCCTTAATGGATTCTTACTAATTATGGTCAGCTAGAGATAAGCCGGAATGCCCGTTTGTGACAGGGCGGGGGCAAACATAAACGGATTTCTCAAACAGTTAGGACATAATTAGTGAAGAATACAAACGCTATTGTCTTAGCCCGAAATAGCGTAGGCTTAACATACCATCCTTGCTTTTTATGAAAACCTTTTATTTCTAAGACAATGACAATTTGATGAATAAGAATATGTGTATGATTTTCAATCCCGAGAATGCTTCGTTTTATAAGATTTCAATTAAAGTATTTTCTGTTTATGCTCTCTCTATTATTCTAAAACAAATTTTATCTACCCCCAATCTTTTCTATATTTTCTAAAGACAAAAATATCTCTTAAGTAAACCCTGTCTCTGTGGGATCGACTCGTACTTGCACCCGCTATATTACAATAGCCCGTGCGCTTGCGGATATAAAATAAACCGTTAGGTTTCGACCGAACAGAGGTCTATGATCCAATCTATCATTGCACTGTCTACAACAGAAGCGGAGTATATGGCAGTGGTTGAAGCTGCAAAGGAAGCTTTATGGCTTCGGGGTTTGGTCAACGAATTGGATATTCAGCAAGGTGGAGTGAAGTTGCTTTGTGACAGTCAAAGCGCGATTTTTCTAGAAAAGAATCATATTTATCATCAATGGAAGAACCATATTGATGTTCGGTTTCACAAGATTCGGGAGTTGATTGATATGGGTGAGGTTGCGCTAGAGAAGGTTCACACTACGGAGAATGCTGCTGATATGTTGACGAAGCCGGTTACTACTGACAAGTCAAGCATTGTTTGGATTTGTTGCACATCTCTAGTTGTTAGAGATGGGGAGGTTCGAGCTGGTTCCTTGTATCTTCTGTTGGGTTGGGTGAACACTCGCCAAGGTGGAGATTGTAGGATGTGGCTCGTGATTTTGCAGTTGAGGCGGGCACCCCACCTGGGCCTTGGCAGGCGCCTGGAGGTCAGTAAGTTTGGCCATGGCGTGGGGCTTTGAGGCGGATGCCTGGGGGCAGGCGAAGTGGGCGCCTCGGCGGCAGTAGGTTCATCCGTGGATTGTCTAAGTCCAGGCGGGAGCCTGGGATTCTTGAGGCGGGCGCCTGGCATCGACGGGAGGGTTTTGACAGACGGGCTTTTGGTTATTTTCTGTCTTGGTTGGGCTAGGGTTTAGTTAATATATATATGTTATGTAATTCTATGTAAACCAAGCGAGATATTGCACATAATAATACAAAGGCAAGGTTCAAAACCCCAATCAATTCCATCTCTTTTCTCTTTCGATTTCTCAATTGCTTGTGTGTTCTTGGTTATTGTTTAATTGCTTCCGCTGCGATTGCACAACAGTAATCAAAAACAAGGGAAACTTCATTCATGATAGAAGGAAACACAAGCTCGGCGACTTCGTCGAGGTCCTCGACAGTGAGGTCCTCATCCGGAGTCTCGAGAACAGAATTAACAAGTATAAATGGTTCAAAAACAAAGGGAGCGGGGCGAGCATATCCAAAACATTCCACGAGAATGTTGGTAGTAGCGAGCAGGCCAGTGGTTTGACCAGTTAGTAAGTGGTTCTACTGCCAGGGTAAGGTGTTTAACTGGATCATAATCTTCATTCTTACCGCTTCCAATCATTCCCAAATCCATCCTCCAATGTTAATTCCTCGAATAAAGCGAACACATTGCACTGGTCTTCAGGGGTGAAAGGCGCTACAAGGTCAGGTTTCTTGTAGGCTCCTTCCATATCATCATCATCGTTCTCAGCTCTTGCTTTCACATCATTGAATACTTCCCATCTAGGGTGGGAAATTCCTTTAGAGTCAATCCACGGTTCGAGAAACATAACATAGGCAATATCCTTACCCTCACGACAAAGTATCCATTGAGAGTCTTCTCATATGGGCGCATGGGTGGGAGCTCATAGGTCCCTCCTTGTTTAGTGATTGACCACCTCTTTCTTTTTTCACGCATTACCGCAGCTAGCTTGGGGGACGTTTGTTTGTACCCCAATCCAAAAGGTGGGATAAAAACAAGGACTTCATCTTCAATAAGCTCAATGCATCTCTGTTGGTTTTTTCTAAGCCCCAGTATCGGTAGGAACTTCGTCCTTTTAACCATGTTTAAAGCCAGCGCGTCCCCAAACTTTGTCCTCTTCTTGCCAATGATATCAGTTTCTTTGACGTACTCAATTGAGTTGATTACGGCTTGTGGGATCACTTCAAAACCACTAAGAAAGATGCTCGTGTCTTCATGCTCAATTCCTAAGATAGGGTGATCACTGATTTTGCTGTCGTCCTGAGCGTGGACCACCACAACATGATTGTTGTGGACAAACTTGACACACTGATGATAAGACGAGGCCACACCCTTTACCCCATGAATCTAAGGGCGTCCCAGGATTAAGCTGAAGGTCGACCTAATATCAATCACTTGAAACTTGATTAGCATCACTAGAGGGCCGATGGTAAGAGTGAGGGTGACCACCCCTAAGACACAGCGGCTGGTACTATCATAAGCTCGAACAACTTGTGAGGATGGAGCCAAATCTGATACCTTATTTCCCAAATCTGCAAGGACATGAACTGGACAGACATTCACGGAAGAGCCATTGTCAATTAGGACTCGAGCCAAATGTTTGCCTCCCACTTCAACAGTTATGTGGAGGGCCTCAATGTGATTAGGCCCGATCTTTGGTGCATCCAAATCCGTGAAAGTAATGATGTTTCCAAAGTGTATGTTATCGACCATATGAACATGACGTGAGGAGAGGTCTCAATCAAAATTGTGGCGCGATGGAGTCCATCTGTCAGGATATCCCTATGCACCTTTGATGAGGACAATAGGCCCCAAATGAATATATTGGCCTGGGTTTCTTAAGTTGAGCTAATACGGGATTATCAACTCCTTTTTCTTTTAAGAAGACAGATTCTTCTTTGTCTTTCCCAGATCCGCTCGCATTGGGGTTAGGAGGCTGGTAGGCTCTACCCGACCGATTTAGATGGTGAACATTCCCGCCAACCTACTGGGCTTGCTCGAGTGAGGCCCTTTGGGCTGTTAGACCTCGGAATACGGTATATAGAGGGGCACTAAACTGATCGAAGTGTCGGCCACCCTTTTTCTTGTTCCCATTGTTCCCTGAATGGTTATTCACTACATTAACAGACCCGTCCGGATTGTAGCAGGGAGGGACATTGTGATAATTCTCTTGGTTTGGTCTGACAACAGTATTCCAGAATGATGCGAGGATAGTTGCGACATTATTTACGATAGCTGGAGGAGTCTTGGCCGGTGCACGGTACCTGCATGAGGTAGGGGATGGGTCTATCTTGATTACCCCAGTCCTGATGTCCTCATCAATACGGGAGCCTACATCCAAGATGGAAGCAAAGTTCGGGAAAGGGAGATATTTCATCATTTCAACATAAAACGGTTGGAGGTTCTTAAGGAAAATATGGGTCTGCTCGGCACTATCGAGCCTTTCCAGAGTCTGCGCTACCTTCTTCCTCCATCTGCTAGCAAATTCAGAGAAGGTTTCCTTCTCTCTTTGAGCATAAGAATCAAGATCTCGAAGGCTCTTCTCCTAGCTGGAGTTATCCTTGTATCTTTTCTGAAATTCATCCACGAGTTTGGTCCAATCATCCAGCAAACCAGTCTCTACAGACATGAACCATTGTTTAGCCGGGCCTATCAATGTTTAATGGAAATTTGAGGCCATAGCGCCAACATTTGCCCCTCTAGACTGCATTGCGTGGGCATATGATTTCAGGTGGGCCATTGGGCAACCTGTGCCATTAAACTTTTCGACGTCGGGCATCTTGAATTTAGGTGGTAGAATGGCAGTCGGGGCCAACTTCAGTGAGTCCGCAGAGAATTCTCCCTTGTTCATAACCTTTCTCAACATCTCTCTTAGTTCCATTACCTCGAGTTTGGCCTTAGTTAGAGGTATGTAGGAAACGCCGTTGTGAAGAGCGTCCGCTTCTGGTGTGAAATTGGGACCCTGTGCATAGGAGGTTCCCTGATCCGGCGAGCTACCGTTGACAAAAGCACCATTACCATGGAAATTGGGATAGAGGGTTTGCATGTATTGGATGAAAGCATTGGAGTTTTGCGGGTATTGTGTGGGATCCACCGTAAAGTTAAGATGGTTGGGGATGACATTGTGATTGTTAGTGATGATGGGGTCGGGATTGGTGTTGTGGCTGTTGGTGTTGGCATTTAGGTTGATATTTGGGTTGGTGTTGGTGTTGATGTTTGGGATGGTGTTTGGGTTGGTGTTTGGGTTGATGTTTGGGTTGGTGTTTGGGTTGATGTTGTTTTGATTCGGATTGGGACCATTGGTATTTTGACCCTTCTCAGTGTTTGCTTCACCACTCCTCTAATTCTGCAACTGGATTAAAGTAGCCAACAACTAATCCTGCTGAGTCCTTATCTGACCCATAATCGTTTCAGAGTGAACTCTCAAATGTTGTTCCAACCAACCCTGAAGACCTGCAGGCGGCACAAAGCCCTGATCATTCTGCTCCTCAGCCATCTCAATTGTAGATAACTGCATTGATTCTGAAGCACGAAATAATCTTCCCTTGATGTTCCTCACTCCCCCTTTCCAAGTGGATGCCAGGCCAGATCTGAGAAGGATTGGTGTATGGAAATGGATTAGGAATATGAGAGTTTTTTCGGAATTCAGGCTTGATTCAAAAATTCAAAGAGCAAAACAACCTAGAAAGATGGATAAGCACTTCTTTCATTTTGACACATTTTCTTGATTAGTTCGTGAAATAGTGGATACCATCTCCAGAGTATATGACCAATGTTTCCACATGTACTATAGTCTTCCAAAGCCCCTAGCGAAGGGCCTATACTCTTTATGGGATCCACTATTTGATTACGGTCTATGTGAGGGCCTTGATAATTTCAGATCAATCCAAGCATTCCATTCAACATCCACACTTAGGTATTTTATGACCTTTGGGGAATGCATAGAATTGAAAGAAAATTACGAGGCAAAAACGGGCTTAGAGTCGAGGACGTGTCATTTCGAAAATCAAATGGGTAGGTTTTTAGGGGTGGCTTGCAAGTGTCTTACACTCTCGGCTAACGATAATAGGCGCGCCTCGTGGCGGGAATGCCAACCGTGGATTGGGGAGCCAGTGGGTCCCGTCCTGTCGGGCTGCATTTCCCTAAGGTTTGAATGGTTTGAAATCGATTTTTCTTGAAAAAATGTGAATGTGTGTGAGGTATCTATTCTTTTGATTTTTTTAAAATTTATTATATATATATATTGTTGGGGTGCAAACCCAATTCCACATCGACAATTGAACAAAGTATTGTCAGGTTTATAAGAGCACACACCCACTTCATTAGTATAAGGCCTTTTGGGAGTTGACCCAAGAGCAAATCCGTGCGGGCTGGGCCCAAAGCGGACAATGTCATACTAATGTGGAGTGGTGGGGTGGTCGCGGTCCCTACAAATGGTATCAGAGCCATGGTTCGGACGTTCCGGCCTGGGTGGACCGTGTGTGTGCGATTATAGTGGTGGTGGGATTCCCTCTTGTGTGACCTTGCGGATGGTCTTGGTTTGAGGGGAGGATTGTTGGGGTGCAAACCCAATCCCACATCGACAATTGAACAAAGTATTGTCAGGTTTATAAGAGCACACACCCACTTCATTAGTATGAGGCCTTTTGGGAAGTTCCCAAGAGCAAATCCGTGAGGGCTGGGCCCAAAGCGGACAATATCATACTAATGTGGAGTGGTGGGGTGGTCGCGGTCCCTACAAATGGTATCAGAGCCATGGTTCGAATGTTCCGGTCTGGGTGGACCGTGTGTGTGCGATTATAGTGGTGGTGGGATTCCCTCTTGTGTGACCTTGCGGATGGTCTTGGTTTGAGGGGAGGATTGTTGGGTGTGACTCTCAATTTGTTGACAAAAGGAAGGATTACGGATGGCTGTTCTTGGTCTGAGGCGGGCGGTCGACCGCATGGTGGGAGACCTGTGATTTGCGGTCAGCCAGAGGTGCGGTCAGCCGCATGGTGCGGTCGACCGCATGGTAGATAGGCCGGGCCTGTCAGACGTGTTGGATTACGGGCTTGGTTTTTGGGCCAAATCCCAGGCAGGCGTCTGGGCTTCTTGAGGCGGGAGCCTCACGACGGGTTTCCTGATGGGCTGGGCCGAGGCTAGGGTTTAGACGGCTGTTTGCTCTTGCCTTATAAATAATCCTTGTTTGTCATTGTTCCGCCGTGCCTTGAGAGAGAGATTGATAGAACAAGCTAGGTTATTCACTATTGTATTGTGAGAGATTGTGAGATTGTGTGAAAGGTTTTCACCTTGATTCTCCTTGTACTCTTCTTGATTATAGTGAATTGATTCTCCGTCGCCCGTGGACGTAGCCAAGTTGGTGAACCACGTAAATCTCTTGTGTTCATTGTTTATTATTGTTTCGTATTTCTTTTGTTCTTGCTATTGTGTTATTTTGTGCTCTCATCTCTATCAATCTAGCAATTGTGTTGGGACCTAAATCCTAACAATTGGTATCAGAGCTCCGGTTTGTGGATCTTGTATTGCTTATTGGTAACGATGTTCGGGAAGTACGAGATTGAGAAGTTTAATCGCAAGATTAACTTCGGGCTATGGCAAGTAAAGATGCGAGCAATCTTGGTGGGTAAAAATTGCGTCAAGGCCTTGCTTGGGAAGGTGAAGAAACCGGCAAAATTGACGGATGCACAGTTTGACGACATGGACGAGAAGGCTTTATCTCTTTTACAATTGAGTCTCAAAGATGAGGTATTGAGAGAGGGTGTGGAAGAGAAGACTGCGGCAGGGCTTTGGCTTAGGCTTGAGCAATTGTACATGACTAAGAGTGTTAGTAACAGGTTGCTACTATTGAAGAAACTCGAGGAGTGCAAACTCAAAACGGGTGAGTCCTTGGAAAAACACATTGATGAGTTTGATGGCTTGGTCATGGACTTGAAGAATGTCGATGTCGTGATTGATGATGAGCAATTGGCGGTAAAATTGCTTTGTTCTCTACCTTCGGATTACATGCACTTTCGCGAGACAGTGTTGTATGGCAAGGAAGAGATTGCTTTGGAAGAGATCAAGACCGCTTTATTGAGCCGTGAGGTTATTGAGACGCACTTGACTTCCCCAAGTGCTGAATCTCAAGGTGAGGGTTTAATTGCTAAAGGCGGTAAGAAGGCAGGGAAGGGATCGAATTCAAGGAATTCGGGTCAATCGAATTCAAGGTTTAAAGATGTGGTATGTCATGGTTGCAAGGAGAAGGGACACATTCGGCGAAATTGTCCTAACCGAGGAGGTGAAAGGGATGATGATACAACCGCTAAGGCCAAGGGTGAAGTTGGGGTGGTTCTTGAAAATACCAGTGATGACAGTGACTGTGATGCACTTACTGCTTGTGATTCGGGTACCGAAATTCGTGATAGTTGGATTTTGGATTCAGGTTGTTCTTATCATATTAGTCCCAATCGGGCATGGTTTTGTTCATATAAGGCTGCTGGTGGAGTAGTTTTGTTGGGGAATAATACTGCATGCAAGATTGTTGGTATTAGGGCTATTAAGGTTAAGATGTTTGATGGAGTAGTGCGGAAATTGCATAATGTCAGGTATGTTCCTGAACTGAAGAAGAACCTGATTTCTCTAGGCACCTTGGATAGTCGTGGGTATAGTTTATCCATTGCGAATGGCGAATTATCGGCTATTAAAGGTGACTTGGTGGCATTGAAGGGAAA
Source organism: Adenophora triphylla var. japonica (assembly GCA_022495995.1). NCBI lineage: Eukaryota > Viridiplantae > Streptophyta > Magnoliopsida > Asterales > Campanulaceae > Adenophora > Adenophora triphylla. The sequence goes on from JAFEMH010001015.1 coordinate 48,918, forward strand.
GAAAGTGGGGACATTGTATGAGCTTCTTGGGTCTACGGTTGTTGGTGATGTATCTATTGCAACGAGGTCAACGATTGAGGCAGAGGTTACTCAACCATGGGACGTGACATTGGGTCACATTGGCTTGAAGGGATTGACAGAACTATCTGGAGTGAGTGGTTTTCGATTATGGAATCCCATTGCGTCTAAGTTCCTGATTGGTAGAGATGTTGCTCTACGTCTCCAAGAGAAGAACTGCTCGCGTAACGGGTATACAAACAGGTGGAGTTAGTTGGAGATAACTCAAAAGGGGTGGAACGTGACTTGGATGCTTTGTTGATTATGTCGATATAGTGACTCCATCGATGCTCCGGCTCGAAGGAGGAGACCAACAAGCAGGTGGAGACTACCAGTGATCTTGGTAGGGGAAGAAGGAATGATAGTACTTCTGTTCGATATGGCTTTGAGAAGATGGTTGCTTATGTCTTGTCCGCTGCAAAATCTGTTTATGTGCATGGAGCAGTCTTCTACAAGGAAGTTATGTCGTGTGTTGTTTCTGCAAGGTTGTTGGTTACTATGGAAGATCGGACATGGGAATTTGTTAGATCACCACCAAATGAGGTGTTAGTCAGTCACAAGTGGATCTACAAGTTCAACGTTGGTACCCCAAGGTTTGGGGTAGACTACAATGATATTATTTCACTGGTTGTTAGACACTTATCTATTCACAACTTGTTGAGCATTGTGGCGATGCTAGATCTATTGCTCAAGGTGGAGATCTACATGCGCCGGCCTGAAGGGTTTGTTGTCGAGGGTAAGGATCATGTTTGCCTGTTAGAGAGGTCCTTGTATGATTTGGAGCAGTCAACTCGACAGTGGTATAAAAGGTTCGACACTTTTATTGGTACCCATGGCTATGCTAGTAGTGGATATGATTGTTGTGTTTACTTGATGGTTTGTAGTAATGGCGCATTGGTTTATCTTGTTTATGTCGATAGCATTCTTGTGGCTGCGAGAGATATCAATGGTGCTTACCGGGTGAAATGGTTATGTTCTTTAGATAGTCCCAAGTCTAAAGATGATGTGTCACGGGTTCCGTATTCATATGCTTGTGTGGGCATTGTGTATGGCAAGAACAGTGATGATTGTATTGGGTATGTTATGACTACAACGAAGGCGGTCATGTTGACAAAGCCGGGTTCGAAGGTTTCGATTGCTAAGTTCAAGAAGTTCTTGGACTTAGTGGGTGTTACTAGTCATTGATGCCCTTCGGGGTGTGGCGGCGGAGATAGAGATGTTCTCTTGGGAGATAGCTTGTTTCGGGATTGATCGTCAAGGTGGAGAACTGTTGGGTGTGACTCTCAATTTGTTGACAAAAGGAAGGATTACGGATGGCTGTTCTTGGTCTGAGGCGGGCGGTCGACCGCATGGTGGGAGACCTGTGATTTGCGGTCAGCCAGAGGTGCGGTCAGCCGCATGGTGCGGTCGACCGCATGGTAGATAGGCCGGGCCTGTCAGACGTGTTGGATTACGGGCTTGGTTTTTGGGCCAAATCCCAGGCGGGCGTCTGGGCTTCTTGAGGCGGGAGCCTCACGACGGGTTTCCTGATGGGCTGGGCCGAGGCTAGGGTTTAGACGGCTGTTTGCTCTTGCCTTATAAATAATCCTTGTTTGTCATTGTTCCGCCGTGCCTTGAGAGAGTGATTGATAGAACAAGCTAGGTTATTCACTATTGTATTGTGAGAGATTGTGAGATTGTGAGATTGTGTGAAAGGTTTTCACCTTGATTCTCCTTGTACTCTTCTTGATTATAGTGAATTGATTCTCCGTCGCCCGTGGACGTAGCCAAGTTGGTGAACCACGTAAATCTCTTGCGTTCATTGTTTATTATTGTTTCGTATTTCTTTTGTTCTTGCTATTGTGTTATTTTGTGCTCTCATCTCTATCAATCTAGCAATTGTGCTGGGACCTAAATCCTAACATATATATATATATATATATATATATATATATATATATATATATATATATATATATATATATATATATATATATATATTTTAAAGCAAGTAAAAGATTTTACCTATGCATGTATGTACAAGTATTTGTAAAAATGATGAATGAAGCATAAAAGGAAGCATGGTATATGGCATATGGACATGGCAAATGGACTACCCTAAGATGGAATACAAAGCATGGTATATAAGCATGGCAAAGTAAACTACCCTAAGATAGCATAGAAGAGCTGGCATGCAAAAGAATAAGAGTCTAGCTCACTTAAGAGAAGTCCCCAGCAGAGTCGCCACTGTGAGAGCCCGCGTTAGAGAAATTCCCGATGTCGCGTAAGATGACGAGTTTCTCGTGCTAAGTGTGCGTTGAATGCACTCGGTTTCTCATAATGGTACCCTTGGAGTTTTGAAATAAGCAAGAGTCGCCACCTCGTTTATTTTGCAAAGGAAAACGAAAGCAAAACCTTTTAGAGAAAAGTGGGTTTGGAGGCTAAGTTACGAGAAGGGAAGGTATGAAGCACCCCTCTCGCCCTTCTCGGTCTCTAGCGTGCATGTCATCCTACGTTAGATTTTAATTTCTAATTCTATTGCTTTGTGAAAAATGGTGATTTATATACAAAGGGGTCTCCTAATCTAAGTATGTTCATTTAAATTCGTAAATGAGAGTCGGTTTGAGGGGACTCGCATTTTGGTTTTTGAAAATGGTTTTTAAGGTATTTATTCACAAGTGTAAAAAAGGTAAGGCAGGTATGGAGGTGTACATGGGGGGTTTACAATACAATTACAAGATGAAATGGGGAGACAAATTCCAAAGAAAACAAGCATCCCAAGCAAACTATCACAAGTATAGGCTGCTGTCCATACTGCCTCATATGTACCTATCCAAATATCAATAGGACTGGAAACAAAAGGTAGAGTTCTCTTCCTAACACAACAGAAAGAACACATGATTTTTTGTTTGATTTATGGGCTATTATTAGGAGTCCAAAATGATTTAAACATTGGACCATACAATCTGCCAGAAAATGAAACACGCTGCGTATGTCATGAAAACCTAGAATTTACACCCCTTTGTGATCAAAATAAGATAAAACTCAGAACCTAAAAGTTGTTGAGGACACATTGAAAATGAAGCACACCAAATTTCAGGTCTATCCAGTTAGATTTTCTATGTCAAATAGCATGAAAATTTTCAGGACAGAACCTTCGTTTTGAAACACTGTACAGAAACCGCTTTAAGGGAAAAAATAAAAAAGAACTTAGAAAAAACAGAAAAAATAAGGTGAAAATATGTTCATACTTACACACGTGTTGTCCACAAAAAACCTCTTTCGTCTTTTCTCATATCATGAGTATGTCATGGTTAAAATAAACCGTGAAAGAGGAGTGGCCCGAAATTGCGCACACTGGACAGCAACGTAGTGGGAAGGAAAATCTAACTCCAAACCTGATTCGAACAAAGGATATGCATCTTAAACTTAAAACACACTTAGCTTAAAGTACCATGGATATGCCTAAACCTAACTCTTTCAAAGATTATGCACATAAGCTTGAATGAACAGCAAAAGAAAACCAAAAGTGGGCAGATTTGGCCCTTCTTACAAACCATGGTTTTTTAGGTGATTTTGAGAAACAAGAAGGCTTGTTAATGATGTATCCTTACACATAAGACATATGCTTACATGAAAAATAAGAACACTACATTTTATACATATATTAAAGGATAAAGAGTTAAAAGAAAAGAAAAACATGAAGAAATCAAACATGTGGGGGGTCTAGCCGACAAGTGACTAGACCCCAAACTTGTACATGAAAGATTACATTTTTCTTATAAGAGAAGAGAAGATATACCTAAGTAAGAATAGAGTGGGTGTGCTTCCTTTGCTTTCAAGGGAAGGCTTTTTTTGTGTGTGTTTTGAGAGTGTTTGATAGAATTTGTGTTTGAGTATGTTTTGATTGAGTTTGAGGGATTTTTAGAAGTTGTTTTAGTTGTGGTCTATGAAGGTTAGATGATGGGGTTGTGGTGGAAATGTAGTGGTTTAAATAGAGGTTGAGATAGAAAAAGAGAATGGAGAGAAGAGTATGTAGAGTAGAGAGAAGAGTCTCTTGGAAAAAATATGGCTGTAAAAAAAAGGGTCAACAAATTGAAAATCAAACAAGAAAAGGTAGCACCAATGTGGCAATGGTTGGAAAGCCAAATGGGAAAAATCCCATGTTTACTTCATTTTGGAAGAAGGATTGATGTCAACAAATTGTTATTGACCGGTCCAAAGGGTGCTTTGATTTGTGCTTTTGTTCTTTGCAGTAAAAATTCACTCACTGTTTGGTTCCGCAACTGCTCCGGTGCGCACACTTCAATGTCTCAGTTGTCCGCAAGCCAAACGTCAAAGTTGCTTGAAATAATTTTGCGGTCGATATGGTATATCTGAAATTCATTAATGAGCAAGAAATATCATAATATGATTTTTAATGCACAAAATGGTCGGTAAAGGACTGTTTTGATGTTCCGGGCCTCGGTCCGGGATTCCAAGGTCCGTATTTTTGTAAATATGTCTGTTTACTCGATATTTCGTCCTGATCATAAATCCGGACTCAATTTTTCCAAATTGTTTATTGATAAGGCAAACGGAACTCCCGAATGGTCAAATCGAGGTTCTTGGTCAATTATAAAGGTTTAGACCAATTAACAAGGTCCGTCGGGGGGTGCGAGATCGGAGTGTCTACAGAGCCCCTCAGCGAATCTCCTTGTAAAGTAAAGGGGATTCAACGATCACTAAAAGACAACGATCTCGGCTAGGTTAACGGACGGGCCCAAAGTAGAGATTCCTACGTATCCCTTGTGGGAATCAAGCCACCGTAGTTCTACTCATTCATGCTTCAAACACAGGTTTGTGGTCGGACTTGGGTGCCCAAGCTTCCTACATATCCCGTGCGGGAATCAGACCAAACGTAGTTCTGGCTTACGAGAAACCGGCAAAAGGACGGGGCATTAGAGAATTCGAATTCTCTAAACCCCAAACGAATAAGAAGATAATGCATGTCAGATATGATGGAGCGTTTGAGGATTCGAATCCTCTCAACTGAATTTTAGCAAAATATTTGATGAGTCGGGGCATTTCAGGAATTCAAATTCCTAAAGCAAAAATAAAATTGATATCATACAAAAGGATATGTTGTAGTTTGCCTTTACGGGTGGCGCTGTGCATTTTGTCATGTACCTTCTGAAGAAATTTCATGTAACCGTAACAGTCAAACAGTTTCACAAGCTTGAATTTCGTGAATGGAAAATTATTGCAATAATTGCTGCAACCGAAACTTGTACTTTCTATTTTGATAATTCCACTTTATTTTGGTGTTACTCACTTTTTTTTTTTTTTTATACCCAGGTTCCAGCTTCGCCGGACTAATTCTGGACCATCAGGTACCGGCCCCTCAGTATGCTGGCGGAGGTAAATCGCGGGATGTGCCCTATGCAGCCAGGGTGGCAGCACCCCTTATAATCCAGAGCCCCAAGGGAGCCCTCCTACAAGGCATTTACATCTTGGTGTTACTCACTTAATTCCACATGAGATGTATAAACATATGTAGTATTCCAAGAGGAGTTATCAACTAATAGCAGCAAAAAATCTCCACCTCATAATAACTTCTACATGATTTTTACACCTTAAAATAGAAATTTGGTCCAACCATTTCTTCCACTCAATGCAAAATGGCAAATGACGTGGCCATATCCAAGTGAAAGTGGCCATCCATATCCATACTTATAATTACAATCAAACTGAGAAAATGGAACATTACAAAAAGAGATTCAAGGTATTGATGCAAAAATGCCATGCAAAAACTAAAAAAAAAAAAAAAAACGTGCAATGATAATTCGACTTGAGATTTTTTTCTATTATTATTTATTTATTTATTATTTTTTTTATGATGCAATCAGATTAGTGGGACTCAATGCATTTTGAATTTTCTGAATGAAGCCTCTTTGGACAACTGATCTTTGGTACAAGGAACTGACAAGAAGACAAAATATCTAAGAGTGTCATGAATCAAGGGTTGGGATGTCATAAATTTTGAGGTATGATGTTCGAGTAAAAGCTGGTTACAACAAATAACTAAAAACAAAAAGGACATGTACTGGACAATTCTATGAAATGTACAATGAGTGTCTTGACACTTTTAATGACTCTTGAAGAGTAATGAAAGAGGGTGACTGGCTGGTGATCCTTGGTTATAAAAGGGGAGCTGATCATAGGCACTTTCATGAATTTCAATCCTTTCCTTTCCTTTCCTTTCCTTAAGCATACACAAATTTCTTATTCTCCCTGAGTCCCTGTCATGGATCAAGCTTTTCATTCTATGGTTGAGACACATGCCTACAAGGATGAGTTGCAAATGTGGCTCAGTTCATATTCTAATCATGAGAAGGGCATTTTGGAAGAAAGGTATCATTGCAAGTCACGTTTCTCCCTAAGAGGCCTCCGAGTAAATGATTCGAGGTGCCTCCCTCTTTTGGTGTCCTAGAAATCATTTGTTCAGTTTTTCCCATACTGAGATGTGTCCCACCTTTGAGGAGTTTTGCGCTATGACCGGGAACATGACCGGTGGCGGAGCGATGGTGCCGTCGAGCCTTCAAACTCCTGTCACCCTATTTACGAAAATGTTCGGTTTTGACAGGGAGTTAACCCAAAGGATGTTGCGTCAACCTCACTTTGACTTGACATTAGACCAAGTCCAATAAGAAAACTACCAAAAACATTCAACTACCCTAATATCACGACACCTCATCTTCTTTCTCCATCCACTTAATCATTCAACTACTTTCTCAACTACATCCCCCACAATAAGCTAGTTTAGTTTAAAATTCAACTCCTCCCAACTCATCATTCTATACCCCACCACTTTTTATTTTATTTACAATATTTAAGTTTGTAATTAAAAAAATAATAAAAATAATAATAATTTATTATTAAAAAATAAATTATTAATATTTTATTTATAAATTCGTGATTTTTTTTATTTTTTTTAATATTCTTTATTTTTCAATATAATTAATTTATATTGAAAAAATAGTGTTTTTTTTTTCTGTGTCCAAATCAAATGAAACAAGACTCTATTTGTAGATAAAAAAAATTAAGAATTTTGGTGTAAAAAACAATTTTTTTTTTTGATATAAGATAATTGTCTTTGAAAAATTCGGAGGATTTAAACCAAAAAAAAAATTCAGTGTCCAATCATTTAATGACAAGTGGCGTGACAGAGAAAAAGAAAAAAAAAGGCAAACCTTTCACTATACACGCGCCTCTTCCGCGCGTGTGTTACACGCTCCTTCTCCGACCCAATAGGCTCGCGACACGTGGCATAGATGGGCCCCACCTTTTTTTTTCAACCCGGTTGGAAAGTTTCAACTAAACCCCCTCAATTACCCCCCTCTCAACCCCTTATTACCCCCTCTCAACTAGTTTAATCCCTCTCAACCCCCTCCCTCAACTACCTATTGGACTTGGTCTTACTTCCGCGGATTTTCACAGAGGCTAACCCTGGGGACTTTGACTACTCTGCACACCGGGATGCGGCCCTTATGCTCTGTCTGTTTGTTGAGCTATTTTTTATTTCTCATGAGGGGTTCATTGACGCTCGTGCCTTAGACATTTTGAACTCATGCGGAGATGAGCGCGAATTGGGCAATGTGATGGTGGTTGTGTTAGCGGAGATCTTACATGGGCTAGATGACTATTATCCAAGAGGTGAAGCCTTCTTGTCTGGCAGTCCCATTTTGTTACATATTTGGCAGCAAGAACATTTCCAGATTGTTCAACCCGTGGCCATGCCTAGGTACGTTCCATCCATGTTCATTAGGAGGGGCATGTATCGGCATAATTGTAGCACTGTCAAAGACTAGGCCAAGCATTTCGCAAAGGTAGGGAGCGATGACATACTCTGGGTTCCCCCTCATTGGGACCTTCACGCATTGATTAGGTCCAGTGGAGGTCGCTCTTATGTTTGGATCGCTGGCCTCCGGTTTACTACCTTCTACTTAGGCTGGAAGGTGTCCCATCAATCTGGGTGTGTGCAAGAAGTTCCGCCGATGAACATGCCCGTGGACGAGAGTGTGGGGGTTACGAGGTCCGTTTGCCAATAGATCCGCATGGCTTGGTACCGAAATGGGGCCATCATCGGACGTGTTATCCCTCCAAGGAACCGCGGTGATTTTTGCACACTATCTGTGGAATACCTGGAGTGGTTGATCCCAGAAATATCGGCTGAGACTGCATCGATTAGGGTTCTTTTGGTAATACTCTTGGGAAGGAATCTACCCAGTGATCATCAATACCATATGAGGGGTCCGGAAGATCCACGAACTTCCTGCAAATAAGGGTCATCACCATGCTGATTCGAGAGGATCTCGCCGTCGGGGTGGTGACGGTGCTTCGGGCTCAGGGACCCTAGACCTTGTTACTTCCAGTTCGAGGGACAATGAAGGGGGAATCTTGTCAAGGACTCGTCGAAGAGCCTTTTCCCGACTTCGTGACTGAAGGGAAATTTCAGATGTTCTCGAATAATCCTTGGTTACCAAGCCAAGATGTAGTTCTTCTTTTTTATGTTTTGGTGTGTTTTAGTGTTTTCGAATGTAGTGGTTTTTCTCATTTTTAGCCAAGTAGGAAATGTAACTTTGAATTTCAGCTTGAGGAATAAAAAGTCTTTTATTCTAATAGACCGCACCCGAAGGTTGCCTACGTTCCTCTTTACAAATGGACTAAGAGGCTCAGGTCTTCGTAGTTCGACTTAATTGAGATGGATAATTTATGCGCGCCTCTGTGTTTTACCTAAGACTGCCCTTTCGGGTTTTCAATCATAGCGGACTCTTTTTTGCGCAGCTCTCTCTCTCTCTCTTTTTTTTACTCAATAGAAATAAGGGGTAGACGCCCTAAGCGTAGTACTTCTTCAATTTGTCAAGGTTGAAAGGCTGGGCGAGGTCTTCTCCATTTTTTGTGGTGAGAAAAACGGCTCCACCTGACTGGATGCATTTCACGATGTACGGGCCCAACCAAGGTGACTTCCACTTTCCTCGATTGTCGATATAGCTGGGCGGCTTTTCTCGCAATACCAGATCTCCCACTTTGATATTTCGATCCCTTTTGTTGAATGCTCGGGCAACCCTGCCCTGATATGCGCGATTATGTTCCATGGCAAGAAGGCATTTTTCATCGAGCAAAGCTAGTTCATCGTAGCGGTGTTGAAGCCAATCCACTTCAGCTACATGATTCTCGGGTAGCACCCTTATAGAAGGAATTTCGAGCTCTATGGGGAGGACGGCTTCCATGCCATTGGCTAGAGAGTAAGGAGTAGAGTCGGTGGGGGTTCGGACGGATGTGTGATATCCCCAAAGAGCTAATGGTAACTTCTCAGGCCAATCACGCCCCGTGACCGCCATCTTTCTAATTATACTCTCAAGAGTCTTGTTGACCGCCTCGACAGCTCCATTGGCATGTGGGCGGTAAGGAGATGACTTATGCCTTTGTATTTTGAACTCGTCAAGAAATTGGTTGACTTCCTTTTCAAAGTGTGAACCGTTATCAGAGATCATTTAGAATGGGACCCCGTATCGGTAGATGATGCTGGTTCGGATGAACCGAGCCACTTTTCTTGCATTCAGGATTTTATATGATTCCGCCTCAACCCATTTGGTGAAGTAGTCTACTGCAACCAAAATGTACTCATGTCCATTGGATCCTTTAGGCTTGATTTGACCAATCACGTCAATTCCCCAAGTAGAGAAAGGCCACGGGGCTGTTGAGTGGTAGAGAAGATGTGGTGGGATATGCTGCAAATTGGCAAATCGCTGGCATAAATCGCAGGTTTTTACTGTTTGCATGCAATCAGTTTCCAAGGTGCTCCAGTAATATCCTTGCCTTATCACATTTTTTGCGAGCATGTGGCCGATCATGTGAGGCCCACACATCCCCCCGTGGAGGTCGTCCATGATTTTTTCTGCCTTGGCCTTGTCGACGCATAACAAATTGTTCTTTTGATAGTGACGCTTGTACAATTTTGCTCCTGAAATAACGAATTGGGAGGCCCACCTTCTTAATGCGACTCTGGCTCTCTTATCCTTACCCAGGGGATATTTTCCATGCTTGAGAACATTCCATATATCTTGGTACCATGGTTCGTCCACACCTTCCTCGTCAGCCTCTATCGGCAGGCAATAGGCTGGGATTGACCTTTTGCTAACTTCTAGGGGTTTTACTGAGACATCGGCCGGAAATTCCATGATGGAAGCCAAAGTGGCTAAAGCATCAGCAAACTTATTTTGATCCCTAGGTAGGTAGTGGAATTAAATGTCTGTAAAGCGAGTTGTGAGTGCAACCAAACGAATGTGATATTGTTGATCTGAGATCCTGAATCTTCCATTTTCCTTCTATTTGATTGATGAGCAAAGCTGAGTCCCCAAAGACCTCAATTTCTTTCACCACTCTTCTTAATGCTTCTTCTAAACCGGCCATACAGGCATCATACACAGTTGTATTGTTCGAACATTCAAATTCTAATCAGATTGCGATGGGTGTGTGCGCATTGCTAGGGTTAATGAGCAAAATCCCTATACCGAACCCTTTCTTGTTAGCTGCTCCATCAAAGAAAAGTTGCCACTTGTTTTCGGTGCGCTCAGCCATACAGATCCCTTCATCCGGAAACTGGGGTTCGAGCTCAGGCTCTACTTCCAAAGCCAAATCTGCAAGTTGATCGGCCACGACTCGACCTTTGATTGACTTAGGCATTGCATAGATCATATCGAACTCACTTAGCAAAAAGGACCACTTGGCAACTCGATTGGACAGAGTAGGCTTTTCGAGAATATATTTGACTGGATCCATGCGGGAGATGACTCGGACGGGTAGAGATTGTAGATAAATCTTTAGGCGCTGCGTAACCCAGACCAGACCTGCACAAGCCTTCTCCAATGCTGAGTAATTCAATTCGCTTCCATATAGTTTTTGACCGACAAAATAGATAGTGTTTTCAATCCGAGAATCTCTCTTTTCTTGGGCAAGCATAACTCCGAACGAGGTGTCTGTAACTGTTAGGTACAAATGGAGTGGCTTGTGAACATGCGGTGGGGATAAGACTGGGGGTTAGCTAGATATTTCTTGACTTTCTCCAAAGCTAACTGGCATTCTTCGTCCCACTTACGGTCCGTATTCTTCTTGAGGAGTTTGAAGAGCGGCTCACACAATGAGGTCAATTGTAGTATGAATCTGCTAATATACTGGATCCTACCCGAAAAGCCTTTGACTTCTTTCTGAGTCCTTGGTGCATGCATGTTGGTGATGGCCTTAACCTTTTTTGGGTCGATCTCGATCCCCTTTTACGTTACAATAAACCCTAGAACTTTACCTCGGGTGGTATCAAAAGTACATTTGACCAGGTTGAGTTTCATGTGATGCTTGCGGAGTCTTTCAAAGAATTTACTGAGGTCAACCAAGTGTTGGCTATCCTATTCAACTACGTGCACAATCATATCATCAACGTAGACTTCGACTTCTTTATGGATCATATCGTGGAACAAAGTTGTAGCGGCCCGCTGATAGGTAGCCCTAACATTATTCAGACCAAAAGGCATGACTGTGTAGCAGAAAGTACCCCAAGGGGTAATAAAAGAGGTTTTCTCTTGATCTTCTTCCGCCATTTTAATCTGATTATACCCCGTCATACCGTCGACAAATGATCGGACCTTGTGCAGTGCAGCCGAGTCGACAACTATATCAATGTTGGGCAAAGGAAAATCATCTTTTGGGCAGGCTTTGTTGAGGTCTCGAAAATCAACGCATACTCGGATTTTACCATTTGCTTTCTTGAATATAACCATATTAGACAACCACTGGGGGTATTCTACTACCCTTATGAAGCCAACCTGCAACAACCTCATTATCTCTTCCTTAACCTGAAGTGCTAATTCAGGTTGTATTCTGTGAAGTTTTTGTTTCACTGGTTTGGCATTAGGATAGGTCGGAATTCAATGTTCCACAATGGCTGGGACCAACCCTGGCATGTCTGCATAAGACCAGGCAAACACATTGTTGTGCAATCACAACGGAAGCTATGAATAATAACTAAGAATACACACAAGCAATTGAGAAATTGAAAAGAGAAAGAGATGGAATTGATTGGGGTTTTGAACCTTGCCTTTGTATTATTATGTGCAATGTCTCATATGTTACATAGGGTTACAATCTATATTTATATGATACAAACCCTAGCCCAAACAGAAGACAAAATAACCCAAAAGCCCGTCTGTCAAAACCCTCCCGCTGGCATTGAGGCGTGCGCCTCATCACAGCCAGGTGCCCGCTTGGCGGCGACATCCCAAGGAATTATCTTCTGCCTCTGATGCGCCCGCCCCATGCGCTCCATGCGGCAGCCTCAGGCCTTCAATCCTCGGCCCTAGCTATGGCTTTCCATGCGCCTGCCTCAACCTAGGTAGGGCGCCCGCCTCGCCCTTGCTAGCATAATCGAGCCACCATCCTACAATCTCCACCTTGGCAAGCATTTGCCCAACCCAACAGAAGATATCAGGAACCGGCTCGAACCACCCCATCTTTAACAGCTAGAGATGTGAAACAAATCCAAGCAATGCTCGAACTTGTCAGTAGTCACCGACTTCGTCAACATATCAGCAGCATTCTCCGCGGTGAGAACCTTCTCTAACACAACCTCACCCATATCAATCAACTCCCGAATCTTGTGAAACCGAACATCAATATGTTTCGTCCATTGATGATAAATATGATTCTTTGCTAGAAAAATCGCGCTTTGACTGTCACAAAGCAACTTCACTCCACCTTGCAGAATATCCAATTCGTTGACCAAACCCCGAAGCCATAAGGCTTCCTTTGCAGCTTCAACCGCTGCCATGTACTCCGCTTCCGTTGTAGACAATGCAATGATGGACTGAATCATAGACCTCCAACATATAGGACCACCTGCAAGAGTAAATGCATATCCCGTAGTCGACCTCCTCCGAACCAAGTCACCCGCATAATCTGAATCAACATATCCCATAACAGAAAGCTCCTCACTCTTTCCTCCAAACATGATGCCATAATCCATAGTGCCCTTCAAGTATCTAAGAACCCAATTAACTGCTTCCCAATGTTGTTTACCCGGATTCGTCATATACTTGCTAACCACACTAATGGCTTGCGCCAAATCTGGCCTAGTGCAAACCATAGTATACATGAGACATCCCACTGCGCTTGTGTAGGGAACCTTCGACATATTCTGAATTTCTTCAGTAGAACTCGGGGAATCTGAGGCAGATAAATTAAAATGACTCGCCAATGGTGTCTTCACAGGTTTTGCATCCCGCATATTGAACCTCTCCAACACCTTCTCTACATAGCCGTCTTGAGACAACCACAATCTCCTAGATTTCCTGTCTCGGCGAATCTCCATCCCAAGAATCTTCTTGGCTTCCCCCAAATCCTTCATGTCAAACTTTCTACTCAACAAGGCCTTCAACTGATTGACCTCGTTCTTGCTTCTACCCGCGATAAGCATATCATCCACATACAGTAACAGAAAAATATATGAGCCATCAACAAGGCTCTTCACATAAACGCAACAATCATACTCACACCTCTTGTAGCCAATATGTACCATGTAGGAGTCAAATCTAGTGTACCACTGCCTCGGAGACTGCTTCAGCCCATAAAGTGACTTCTTCAATCTACAAACCAAACGCTCATGCCCGGGCTCCGTGAACCCATGTGGTTGCTCCATAAAAATCTGCTCATCCAACTCACCGTGTAGAAACGCAGTTTTCACATCCATCTGCTCCAACACCAAATCATAGTGAGCTACAAGAACCAACACAATTCGAATAGAAGTGTGCCTCACAACAAGCGAAAAAATCTCATTATAATCCACCCCCTCTCGCTGCGAGTACCCCTTTGCTACCAACCGAGCCTTGAACTTTTCCCCCTCTTTTTCTGATACTGCTTCCTTACGCTTGAAAACCCACTTGCAACCAATAGCACGCTTCCCTTTAGGAAGCTCCACCAAATCCCATGTATTGTTCTTGTACAATGACTCCATCTCCTCCACCATAGCCGTTACCCACTTATTCTTTTTCGGACTGTTTATTGCCTCCTTAAAAGTACTTGGGTCTCCACTACTAAGAACAAGAACATATGAAGCCATGTCTTTAAACCTATACCTGACCGGTGGTTTGATTACCCTCTTAGGTCTCCCAACTGAAGTACTAGCCACTTCATGTGTAGTTACCTCTAAATCCGGAAGACTGAGATCCGTATCAGTATCATCCTCACGTAGCTCCACCTCAATAACTTGCTTCTCGCTCTCTTTCCTTTCTGGCACCTTCTCCTTATCATCTTGAGTATACTTCAACATAGCCTTTTTATCAAAGACTACATCCCTATTGATCACCACCTTACTTGACTTGGGATCCCAAAGCTTGTATCCTTTCATACCTGTTTCATACCCGAGAAAGATACATTGTTTTGACTTTGGGTCAAGCTTCGACCACTCTTCACCAGGAATATGCACATAGGATGGACACCCAAACACCCGGATATCGGTGAAGTCTACCTCATTACCCGTCCATACCTCCTTCGCAAATATGTTATCCAAAGAGACTCTAGGTGATCTGTTTATCAATAAACATGCCATACTCACCTCATCAGCCCAAAAGTTCTTTGCTAACCCAGCATTGAATCGTAGACACCTAGCCCTTTCCGCAATAGTTCTATTCAGCCTTACAGCCACACCATTTTGCTGTGGTGTCTTGCGTACTGTGTAGTGCCTCTTGATTTCATGTCTCTACAGAACTTCTGGAACTCGCCATCAGTGTACTCTGTCCCATTATCAATTCTCAAACACTTGATTTTTTGCCCCGTTTGATTTTCCACTTCAGCTTTCCACACCTTGAACTTCTCAAAAGTTTCTGACTTGTGCCTCATGAAGTAAACCCAAACCTTCTTCAAAAATCATCAATAAACGTCACGAAGTAATAATGTCCATCCCTTGATTCAGTTCTAACCGGCCCCCACACATCTGAATGAACATAATCGAGAATGCCCTTTGTTGTATGCTTACCCGTCTTGAATTGCACCTTGTTCTGCTTTCCAAGAACACAATACTTGCAAACTCCAGTTTACAAGTTTTCACACCCTTCAACAACTTTCGTTTATGAAGTTCCCGCATCCCCCTTTCACCCATGTGACCAAGCCTCATATGCCATAGAAGGGCATCAGTATCAACCTCAGACTCAACGGATGTGACTCCACCTACAACCGTGCTCCCTAGCAACCTGTAAATGTTCTTAGAGCCCTTTTCACCCTTCATCACAACCATAGCACCCTTCACTACTTTCAATACTCCACCTTGTGCTTTATAGGTCATACCGTTAGCATCCAAGGTACCCAATGAAATCAAATTTTTAGAAACATCTGGCACATGTCTAACATCACATAACGTTCTAACCACACCATCATACATCTTAATTCTTATAGTTCCTATGCCAGCAATTTTACATGTATCACCATTACCCATAGTAACTATACCAAAATTAACTGACCTGTAGGTATCGAACCAATCACGATTCGCCATCACGTGAAATGAACATGCTGAATCCAGAATCCAGCCATCTGTCGGGTGCTCTACAGCTGATGAAGTCGTGAGCATATCTCCATCCACATCCTCTGAGCATCTTCAACCACATTAACTGACTTTGAAGATCCTTCTTTGCCTTTACCTTTCCCCTTCTCCGGACAATTCTGTCTCTTGTGCCCCTTCTGCCCACACTTGAAACAATTCCCCATATACTTCTTCCTTGACTGCGAACGGGAATTCTGCCTCTGCGAATTATCTCGGAATTGGGCTCTCCCACGTTCCTGATTCTCCTTCACAAATAACCCCTCACCCGCAGGTTCATCAACGGACTTCTTCCGTTTATGAAAAGCTAGAAGAGCTTCTGTGACCGGTTGAAATTCCAGAGTATCCTTCCCCCAAGTCAACGTAGTAATAAGGTTTTCGTATGTCGAAGAAGTCGGCAACGAAATCAACAGCATCAACGCCTTGTCCTCCTCCTCAAACGTTACCTCCACCCTAACCAAATCGTTGAGAATTTGATTAAACGTGTGGATATGAGATTCAAGATCCGAACCCTCTACCATCTTAAGCCCATACAACCTTTGCTTTAGATGCAACTTGTTCGACAAAGATTTTGACATATACCTGACCTCCAAAATCTCCCAAACCTTCGTCGGTGATTCTTCATCGATCACGTGATACACCACCTCATCCGCAAGGCACTGTCGTATTGAAGATACAGCCCGTTCTTGCAACTCCTTCCATTGACCTTCTTCGATATCACCGAGTTTAGTTGAATGTCGAAGAATCTTTCCCAAGCCTGCTTGAACCAGAAAATCCTTCACCCTCCTTTGCCACAATGCAAAGTTTCTATGCCCATCGAATTTCTGAACATCGGACTTCATGGTGATAGAATTAACCCCAGCCATTGCAGTCGTGCTCTGATACCAGTTGTTGTGCAATCGCAGTTGTAAGT
This sequence comes from Adenophora triphylla var. japonica, assembly GCA_022495995.1. NCBI lineage: Eukaryota > Viridiplantae > Streptophyta > Magnoliopsida > Asterales > Campanulaceae > Adenophora > Adenophora triphylla. The sequence goes on from JAFEMH010001015.1 coordinate 65,489, forward strand.
ACCCAAATCTGGATCGTCAAAATCCGTTAAAAGTTAACCGGAATCCGTTAACTGGCACTTTCCAAGTTAACCGGAACCCGTTAAGCTCCCCGTTCTTGAGTCAACGAGACATCCCGGGACTGCCCCGTGCATCCCGACGTTAAAGCATACTCAACACACGTTATCACACGTAAAAGTACAGCTTTCCCCGAAAAACATACTTTTTGGGGTCTTTCGGGATTCGATTTGCTGTTTTCGAGCGTCCCGACCTTCCGGAGGTCATAACTCCCTCATACGAACTCCGTTTTGGGCCCACCACATATCAAATCGAACGCGAGAACAAGATCTACGCATATAGCTATTTCAATTAGGAAAAATAGCCGATTTCAGGAACAGGCCAGCCGGACTGTTTTACAGATTAAGTCAAACCGTGTCCAAACCGTGTCAAACTCAAGGCCAAATGACCAAAATGTCCCCAAATTCAGGTATAGTCCGGCCGGACTCTTTTACAAAACCCACCAGGCTAAGCAACATAACCTCCTTCCCCAAGTTTCCCCTCCTATAAATACTACCCTCCCCATTCATAAATCCTACACCATTTCCTCCTCTCCTCCCCCTAGCACAAAAACGCTAGTCTTTCTTCCGCTCTTCGAGGGCCCTCGTGCTACTCGTCGGCATAATTCTCTACTCTTCGGGGGCCCTCGTGCTACTCATCGGTAGATTCTAACACAAGCTAAACCGACCCAAGTCGAAACGCTGCCCAAATCCATAGGTTCCTAAACACCAAATAAAAGATGAAACTCTGTCCAAACACTTTCGAAACACCTTTCAAACACCTTCTCGTATCCCGTATACGTCCTCCCGAGCCAAAGAGTCAACAACAAATTTGGTAAACTCTCACTCCCAAAATATAGACGTCACCGTCTACGGGGCCCGATACGTTATAGTCCAAGATCCTCTTCTCTCCCGTAAGAGAAGTAATCTCGGGTTAAAACGGCGTTCCGGCCCCGTTTATTGACTTTTCTGTCATTTAACGGTCCGGATCGTTTGATCCGTTGAATGTCATTTAAATTACGCTCTTTACAAGTCCGGATCGTTTGATCCGTTGAATGTCATTTAAATTACGCTCTTTACAAGTACGGATCGTTTGATCCGTTGAATGTCATTTAAATTACGCAACTTTACAATTCCGAGCCGTTTGGCTCGTTTATCGCACCTTTAAATTCCGGATTGTTTGATTCTGTTGATACCGCACTTTAAATACTGTCATTTACAGGTCCGAGCCGTTTGGCTCGTGATAGTATTTACTTATCAAAGTCCGAGTCGCAAAACAATTCGTTGATCGCATATCATTTAATGTTTTTTTCCCGTAAAATCGCTAACAATGTAATGTCCGGTTCAAAACTGGAGTTCGTCATTCGAACTCCTTTTCAAAACAACTCAAAACCGACGTTTGACATTCAAACGCTCATTTCCGTCTCAAAACCCGACGTTTGACATTCAAACGCTCATTTCCGTCTCAAAACCGACGTTTGCCACGCAAACGCTCATTTCCGTCTCAAAACCGACGTTTGTCACTCAAACACTCATTTCAAACTCTAAATCGACGTTTGTCATTCAAACACTCTTTTTTTTACCAAAATCAACGTTTGTCATTCAAACCAAGATTAAAGCTTGTCATTCAAGCTCCTTTTCAAAAGCAACACGAACACACACACACGCACACTTTTCGAGAAAGGTAGAAAGACTCGTCATACGAGGCGTTTTGGGTGATCTCAACATACTCTTCCCGAAACGTAACGTGACCTCCGAACCTAACAATCTCTGGTCCTAAAAAGCCTTTTGTAAAGTTTTGGCTACCAGTCAAAACGTTCCATTTTCAAAGCCTTTTCCAAGTTTTGCTACCAATAAAAACGACCTTGTTTTCAAAGCCATTTTCAAAGTTTGGGCTCATAATACAAAACGGCGTGGCGACTCTCTTTTCCAAAGTGAAGTCCATTCGAAAGAACCACTCGCCGCAGTCCGCGCGCGATCCGGGTAATTTCAGTTGCGACTCCGCTGGAGACGTAACATGTTTTTCAAAACTGCCTTTGTTTTAAAAATATTTTGTGGGTCAAACTTTCGTTTACCCTTCCTCGTTTTTGTGTGCGTGTGTGTTTTCTCCGTGCTTCGGGTTACTTCGCTTTTCTTTTCAAAAAGGAAATTTCAAACAGCTCCGATTTCAAAACTTTGGACTGTTTCAAAAAAAGATGTTGCTTTCTTCATCTCTTTCAAAATCATAACATGTTCGTGCATTTCCGTTCATACTTGATTCTTTGTGCTATATTTTGAACTGCGCATAAATTCTTTAAAACACATTCTGAAAATCTCTGTTACTCAGAAAAAGAATTTAGTGACCGCACACTACTTGCACTGCTGCCTCGGTACACCGCACTTCATATGCACTTGCTGCCTTGGTACACTGCACACTATGACCCGTAACCCGGGATGACCGTTCAGTTGCAGCTCGGTTGGTCTGCCAGACACCTTCCCAGCGCGTACGGGGTCGTCCCAAACAGCCCATCCTAACCCGTGTAAGCCATGCTCTCTTTGTGTCACACTTCGTCCAAGACCCCGGTTGGTTTTTGGCTTAGTATGTGTCATAAAGCCCAAGTGTATGTTTTTTACGCCGGGTTCCCTCACAAGTCAAGCTCAAAAGATTGAGACCGAAGGTCGTTCCCGACCCGAAGTCTTGAGCTTTTCAGCCTTGACTTTGACGCAGAGCTCTGCCGAAAAATATACCCGAAGGTTCAATGTGACGTCGTGTCACCAAACCCTCAACGTATGCACCGTGCCAGCCACAACTTGGCCAACGCCAAAAGCTAAGGCCCCTCGCGCAAGCGAGTCAGGAGAGTTCATTCCAAAATTTCGGCACGATTTCTGCCTTAGCTCGTGGACGTTGACTTCGAGCGTGGCCCACGTGTCACATACGTTGGAAGTTTGCGTAACCAGCTAGCCATAAGTTCACTTTTTCCTTTGTCGGTGGAACTCGCTTGCCTTATAGGACCCTCACTCGGGATTGTCCGTCCCGGGAAGACGATTTTACAGGTGAAAAACGAGGGGCTTATAAACGTAGTGACGAGATCCACTAATTAGAGCCTTAGGTTAGTTGCGAAAAAGAAGACACGATCTTTTCCAACCATTTAGGACTCTGAGGAAAACGCGTTTTCAGTAAACTTAAACATTTAATAGAATAACAATTGCATGGTCCCATCTCGAGAATCTTTCAAATAGTGACCTTCGCGGTCCAACTCTCTATCACGACCTTCCTCGGTCCGATATCTCATATCTCGACCCCTCGCGGTCCAACTCTCTATCGCGACCTTCCTCGGTCCGATATCTCATATCTCGACCCCTCGCGGTCCAACTCTCAATCGCGACCTTCCTCGGTTCGATATCCCAAATCGCGACCTTCGCTGTCCAATCCTCAATCGTGACCCTCACGGTCCGATTTCAAATCTCAAATTGTGACCTTCGCGGTCCACTCCTCAATCGTGACCCTCACGGTCCGATTTCAAATCTCAAATCGCGACCTTCGCGGTCCACTCCTCAGCGACCCTCACGATCCGATTTCAAATCGCAAATTGCGACCTTCGCGGTCCAATCCTCAATCGTGACCCTCATGGTCCGATTTAAAATCTCAAATCGTGACCTTCACGGTCCAATCCTTAATCGTGACCCTCACGGTCCGATTTAAAATCTCAAATCGTGACCTTCGCGGTCCACTCCTCAATCGCGACCCTCACGGTCCAATTTCAAATCGCAAATCGCGACCTTCGCGGTCCAATCCTCAATCGTGACCCTCACGGTCCGATTTAAAATCTCAAATCGTGACCTTCGCGGTCCAATCCTCAATCGTGACCCTCACGGTCCGATTTAAAATCTCAAATCGTGACCTTCGCGGTCCACTCCTCAATCAGGACCCCCACGGTCCAATTTTAAATCTCAAATCGTGACCTTCGCGGTCCACTCCTCAATCGCGACCCTCACGGTCCGATTTCAAATCTCAAATCGTGACCTTCGCGGTCCACTCCTCAATCGCGACCCTCACGGTCCGATTTCAAATCTCAAATCGTGACCTTCACGGTCCACTCCTCAATCATGAACCTCACGGTCCGATTTCAAATCTCAAATCACGACCTTCGCGGTCCAACCCTCAATCGAGACCCTCGCGGTCCGATTTCAAATCTCAAATCTCGACCTTCGCGGTTCAATCCTTATTCGCGACCTTCCTCGGTCCGATATCTCATATCTCGACGCCTCGCGGTCCAATCCTTAATCGCGACCTTCCTCGGTCCGATATCTCATATATCGACCCCTCGCGGTCCAACTCTCAATCACGACCTTCCTCGGTCCGATATCTCATATCTCGACCCCTCGCGGTCCAACTCTCAATCGCGACCTTCCTCGGTCCGATATCTCATATCTCGACCCCTCGCGGTCCAACTCTCAATCGCGACCTTCCTCGGTCCGATATCTCATATCTCGACCCCTCGCGGTCCAACTCTCAATCGCGACCTTCCTCGGTCCGATGTCTCATATCTCGACCCCTCGCGGTCCAATCTCAATCGCGACCTTCCTCGGTCCGATATCTCATATCTCGACCCCTCGCGGTCTCTCAATCGCGACCTTCCTAGGTCCGATATCTCATATCTCGACCCCTCGCGGTCCAACTCTCAATCGCGACCTTCCTTGGTCCGATATCTCATATCTCGACCCCTCGCGGTCCAACTCTCAATCGTGACCTTTCTCGGTCAGATATCTCAAGTCATGACCTTAGCGGTCCAATCCTCAAATCACGACCTTTCTCAGTCTGATTCTCCAATCGTGACCTTCGCGGTCCAATCCTCAATCGAGACCCTCACGGTCCGATTCCAAATCTCAAATCGCGACCTTCGCGGTCCAATCCCCAATCGAGACCATCACGGTCCGATTTCAAATCTCAAATCGCGACCTTCGCGGTCCAATCCTCAATCGAGACCCTCACGGTCCGATTTCAAATCTCAGATCCCGACCTTCGCGGTCCGATCTCCACTCTCCTATCGAGACCTTCACGGTCCGATCTCAAAAAGTCGATCCCGACCTTCGCGGTCCAATTTCCAATCGAGACCTTCGCGGTCCGATCTCAAATAGTCAATCCCGACCTTCGCGGTCCGATCTCCGATCTCTAATCGAGACCTTCGCGATCCGATCTCAAATAGTCAAATCCGACCTTCGCGGTCCGATCTCCGATCTCCAGTCGATACCTTCGCGGTCCGATCTCAAAAGTTAATCCCGACCTTCGCGGTCCGATCTCCAATCGAGACCTTCGCGGTCCGATCTCAAATAGTCAATCCGACCTTCGCGGTCCGATCTCCAATCGAGACTTTCGCGGTCCGATCTCAATTAGTCGATCCCGACCTTCGCGGTCCGATCTCCGATCTCCAATCAAGACCTTTGCGGTCCGATCTTAAATAGTTGATCCCGACCTTCGCGGTCCGATCTCCACTCTCCTATCGAGACCTTCGCGGTCCGATCTCAAAAAAGTCGATCCCGACCTTCGCGGTCCGATCTCCGAGCTCCAATCAAGGCCTTCGCGGTCCGATCTCAAAAAAGTCGATCCCGACCTTCGCGGTCCGATCTCCGATCTCCAATCGAGACCTTCGTGGTCCGATCTAAAAAGTTAATCCCGACCTTCGCGGTCCGATCTCCACTCTCCTATCGAGACCTTCGCGGTCCGATCTCAAATAGTCAATCCCGACCTTCGCGGTCCGATCTCCGATCTCCAATCGAGACCTTCGCGGTCCGATCTCAAATATTCAATCCAGACCTTTCATGGTCAAAACTTTAAACCTCGACCTTTCACGGTCCAATTTTCGATCTCAACCTTTCATGGTCAAATCTTTTCCAATCAGTTAGGATTAGGAGAAAACGTGTTTTAAAGTAGACTTAAGTGGTAAATGCACGTTGCACGAGCCTAAAAGCCTTGAGCCAAATATCCCTTCCGAAGACTAAGCCCTACCTTTCGTTCCCTGCAACGAACAGAGAGTGGTTCATATATCCGGGTCAACGCCTCACCAGAATTACAGTTACGGCAGCATCAGACAATTCCTCAGTTCCTCAGTTCCTTCAGCCATCCGGGCTTGTGAGGTTCACAAGAAACATAAAAAGGATCAGCAGAATTCCATGGTACAACTTTTGAATGAGCGAGGTATAGCAGCTATCCCCCAGCCAGATGGTACTTTCGTCCTGATCGAGGACGACGATCCTTCACACTACAAGAGAAGGGGCTATTTACGGCGCTCATTTACGGCGGTGGACACGCGTCCGCCGTATATATCATATATATACGGCGGTTATATCTACCGCCTTATATAATTAATATATACGGCGGTCTAGACCGCCGTAAATAAGTAAATACGTATATTTCACATGAATACGTATGAGATCGAAGTTATATACGGCGGTTTATAAGTAGCCGCCGTATATAGTTAACTATTTACGGCGGTTTATACGCGTCCGCCGTAAATGTTATTAATTACCGGGAAACCAAATTTCCCTATTCAGTTTCGCGGTATGTCTCCCTCTCTTTCTCTCCTCCATAGCAGCAACAGCAGCTAGGGCACGAAATCTCCATAGCTAGGGCAACCAACGAAGATCTCTTTCTCTCCTCCAAATCAGTCTTGGAAGAACGGTTGGTATTTACTTTTAATTTTTTAGTTTTTATTGTTCTTGGTCTCCCCTTTGATTTCTTACTCATTCTCTCTTTCTCTCCTCTAGCGTATCTCACTCAGTCTCTCTCTCTCCTCCAGCCGAAATTGAGCTTTGATTTCTTCAATCAACAACAATCAGGTATACATTTCTTTCCCCTTTTCTAATTTACTTTTAATTTACGGGTTTTTTTGTTCTTGGTGTTGTGAGTTATTGTTGATGTTCTTTGTTGTTGTTGTTGTTGTTGGTATTGCTTCATGATCGATCTCTGTTTTTTTTTTTTTGTTTTTTTTTTTTTTGATAAGCGACATTGTGGGGTTTTTTTGATAACCGACATTGTGCTAAAACTTAAATTTATGATTTTGCGATTTTGTTCTATGTTCATGGCTCTAGATTGATTTTTGTAGGCTGTTTGCATGTTCTTGAAATTGGGGTTTTGCGATTTTGGAATGGGGTTTGAAAACCCACATTGTGTTATATCATTGTTTCTCATGCCATACATGCCTAGCTTTTACTAATATTAGTCATCCCATTTCCACTCCAAGTCTTGGTAATCACATCAACAAGTTGTTTGCAGAAGTAATTTCTTCTTGAAGCTTCTTCCCAAAAAATGACTATCAACCTCAATGTACTTTGTCTTATGGATTAGATGATTAGATGCAATGTGGATAGCTGCCTAGTTCTCATGCCATTGCGAGTAGGAGTTAAACTACCAAGTCCAACCCCATTAAGTACATGTAGAGTCCATATCAGCTCACATTTCAACTGAGCCATGGCTTTATACCCTGCCTTAGTACATGATCATGAATCTTGATACCAATGATTCCTTCTTGCTTTACTAAGATACTAAGTTGCCTCCAACAAATAGACAATACCTAGTCGTGGACTTCTTGTTTGAAGGCAAACCTTGTAAATTCCCTTAACTCTAGTGTGCCCGTAATCTCAATCTATTAGTCCATATGTTGGTGTTGCGCACTTCAAAAATAATGTTGCGCACTTCAATCTAGTTCCTAAAAATAGTTCCAAATCTTTTTGTTGCATGTGCATATTCTTTTGAACATCAACCTAGTTCCTTAAATTAGCTTCTCAATTAGGGGGGCTTGTGAGAGAGACGAATGAATGTTGTAATAGGGTTATACTATATCATGGGCCCAAATTCGACTAATAGGCTAGGCTCCAACAATGTATATTATCTATATCGAGCCAAAAGTTGTACATATTTAGACTATGTTTGTTTATGAGTTTATTTTTATTCTAAAATTTGTGTCTCTCGGTCTTATATATAGGTTGTATTTTAACGTTAAAAATATCAAGTCAAGTCATATATGGACAAAAGTTGGATTGATTTGGATAATCGAATTTCAAATGAGTATTTGTCTGGGGTTGACAACTTTCTCGATTTTGCATTCTCAAAAAGTCTGTTGGTGTTAAAGAAATATATTGTCCTTGTAAAAAATGCGCAAATCGTTACCAAGAAGACCGTGCAACCGTGAGATCACATTGTATTGCGGTGGGATTTCAAAAAGATTACAAGAATTGGATTAGGCACGGGGAAGAGTACATTTCGGCGCGTAAGAATGATAATAATGATAGGACAATCAAGATGGCATTGAAATTGAATTGGGCGTGCAAGATTGTATGAGGCGAATGGTACATGAAGGGATGGGTATGCCGGATAGTAACCGGCCGGGAATTGAAGAAATCGTACAATCGGATGCATCCACCGCAAAGTTTCTTAGACTTTTGAGAGATCTTGATCAAGCCTTGTGGGAAGGGTGTGATAAGTTTACAGTACTCTCATTTATTGTAGAACTTATGCACTTTGGAAGGCTAATTATCGAGTGGACCGATAAGGGATTTACTTCTTTATTAAAAATTTTCATTAGGGCATTGCCTCAGTCAGCGAAAGTGCCAAGTTCCTATCGTGAGGCGTACAAGATGACTGCGGATTTGGGTTTTAGTTATAAAACGTGGGACGCGTGCATTAATCATTGTATGTTGTTTCGAAATGAAACGAAAAACTTACTAAATGTGAAATTTGTGGAGCCTCTAGATATAAGCAACAAGAAGAAGGGGGTAGCGGTGAAGGTGCGGAAACAAGTGGCCAGAATAAACTTCCCAAGCGGTAGCGATGAAGAAAGTATGGTATTTTCCCTTAAAGCCAAGGTTGCAAAGGTTGTATTGGTCATCTAAGACCGCGACACTCATGAGATGGCATGCCGAGAAAAGAATAGACGATGGTGTGCTGAGGCATCCTGCAGACTCTCGTGCGTGGAAGGAATTCGATGAACGTTATCCATTATTTTCAAGTGAAATTCGAAATGTTAGATTGGGATTAGCATCTGACGGATTTAATCCTTTCAGAACAATGACTATATCTCACAGTACTTGGCCGGTTGTGCTTATGCCATACAATCTTCCACCTTGGTTATGCATGAAACAGCCATATTTCTTCTTGTCGGTGCTTACTCAAGGCCCAAAAGGGCCGGGCAACAAGATAGATGTGTATCTCCAACCGTTAATTGATGAGTTGAAGGAATTGTGGGAAGATGGTATATCAACTTATGATGCATCAAGGAACGAGTTGTTTACTTTACGAGCTTCACTATTATGGACAATAAATGACTTTCCTGCATATGCAATGTTGTCTGGATGGAGCACTAAAGGTGAATATGCTTGCCCTTGTTGCAATGTGAGACCTCAAGCACGATGGTTGGATCATGGTGGCAAGTATTGTTATATTGGTCATCGACGCTTCTTGCCTAGGAGTCATGCTTTTCGTAAGGATAAAGGCTCTTTTGATGGTACTCATGAAGTGAGAGATAAGCCCAAGTTATTGTTTGGAACAAAATTGCTTAAACAAGTTGAAAATATGGAAACAGAGTATAAAATAGAAGATGTTATTAAAAAGAGGAAAAGAGAAGAGGGTGAGAAGAAACAAGCCAAGTTGGAGAAAAGAAAGGTTCCTAAGTTGTGTCACAATTGGAAAAAGAGGAGTATCTTCTTTGAGTTGCCTTATTGGGCAAATAATCATGTTCGTCATAATCTTGATGTTATGCACATTGCAAAAAATGTGTGTGATAATGTGCTACATACTGTTAGGTACAAGGGGAAATCAAAAGATAATGATAAAGCAAGAAAAGACCTAAAAGTGATGAACATTCGGAAACCATTGCATCTACAAAAGCTTCCATCCGGCAAAGATATTATGCCTCCCGGCTCGGTTACAATGAGTAAAAAGCATAAAGACACATTCTTGAAAGTTCTAAAGGGAGTCAAAGTCCCTGATGGCTACTCGTCAAACATATCTCGTTGTGTACATCTAGAGGAAAGAGCTATTTGGGGTCTTAAGAGCCATGATAGTCATATTTTGCTCCAACAACTACTCCCTTTAGCTGTTCGAAAAGTGTTGCCTACTTCGTTGTAAAAGCCATCATTGAGTTGGCAAATTTCTTTAGGCAATTATCCTTAAAGGTGAATACACTTGCCGATCTCGAAAAGATACAAGATCGGATGGCCAGTCACACTATGTGCTCTCGAGAAAATATTCCCACCAAACTTTCTTTGATGTTATGGAGCGCTTGCCGGTGCATTTAGCCGAGGAGGCCTTGCTAGCGTGCCCAATACAATTTCGTTGGATGTATCCAAGAGAGGTACATCCATATTAAATTTACTTTGAAAAAAGTTAAATTCCTTTTTACATCTGCTTTAGCATAAGTAAATGTTTTTGTAGGTTTCTACTTACATTAAAATTATATGTTCGAAATCGAGCCCATCCCATAGCTAAGGCAATTGTGGCTGAAGAATGCATGACTTTTTGTACGCAATATTTGGATGACATTGAGACAAAGTCCAATCGTCCTAGAAGAAATGATGATGAAGGTGATGCGTTAGGCCGCTTTGTAGGAAAAGAAGAGGTAATTACCCTTGATTACATCACACGAGTACAAGCGCATAGATATGTGCTTTTCAATACTGAAGATGTTGAACAATACCTAGAGTAAGTGATTCCTTACATGAGGCTTACATTCCTTATATCTTTTATATTTCAAATTAATACTTAATTCATATTTTCGATCTGCTCGTAATGCATCGTGTACATTTGAGGGAGACATTACCTCGTAATCAACGACATCTTATAGAGAAAGAACATAATGATAAGTTTGTTAGCTGGTTTAAGGATTATGTAAGTATGAAACCACCTTCATATAATAGTTTCAATTTATCGTTTTAAATATTTTCTTATTAAATTTTGTTTTTTATAAAAGGTATGCACGACGAAAGATGTAGTGCCCGAAAGAATTACGAGTCTTGCATTGGGTCCTCATATGGATACGAGGCGGTATAAGTCTTACATAATAAATGGTTTTCGATTTCGAGTGAAGGATGTCGATAGACGGAGGAAAACTCAAAATAGTGGAGTCATGCTGAATGCAAGTGTGACAAGTTTTGCAAGCCGAAAGGATAATAATCCCATTGTAGGGGATGTTAACTTCTACGGGGAGTTGATTGAGATCCTTGAAATTCGTTATAGCAACTCAATAAGATTTGTATTGTTTAAATGTGATTGGGTTGATAACCGGACAGCAAGATGGAAGATGAGCAAAAATTTACTCTTGTAAACTTCAATCACAAGTTGTATAAGGATAATCGAGTTGGTGATGAACCATTCATATTAGCATCTCAAGCTGAGCAAGTTTGGTATGTTAAAGATCCTATAGAAAGTGATTGGAAAGTTGTGATGAGGATTACGCCAAGAGATAGTTTTGACATATATTCAAATGATGATAAACAAGTTGCAAATTCGATTCCACAATTGGTACCATTTTGCTCACAAAATCTGGATGAAAATGTTGCTAACGAAGAAACATCGTGGGTGCGAGAGGGAGTTGATGGGGTCGAGATTGAAACTACTAATATCAATGACCTAGATGTTGATATGGCCGATAATGATGATGTTGATATGGCCGATAATGATGATGATTAGTTTGAGTAGTATTTGTTTAGATCTTATTTGCTTACTATTTACTAAGACAATGTTATTACTTAAGTTTCATGTTTCAATCAAACTTCTTATTTTTGTATGGTTGAATATTAATATTGTTACTTCTATATAATATGTATTTGTTTAGGTCTTATTTGCTTACTATTTACTAAGACAATGTTATTACTAAAATTTGTGTCTCTCCGTCTTATGTATAGGTGGTTTTTGTGTTGAAAATATGCCTCCTAAGGAGAGAGAGGGTAGCAACAAGAGGGGTAGACAAAACCCGCCGCCCGTAGTCCCAAATGATCCGTATATGGGATTGACCCAATTGACCGCCGCTCAAAAGAAAAATGGCGGAATTTGGAGGGTAGGAAATTTCAAGTCACCACTTTCCTTCATTTGCCGGTGTTGAGGGATTTGGGTTTAGAGACGTTAGTAACGTAATTGATGACGCAAGCCGGGTTAGGTAATTTCTGGGGAAGACTCCATCTACGTATTTGAGATATTCACTTGAGTTCCTTTCAACTTTGGAGGTAGGCCCAGGGGTCACAAGAAAATACTATTCGGTTTCATATGAATGATGAAGCCTATCGAGTGGATTATGATGAGTTGAGGCAAATCTTTGGGGTTGATCACCCGAGAGGAAAGCTGGGTCGAGTCCGATGGGACTTGTTTTTCTTTTCGGAGCTCACAGGATTGCCCCGCAAAAAATACCTTAGGGCTTCCTCTCTTTCTCACCCGGCTCGGACATTATTTTACAGAGGTCTATCTATGTCTTGGTTGGCAAACGAAGAGCCCGCTCAATTGAATGTGGCTATGGTAAACCTTTGCGAACGGGGTTGAGGAGTTTTCAGGTGATTCCTGATTGGGTTGATATTTTTGTTCGGAGATGTGAGGCATTTGCCCTTACCAAAAAGGGAAACATATCAATAGGGGGATGATCACATTGATTGCTCAAGCTTGTGTGGGTGAACCAAAACCCGAGGCGATGAGATTGATGGGGGGCACGAGTTTTTATTCTGTAGACTGGCTAGTGCAGTATGACAAGTTTGTGAGGGACCGGAGGGCGACAGACAACAGGTCTTTATTATTTGAATATGGTACTCCTGTGAGGACGGTCCGTTGCGGGGTAGGGGCCACGTTTCCGAGTGGTGAACAAGCCGTGCATTGGCGTATGCCCGGTGTTGATGATCAAATGGATCCCGTTGATGAGGAGGATGATGAGGAGCGGGAAGAGGAGGATCGGGAGAGACAGGGTGGTCGGGGAGGAGAGGAGAACCAGAGCCGACAGGGTTCTTTTGATCAGTGGGAATACCATGAGGGCATTTTTGGAGGAGCAGGAGCGATCAAGGATCGCTCGGGAGCAGAGCCGACATGCTTTGGAGGATGCTAGATGGGGGGAGGTTATCGCTCGGGAACAGAGTCGACAGACTTTAGAGGATGCTAGATGGGGGGAGGTGCAAGATCGTTTTGAGGGGTTGGAAGATGAAACTGCCATTTTGGGAGCCCGGTATACGCAGCTGGAGGCTTGGGCGATGCAGACAGAGCCCCGGAGTTACGAGCCGGTTTGAGGATTATTTGACTATGATGCATTCGAGAGCCACCGCTCGTGCACGCAGGCGTTCTTCCCGTCGACCTACTATCGTGACAAACCTCCGGCTCTCATCAGTGATGTTATTATTGTGATGTTATTATTAATGTTTCATGTTTCAATCAAACTTGTTATTTTGTATGGTTGAATATTAATATTGTTAATTGTAATATGTATTTGTTTAGATCTTATTTGCTTACTATTACTAAGACAATGTTATTACTTATGTTTCATATTTCAATCAAACTTGTTATTTTGTATGGTTGGATTGAATATTAATATTGTTAATTGTAATATGTATTTGTTCTGCTTCTTTTGATCAAACTCTTATTTCCTACAGATCTTGTTGCAGCGGCTCTTACTTTCTACCTCCCTCATCTGCTTCTCCAGGTACTCCTTTTACTTTGGGATGTCCCCGCCTCGCTTCCCCACCGATTTGGTACCCGCGGGAGCCCCACTCCCGTACTATTTTATACTTTTTCTGTATCAAGCAAGGCTTGCCCTATAGTGTTGTTGTTGTTGTTGTTCCTTGTGGTTGTTGTTCCCCCTGCCCCGCTTCCCCACCGATTTGGTATTTGTTTTTTGTTAAATGTGACATATAACAAATGTGTCCACAACCCGCGGGAGCCCCCCGTAATGTCATGTTTGTTGTTCCCCCCGCCCCGCTTCCAAAAGTATTATTTATAGAGCAAAAGAAATGTAGATTTGGTTCTGTACATGTGCTCGTGAATGCAATTTGTTATTTTTCCCTTATAAATCAAATTCTAATACCCCTTTAGTAAAATATTTATTTCTCTCCTTCATTGAGTCATTCTCCATTTTTTCATGGATTTTTCTCATGTGACTTATGTGCTTGTGTAATTCAGCTAGGCGGCATTGAGCATTTTAAACAATTTGTTATTTTTCCCTTATAAAATAATAGATCATAAATGAATTGTTTATTGATTGCTGTCTTAATTTGGTGACAGCTTAGGTTTGAAATATTACTATTGCTGCTTTCGTTTAGGATCTTGATGGTTGTTGGCTTCATTCAATGATTAGGTGGTCCGTATTGAACCGTGTGGGACCTTTTTTTTTTCTTTTGAGTACCACTCATTAGATTTTCCCATGGGATTAGTTGCTTCATTAAATTAATCGGTGGTGTGTGATTTCTTCCTGTGTACATCTGTGCACATCTTTTTCATTTTTCGAATATGCCGTTGATTCTATTTTCCATGTTGGAGCATTGTAGTAATTGATGCTTCTTGTGATTTTTAGTTTATATCCCCGAAAAGAGTCCTACATTCATATGTAATTTGTACAGGATTATAAAGAATAAATCACCTTTCAAAGTTCAGGCTGTGAATTTCCCTTTGTTTCTTCTAGATTTTCTCTTTTGTGGAAACTTCTTTAGTTTTTAGGTGTGATATTGAAGATGTAATTTAAAATCAGTTCAAAGGATATACTCCATATAATAAAAGGAAAAGATATTGTTTAAGTGTTTGACAATTTTGGGACGCAGGGAGTACTTTGTTCATGTTTCTATTATTTATTTCCTAGTCTCTTTTTCGTTGTAATCTTCATTGATGTACCCTTTTGATTTGGACTTTGGAGAGCCATTTGGATTTTTTTTTTTTGGAAGCTACACTCTAAGAGAAGGGAATTTAAAAAGAGAATGATTTGTATTGATATCACCCACTGTAGCTAGAACTGGAGCCAAAAAAGTATAAACCGCTTGTTTGTTTGCCGCCGTTATTGTTGCCGTTGCCGTTTGTTCCGTTTCGCCGCCGTTATTGTCATGTTGCCGTTGTTGTTGTTGTTGTTGTTTCTTGTTGATGTTGTTATTCTGTTCTTTATTCTTGTCTTTATTCTTGTTTGTTGCCTTGTTGTTGTTTCTGTTCTTGTTCGTTGTTGTTGTTGTTGTTGTTGTTGTTGTTGCTGTTGTTGTTTCTAGGCATTTTATAGGTCTTATACATGATACATAAGACCTATAATAAATTTATAGGTCTTATACATATATTATAAGATTGTTTTTTTGGGTCCTTTACTTGGTTTATCCAATTCTTGTGCTATAATTGAATTGTCATATGACGTATATGCCTCCAAGGAAAAATTTATTACTGTGTCGTGGCTCTAACCCTAAAGGAAGAGGGTTGGCAAAACCAACCGCCAAATGGGGTAAAGAGAGATTGATCATAATATGGAATAATTATGGTCAATCGGTTGGTGGGGAAATGGCACAATTAGCTACTCGTATAGGAATTTTTGCTAAAAATGGGGAACATTTCCCATTAACTAATGAGTGGTCTCGTATGAACCACGAGTGCATAAATAACGTATGGAATGACGTTCGTAAGTTGTAATCCATATTTCTTACATAAATCTCTAGTACGTAGTCAAAAGTCTTATGATTCTCTAACAATTGTTTTTTTTCTTTGTTGAATTGTGTATATAGGAAAATACAAATGCTCCTCCTGAGTATTTCCGGTTATGGCTCTTTCTCTCGCTAAAGCGTGGCGTGATCTGGAAATACAATGTGAGACAAGCATATAATAAGTATTACTCGATTATGAATATTACTCGGTTATGACTTTGTTATGAATATTGACTCGCTATGAATATTATTACTCGGTTGAAACAAGATTATAAGATGTATGAATCGACCAAGACGCATTGGCTCACCCACCCCGTGGGTGCGTTGCGGATCAACGGGCTGCACTTGTTGCGATGTGGGTACGCCCAAGGCTCGGGTATATTTCAAATTAATCTCAATCTATTATCGTGAATGTCTTATATAAGTAGTCAAATTAATACTAATATTATCTTTTTTTTCCAGGAAATATCGAAACAAATAAATTGAATCGAGAAAAACAATCGTGCTCGAATAGGACCGGAAAAACGTCCCATTCCAAAGTCATCAAAGAGGTTTGTCATCGTTCAATTTAGTTCTCGCTGTCAATTCAATTAATGTTTCTTTTTGTATCGTATATAAATATATTTTTTTTTGGTCAAATGATTCTATTATAAATTGTAGAGAGGCGACAAGGGATTACCAACCGATCGCTTAAGCGTTTTCATACATACGCGCACGGGCAAAACACCCGCAGATCAAGAAACCACTCAAATGATTGTAAGTTAAAGTTTCAACCTTTTCGTTTCGGTTTGTTATTCTATAGAATACTTTTTTCATTTCTAACTTCATTTTCATAATATTAATTAAAGTTAAAACATTTATATTGAACATGTTGTTTTTGTTACAAATAACGCTTAATGATGCAAGGTTGAGGAGTCGCTGCAGGAGCAACAAAACTCTCCGCGGCGCGTGAAAATATTTTTGTTGGTATGTTTGGCTCGATGACCATGGGAGAGTTCGATGTATGGGAGGCGGTCCGAACAAAACTAAGGTGTTTGGTAAATCCCAACCTTCTCGGGCAGTGTAATGGAGGCGGTGGCGGGGGTCGAGCGGATATGGAAAGGCAACTTGAGGAGGAACGCCGAAAAAATGAGGAGGAACGCCAACGACTTCCAGCAAGCACAACAACAACTTGATGAGGAACGCCTTAAGTTACAACAACAAATTGATGAATTGAAACGTTGTTGGATGGAACGACGTGGAAATGACGGTAATGAATAGGTGTTGTGGATTTTAGACATTGTGTATTTTGGATACATTCAACAACTAATAACTTTTTGTATAATGGTTATTATGTCTGGATACATTCAACATTAATTGTGTTAATATGTAGATTGTAAATATTGATTGCATTTGTGTATTTTTGGTTATATTGTGTGTGTACGGGTTGAATTTGGTTTTTGTGAACGTATTTTTGGGGAAAATGAATTATACAAAGTCGGGGAAAAAAATAGGATTATTTACGGCGGTGACTAAATCCGCCGTATAAACCTAGGGACGACTCGTGCCCAAAGGGGGACGAGGGAACCAAGAGGGGGTGTAAATGGGACGACTCGTGCCATGGTGGACGAGTCGTCCCTATTTAGTTATTTACGGCGGATATAGTAACCTCCGTATAAAATGGCCATGGACGACTCGTTTGGACGAGGGAACCTGGTGGGGGTGCAACTGGGACGACTCGTCACGGAGCGGACGACTCGTCTCTTATTTACGGCGGTTACACATTCCGCCGTATAAAGATCACTCAAATACGCCATTTTATACGTATGTATTCCATTTATATACGGCGGTGGTATATCCGCCGTATATAGTATATACGGCGGTTGTCCCGCCGTATATAGTATATACGGCGATGATTTATACGGGGATCTATTTACGGCGGCTAGTCCGCCGTAAATACTATATACGGCGGGGCGCGTATTATTTTCGGCGGATTTTAACCGCCGTAAATAAGCCTCTTTCTTGTAGTGTATGATCAGCTCCCCAAACCTTCAACCAGGTTCCTCCACCGTCCAGCTACGGGAATCCTTCAAATCAAGGAAACAGCCGACCAAGGCTTCATACTGCCACCTCTCAAAGCACCCCTGTCATATACGGTCAAGCCAATAATACCCCTTTCACTCAATACAACCAGCGTAGCGCTGGACCATCTCAAACAGATCCCAATATCTCTCAAAATCCTCCCGTGTTCACTTCCTTCTCTCAATATGCTCAGTCATCAAGTTTCGTCCCCGTGACTTTTCCGACCCATTTCTTCGGACAACTTGTATCTGCTCCAGCTGCTCCATGGCCTCAAATCCCTCCACTTCCACCAGTATCATGGGTACATAACTGATCAGTGCCCGGTCTGTGGTATGGAATTCAGAAGTTAACAGAAGATGGAAAGCTTAAGCATCCTGGAAGTTCATCAACAAAAGAGCAGCTAGAGTAGGGGCTACCTATCCTCGAGATCTGTCAATTGTCTTTTGCTCAACCTTCGTAGGTTCTAGTACTTTCCTCGTTCAATCAAGTCCGCCTCGGACATTGTAGTTAATCTAAAATTTTCTATAAGTAAGTGTCTTTTTCTCTTCTTGCTAGACTTGAGACATTATTTGCACACCTACATTACATCTAATGAAATGGTTATATCCTAAATGATCACTTGCATTGCTCAACAAATAATCTCTGGAAATAACTAATGTTATGATTAATCGGTGTGAGAAAGTCAATTGGTGCCCTCCCCATATACTTTCCTCACCTCACAAAGGCCTCCCTCAAGCCATACACTTCCCAAAACACGTCCCCACCATCACCTTGACCAAGTCAACGACGGCGGCAACATCAAGGAACAACAAAAGGTCACTCAGCATCAAAAGATTGACCCCGTGTTGACAATAACCTCAGAGCTCGCCTTCGCCCTCGTGCGCATCGAGAAAGTTAAAGCAGGAGCTTGCCTTCGTCCTCAAGAACTTCAAAAAAAAAAAGAGACAGAAAAGTTCAAACAAGAACTTCAAAAAAAAGAGAGAAAAGTTCAAACAAGAACTTCAAAAAAAAAAGAAACAAAAAAGAGAGAGAAAAGTTCAAACAAGAACTTAAAAAAAAAAATGAGGCCAATGACCCAGTACCGCCAATCAAAAGCTTGACAGATGGGCAAATAAAGTTAAAGCTCGAAGAATGGAGGTTGTCGATAACAATGGAGCGGTCAAAGCAAAGGAAAAAACACATCATAAGCCCTTACGCTACATTCAAATTCTTTCTCCCCCGGTGAAAGACGCTGATCAAGAAGCAATGGAATCACGGAAGAAGCCGTCAACAACGACTTTTCAAGGAATCACCTCGAGGCCCGTACCTCATCATCCAAACTTCCCATCCGAACCTTTGCACCAAAGGACCACAAATGTTCATACCCTATTCCCAAAGCCAAAACACAGTTCAGCCAGAACTACGATGACCTGAGCTCCTTACACTGAGGGGAACGTAGGCAACCAGAAATGGTTCGGTCATAAACACATACAAATCCCATAAACCCGATCTCATCAATGACCTCCCCTATACACAGACCTTTCTTTCACACACAGCCAACTTTGATCCGCGACATCAGTTGACTTTCTTCTCACGGTTAATCAAGACATTTGTTCATATCTGGATTAATGGTTGAACAACCTGAACATTAACAAAGGGTTTAAAGCAATCTTGTGATCATTATGGATAAAATATGTTTTCAGATGTCTCGACAAGTCTTCTTTTTTCTACGATAATAGGAAAAATAGAGCTAAACACTGTCTTTCTGTCAGCAAGAGCTTCCATACACTTCTCCAAACCTCTCTATGCTCATACTCTCTCAAAAGAGTCAAACCCAAAGCGAGTTCTGGTGCCTGCATTAAACTAGGCATCCACATAAAATCGGGATTTGTTCCCACTTCTCTAAAATACTTCCTTGTGCGTATACATTACAAGCCATTCCTCTTATATACTTTGGTTGACCAATCGAAAAAAAAAATCAAGGACGGTCGCCTCGTCGGGCCACATAAAGTTTAACTCAGATTGGGGATGCATCAGATTCACTCTAGAATCCCCACAGATGACCAGCGATTCCTTCAAACTGGGACTTCACCAAGTCATTTCTTCAGACTGGGGCTTTGCCATGCAAAGAGAGTTTTTTTTCATCCCAAGGGTCTACCTTGAGTTTCGATTACTAGGGCTTGTCAGAAGCATTTTTCGGCATTATGGTCTTAATCAGAATTGGGGCTTCTCAGATACAACCTCGATAGATCAGAATCTGAATCCTCATGACACCTCTGGGCAACAGTAGCATTGAAGGGCAGTTTTCTCCAGCAAGTCTTCCCTTCCTTCAAACAAGACAAATTCGTAACCTACAGGGGTGGGAAAGCGAAAATATCCTGCTGACACCACAGTTCAGGCATCAGGACACAAGAAAGTCTCCAATCTCGGCAACCTTACTGCCAACAAGAAGCATAATCCCCAGAAGGATAAGCCAAAGTTCAACTCATCAAACCTCAAAGCAATCTGGAGGCACCACTAAAACCTCTACCTCTCAAATGTTGGAGGACCCAATCCTCACTCAGCTCAAGCAGACTCAGGCGAACATTTCCCTTTAGTCTCTGCTCACCTCTTCATACCCTCACAAGCTCAAGCTAGAGGAAAGTTTGGCCCGCACCATGGTCCCCATGGACGCAACTCCAGAAGAAGTAATCCAGATGATCGACAACATCATCGTCACCCTCACAGATTTGGACCTGCCAAGATTTGGAGCTGACCACAATGAGCCGCTTTTCATCACTGTTCAGACTCCAGGATGAATGTCTTACCCGCCAAGATGATGGACCTGCTTGACATCAAGCCCACAAATTTGAAGCCTTTAGTCCACACTGTCAAGGCCTACAATTCTACTTCCCGCACAGTTCTCGGGGTCGCTACTCTAAACATCTGGTTCGGCAAGCGGATGATACCCACCGAATTCCAAGTGTTGGACATTCCAATCACTTTCACAACCATCTTGGGGCGACCCTGGCTGCATCAAATGAATGGTGTGGCATCCACCCTTCACCAATGTATCAAGTTCATGCAAGGCAACGAGCTAACCACAGTCTACGGCGACAGAGTCACCACCGAGGGGACCAGCACCAACGGCATTCCAGTGTTAGAGATCAAGCATGATGATGATATGGCATTAACTGGATTCACCTTGGAGACCTCCAAGATCTAAATATACAGCGTGGACCTTCCACTGTTTTGGGACAAAATCCCTCCCGCCATGAAGATGATGAAACTCATGAACTTCATCCCAGGACTGGGGCTCGACAAAAGGTTACAAGGCTAACACCAAGTCATCAAAGTCAAGGACCACACTGCAGTCTAGAGGCTTGGTTATATGCCAACACCAGCCGACATCAGGAAAAAAAAGAGGCTCGTCGGCACCAAAGCAGCAGCCCGCAAAAGGGGAACCTCCTACGGGACACCCAACCTCCAACCCTTACAGCTTCGACCTTGCTCGCTACTTCGTCAAAGGAACCGACATAGGAACTGATGAAGATGAGAAAGGAACTGAAAAAAAATAAAAATAAAATATAAAGGAACTGATGAAGATGAGAAAGCGATTACCCATCTTTTCGTGAGATTACCCATCTTTTAGAGAGATTATCCATCTTTTTGTGAGATTACCCATCTCTTAGAGAGATTACCCATCTTTTAGAGAGATTATCCATCTTTTCATGAGATTACCCATCTCTTAGAGAGATTACCAATCTTTTAGAGAGATTATCCATCTTTTTGTGAGATTACCCATCTCTTAGAGAGATTACCCATCTTTTCGTGAGATTACCCATCTCTTAGAGAGATTACCCATCTTTTCATGAGATTACCCATCTCTTCGTAAGATCCTCTCCCATTATCTCCTCGTGAGATCCTTTCTCATTATTCTCCCTCGTGAGATCTTTTCATCATCTCTGCGTGAGATCCTCTCCCGAGATATCACATCTCGTCATCTCCCTGCGAGATTTTTCCACTATCTCCCCGTGAGATTCCTTTCCGAGATTCTGCATCTCGCTATCTCCCCGTGAGATTCCTTTCCAAGATTCTGCATCTCGCTATCTCCCCGTGAGATTCCTTTCCGAGATTTCGCATCTCGCTATCTCCCCGTGAGATTCCTTTCCGAGATTCTGCATCTCGCTATCTCCCCGTGAGATTCCTTTCCGAGATTCTGCATCTCTCCATCTCACCGTGAGATTCTTTTTCGAGATTCCGCATCTCGCTATCTCCCCATAAGATTTCTTCCCGAGATTTCGCATCTCGCTATCTTCCCCGTGAGATTCCTTCCCGAGATTTCGCATCTCGCTATCTCCCCGTGAGATTCCTTTTCGAGATTCCGCATCTCGCTATCTCCCCGTGAGATTTCTTCCCGAGATTTCGCATCTCGCTATCTCCCCGTGAGATTCCTTCCTGAGATTCTACATCTCGCCATCTCCCCGTGAGATTCCTTTCCGAGATTCCGCATCTCGCTATCTCCCCGTGAGATTCCTTCCCGAGATTTCGCATCTCGCCAACTCCCCGTGAGATTCCTTCCCGAGATTTCGCATCTTGTTATCTCCCCGTGAGATTCCTTCCTGAGATCCTACATCTCGCCATCTCCCCGTGAGATCCCTTTCCGAGATTCCGCATCTCGCTATCTCCCCGTGAGATTCCTTCCCGAGATTTCGCATCTCGCTATCTCCCCGTGAGATTCCTTTTTGAGATTCCGCATCTCGCTATCTCCCCGTGAGATTCCTTCCCGAGATTTCGCATCTCGCTATCTCCCCGTGAGAATCCTTCCCGAGATTCTGCATCTCGCTATCTCCCAGAGATTCCTTTTCGAGATTCGGCATCTCGCTATCTCCTCGTGAGATCTTTCCGTTATCTCTGCGTGAGACCCTCTCCCGAGATATCACATCCCGTCATCTACCTGCAAGATCCTTCCCCGAGATCTTGCATCTCGTTATCTCCTCGTGAGATCCTTTTCTATTATTCCTCCTCGTGAGATCTTTCCATCATCTCCCTGCGAGATCCTTCCCCGAGATTTTGCATCTCGTTATCTCCTCGTGAGATCCTTTTCTATTATTCTCCCTCGTGAGTTCCGTCATCTCTAACGCCCCACTCTCGAGGTCCAAATTCCCGTTAGACATCTCTAACGCCCCTCTCTCGAGGTCCAAATTCCCGTTAGGCATTTCTAATCCCCCTCTCTCGAGGTAAAATTCCAGTTAGACATTTCTAACGCCCCTCTCTCGAGGTCCAAATTCCCGTTAGACATTTCTAACACTCCTCTCTCGAGATAAGATTCCCGTTAAACATTTCATTTCCAGACGTTAAAAATCCTGTTGGTCCTCACTAACGTTTCGTCTCCAGACATTAAATTTCCCGTTAGTTCTCACTAACGTTTCGTCTCCAGACGTTAAATTTCCCGTTAGTTCTCACTAATGTTTCGTCTCCAGACGTTAAATTTCCCGTTAGTTCTCACAAACATTTCATCTCCAGACGTCAAAATTCCCGTTAGTCATCATTAACATTTCGTCTCCAGACGTTAAAATTCCCATTGGTTTTCACCAACTTTCAACCTTCTCTTAGAGAGATTAACCATCTCTTAGAAAGATTACCCATCTCTTAGAGAGATTACCCATCTCTTAGAGAGATTACCCATCTTTTCGTAAGATTACCCATCTTTTCGTAAGATTACCCTTTTTTTCATAAGATTAGCCATCTTTTAATTACGGTAGATAGTCAAATACCTCCAAACACCCTATCCCCAGCGGACAAAAGACAAACGGCAATCACTGTAAGCCCGTATAATGAATCTTCTCCCCGGCCGCCAGTCGTAAGCCCGACCATCCCATTTCAGCGGCCATCAAGGTAAGCCCGCACAACAATCCCTCTTCGGCCATCTTCATAAATCCGAATACCTTTTCACTCCAGCAAGTGAACGTTCACTTCCCCGGCAGTCTAAGCCCGACCATCCCAATTCAGCGGCCATCAAGGTAAGCCCGCACAACAATCCCTCTTCGGCCATCATCGTAAGCCCGAACATACCTCCCCATCAATGTGTCAGTCTGTCCCTAGATCACATCCCGTTCCTAACCCCGTAGTTAGAACATCAATCCTTCCGTGTCGTTAAGAACACCAGTTCAACGCAACCATTCCCGTCATTTCCACCATATCCCCAGTGGATAAAACCTGGTTGTCATCATAAGTCCAGCACCCAAGGCACGAACGCCTTACAAAGTTAATCTCAAGGCACGAACGCCTTCATCTAAGGACCATCACATCCTCGTAACTTCGGTCTGAGGCGCCACACGCCCTCGAATGTTTCACCAATCTCGGTCTGAGGCACCACACGCCCTCAAAAGTTTCAAGTAATCTCGGTCTGAGGCGCCACACTCTCTTTAAAGTTTCAAGTGATCTCGGTCTGAGGCGCCGCAGGCCCTCGCAAGTTTCAGTAAAATCGGTCTGAGGCGCCACACGCCCTCAAAAGTTTCAGCACATTCGGTCTGAGGCGCCACACGCCCTCGAAAGTTTCAATATTCTCAGTCTGAGGCGCCACACGCCCTCGCAAGTTTTAGTAAAATCGGTCTGAGGCGCCACACGCCCTCGAAAGTTTCAAGTAATCTCGATCTGAGGCGCCACACGCCCTCAAAATTTTCAGCGAAATCGGTCTGAGGCGCCACACGCCCTCAAAAGTTTCAACAATTCGGTCAGAGACGCCTTCAAATAGTCTCCCTCAGGTTTAGACGCCTTCAAATAGTCTCCCTCGGGTTTAGACGCCTCCAAAACAGTCTCTCTCAGGACGAACTCCTCCTAATCATTCCCCATAGGTCGAGGCCCCTACCAATTGTCCTCACACCTGTGAACTACGATCGGCTTGATTCCCGCTCGGGATACGTAGGAATCCTTTCGCTAAGGGTCCAGCCATTTGACCGCCCAAGTCTCTCCATAAGGCATCCCCGGATTTGGATCCTTATCTTTTTCGACGACCCCACTTCCTTCGAAAGTGACGTCGCCGAGGGGCTAACTGTAAGTACCCAAATCTGGATTGTCAAAATCCGTTAAAAGTTAACCATAATCCATTAACTGGCCCTTTCCAAGTTAACCGGAACCCGTTAAGCTCTCCGTTCTCGAGTCAACAAGACATTCCGGGACTGCCCCGTGCATCCCGACGTCAAAGCGTACTCAACACACATTATCACACGTAAAATTACAGCTTTCCCCGAAAAACATACTTTTCGGGGTCTTCCGGGATTCGATTTGCTGTTTTCGAGCGTCCCGACCTTTCGGAGGTCATAACTCCCTCATACGAACTACATTTAGAGCCCACCACATATCAAATCGAACGCGAGAACAAGATCTACGCATATAGCTAGTTCAATCAGGAAAAATAGCCGATTTCAGGAATAGGCCGGCCGGACTGTTTTACAGGTTAAGTCAAACCGTGTCCAAACCGTGTCAAACTCAAGGCCAAATGACCAAAATGTCCCCAAATTCAGGTATAGTCCGGACGGACTCTTTTACAAAAACCCACCAGGCTAAGCAACATAACCTCCTTCCCCAAGTTTCCCCTCCTATAAATACTACCCTCCCCATTCATAAATCCTACACCATTTCCTCCTCTCCTCCCTCTAGCACAAAAACGCTAGTCTTTCTTCCGCTCTTCGGGGGCCCTCGTGCTACTCGTCGGCAGAATTCTATACTCTTCGGGGGCCCTCGTGCTACTCGTCGGTAGATTCTGACACAAGCTAAATCGACACCCAAGTCGAAATGCTGCCCAAATCCCTAGGTTCCTAAACACCAAATAAAAGGGGAAACTCTGTCCAAACACTTTCTAAACACATTTCAAACACCTTTTCGTATCCCGCATATGTCCTCCCGAGCCAAAGAGTCAACACCAAATTTGGTAAACTCTCACTCCCAAAATGTAGACGTCACCGTCTACGGGGCCCGATACGTTTTAGTCCAAGATCCTCTTCTCTCCCGTAAGAGAAGTAATCTCGGGTTAAAACGGCATTCCGGCCCCGTTTATTTACTTTTCTATCATTTAACGATCCGGATCGTTTGATCCGTTGAATGTCATTTAAATTACGCTCTTTACAAGTTCGGATCGTTTGATCCGTTGAATGTCATTTAAATTACGCTCTTTACAAGTCCGGATCGTTTGATCCGTTGAATGTCATTTAAATTACGCAACTTTACAATTCTGAGCCGTTTGGCTCGTTGATCGCACCTTTAAATTCCAGATCGTTTGATTCCGTTGATACCACACTTTAAATACTGTCATTTACAGGTCCGAGCCGTTTGGCTCGTGATAGTATTTACTTATCAAAGTCCGAGTCGCAAAATGATTCATTGATCGCATATCATTTAATGTTTTTTCCCGTAAAATCGCTAACAATGTAATGCCCGGTTCAAAACCGGAGTTCGTCATTCGAACTCCTTTTCAAAACAACTCAAAACCGACGTTTGACATTCAAACGCTCATTTTCGTCTCAAAACCCGATGTTTGACATTCAAATGCTCATTTCTGTCTCAAAACTGACGTTTGCCATGCAAACGTTCATTTCCGTCCCAAAACAGACGTTTGTCACTCAAACACTCATTTCAAACTCTAAATCGACGTTTGTCATTCAAATGCTCTTTTTTTACCAAAATCAACGTTTGTCATCAAACCAAGATTAAAGCTTGTCATTCAAGCTCCTTTTCAAAAGCAACACGAACACACACACACGCACACTTTTCGAGAAAGGTAGAAAGACTCGTCATACGAGGCGTTTCGGGTGATCTCAACATACTCTTCCCAAAACGTAACGTGACCTCCGAACCTAACAATCTCTGGTCCTAAAAAGCCTTTTGTAAAGTTTTGGCTACCAATCAAAACGTTCCATTTTCAAAGCCTTTTCCAAGTTTTTGCTACCAATAAAAACGACCTTGTTTTCAAAGCCATTTTCAAAGTTTAGGCTCATAATACAAAACGGCGTGGCGACTCTCTTTTCCAAAGTGATGTCCATTCGAAGGAACCGCTCGCCACAGTCCGCGCGTGATCCGGGTAATTTCAGCAGCGGAAGCTATGAACAATAACTAAGAACACACACAAGCAATTGAGAAATCGAAAAAGAGAAAGAGATGGAATTGATTGGGGTTTTGAACCTTGCCTTTGTATTATTATGTGCAATGTCTCATATGTTACATAGGGTTACAATCTATATTTATATGATACAAACCCTAGCCCAAACAGAAGACAAAATAACCTAAAAGCCCGTCTGTCAAAACCCTCCCGCTGGCATTGAGGTGTGCGCCTCATCACAGCCAGGCGCCCGCTTGGCGGCGACATCCCAAGGCGTTGTCTTCTGCCTCTGATGCGCCCGCCCCATGCGCTCCATGCGGCCGCCTCAGGCCTTCAATCCTCGGCCCTAGCTACGGCTCTCCATGTGCCCACCTCAACCTAGGTGGGGCGCCCGCCTCGCCCTTGCCAGCAGAATCGAGCCACCATCCTACACACATCAACGAATTCTTTGAGCAGACTGATCAAATGTTCCCTTTCAGCCCCCTGCATGAAGCTTCCGATTTTCATCTCCTTGACTTCCTTGTTCAGCCCCAGGTTGATGATAGACAGGTCCTGACCACAAGCTACCAACTTTTGTTCCCCATGCTGCTTGGCTAATTTTTTTAGTTCAATTAAATATTCTTTTTCATCTTGGCTTATGTATTCTAATGATTCATTATTAACTTGTTTTTGCATTATATTTTCATTTGTTTTAGTTAATTCATCATTGAAAATATTGGAAACCAAGGAGTAATCAAAAACAGGGGAAACTTCATTCATGATAGAAGGGAACACAAGCTCGGTGACTTCGTCGAGGTCCTCGACAGTGAGGTCCTCATCCGGAGTCCCGGGAACAGAATTAACAAGTACAAATGGTTCAAATATAGAGGGAGCAGGGTGAGCATATCCAAAACGTTCCACGAGAATGTTGGTAGTAGCAAGCGGGCCAGTGGTTTGGTACCAGTTAGTAAGTGGTTCTACTGCCAGAGTAAGGTGTTTAACTGGTTCAAAATCTTCATTCTTACCACTTCCAATCATTCCCAAAAATCCGTCCTCCAAAGTTAATTCCTCGAATAAAGCGAAGACGTTGCACTGGTCTTCAGGGGTGAAAGGCGCTACAAGGTCAGGTTTCTTATAGGCTCCTTCCAGATCATCATCGTTCTCAGCGCTTGCTTTCACATCATTGAATACTTCCCATCGAGGGTGTGAAATTCCTTTAGAGTCAATCCACAGTTCGGGAAACATAACATAGGTAATATCGTCACCCCACTACAAGAAAAATGGCTTTTCCCGACATTTTTAATCCGGCACTTAATTTTGTGCCACCAATTTTCGGCACTTTTTAATAAGTGCCACAAATTTCCGGCACTTTTCAGAAACTGCCATAAATATCCGGCACTTTTTTAGAAGTGCCGCTAATTTCCGGCACTTTTACAAAAGTGCCGCTAATTTTCCGGCAATTTTTTAAAATTGCCGCTAATTTTCCGGCACTTCTTTAAAAGTGCCGCTAATTTTTCGGCACTTTCTTAAAAGTGCCGCTAAATTCCCGGCACTTTTGAAAAAGTGCCGCTAATTTCCTGACACTTTTACAAAAGTGCCGCTAATTTTTCTGCACTTTTTTAAAAGTGCCGCTAATTTTTCGGCATTTTTTTTTGTGAAATACAAATAAATATAAGAGGTGACAATATTTCATTGGACACACAAGCATTCACGTGGATCACTAGCTCAAAACATCTTCACCATTAAATACATTACATCCAATGGTCCAAATTCATCCCACAAAAATAAAAGCATACTTTTCTTTGATTCGCTCATTATTGTTCACATGGATTGCCAATATATCAATCTATACCATTAATTTTACACTCAAATTCAATGGTCCTAATTCACCCACTTTTCCTAAACAAAACCCTACCCACTTCACTACTCCCTCATCTCTCCTTCTCCCTCATCTCTCTCTGTGCCTCCCTCATTTTTCCTTCAACCTAAATTGCATCTTCTTCTCCCCTAATGCACCCACTTTTCTTGCTGGCACCCTCATCTCTCCTTCTCCCTCATTCTGCGCCTCCCTCTTCTTCCTAGAAACCTTCATCTTCTTCTCCTTCTTTCTGTCCTACTCTGACGAACATAACTCTTTCTCCGCTGATTATTTTCTGATCTCCACTGTTCAGAATGGGCGCCTAGGGGTTGCGAACAAACCCTGAAATTTTGAAGAAGATCCAACGGTTAACGAAGCGGGAAATCGCTTTTTTTCTAGGTATGGTTTGAGCAGTTCTTCTCCCTCTTTCTGTCCTACTCCGACAAACATAACTCTTTCTCCGGTAATTATTTTCTGATCTTCACCGTTCAGAATGGGCACCTAGGGGTTGCGAACAAACCCTGAAATTTTAAAGAAGATCCAATGGTTAACGAAGCGGGAAATCGCTTTTTTCTGGGTATGGTTTGAGCAGTGATGGGAATTCTAGTTTTTTTTGTTTGAATTTTTTAGGTATGTTTAATGTTGTTTTCTAGATCTATATTTCAAGATCTGATTTTTGAATTAAAAATATGATTTTTGAATTTTTAGAGATGGATTGTTGTGGTGGATGGATGGTGGTGTATGAATGGTGGTGGTTCAAAGTGTAATTGTTGAATTGTTGTATATATTCCCAGATATGTGTGCTTGCTAATGAACTTTAATTGTGACCCAAGAAATGTGGTCATTCACATTGGGTCACTGAAACCCCATGACCTTCCCATAATACTCTTTATCTCATTATCTTCATTGTTCTAGTTAGCTTCTTAGCTTTAGAATGGTATTGGTGGCATGTACACCCCCTTTGTAGAGACAGTCTGAGCATGGCTTCCTGTGTCATATGACATCCATGCTCCTGGGTAATCCTGTGTCGTGCGACACCCAAGGCCCTGAGCAATCCTGTGTCGTATGACACCCGTGGCCCTGGACAGACTGCCTCAGCTCATTTCCTTATAATTCAATTTCATCAATTGTAATGTAAGTGGGATGTGGCCTCCTACAGTAAAAGGTTCACAAGTTGTAATCCCTCATTTTGATTAATAAAGCAAAGCATTAAATCGCATTTTATTAGATATATTGTCTCACACAATTGCACACACATTTGGATTTTTTTGAATGTTGAACATAGAAAGACTCGTCTACGCACGAGGCGTGTTGGGTGAACTCTCAAGTTCTTCCCAACACGTAACCTGATCCCCGGACCCAAAATCTCTTTTAAAAAGGTTTTTCAATGTTTTCTTTAAAAACGGCGTGGCGACTCCCAAGATAATTCATATTATCTTTTTACATCATTTTTTCGGCGAGCGTTCATTCACCCACTTAAGAGAAGTCCCCAGCAGAGTCGCCACTGTGAGAGCCCACACTAGAGAAATTCCCAACGTCGCGTAAGACGACGAGTTTCTCATGCTAAGTGTGCGTTGAATGCACTCGGTTTCTCATAATGGTACCCTTGGATTTTTGAAATAAGCAAGAGTCGCCACCTCGTTTATTTTTCAAAGGAAAACGAAAGCAAAACCTTTTAGAGAAAAGTGGGTTTGGAGGCTAAGTTACGAGAAGGGAAGGTATGAAGCACCCCTCTCGCCCTTCTCGGTCTCTAGCATGCATGTCATCCTACATTAGATTTTAATTTCTAATTCTATTCCTTTGTGAAAAATGGTGATTTATATACAAAGGGGTCTCCTAGTCTAAGTATGTTCATTTAAATTCGCAAATGAGAGTCGGTTTGAGGGAACTCGCATTTGGTTTTTGAAAATGGTTTTTAAGGTATTTATTCACAAGTGTAAAAAAGGTAAGGCAGGTATGGAGGTGTACATGGGGGGTTTATGTTGTGAATTTGGTGGTACCCCATTGCAATCTAGACAAAGAACAAAATACCCACAAGCACAATAATGGAAGAATCACACACACAAGAACACAAGAAATTGTTTACCCGGTTCATTCAACACATGAACTACGTCCGGGGGCAATTGCCAAGCCAATATTGTATTAGACACCTTCTAATATGTTGCTACTACATGTTCTAGGTCGTAACTATGCTTATATAGCAATACAAGGAAACCCTAAATCAAATTAAGAAGAGTTTGTATTAAAATAGGAAACAAAATCAGCTGCAGAATTTTTCCCCCGGCACGTGGGTGGTCGCCCACCAGCCCATGGGCGGTCGCCCATGAAGAAATTTCCCACGAGCTACACCTTCTGTCCATGTGGGCGGTCGCCCACCACCACCATGGGCGGTCGCCCAGTACAACAGAAGCACCTCCGGATTTTCCTTCTTGATCTCACCAACTCCTCCGACTTAGACTCCTTTTTCCTCATAGTTTAGGACTCCAATCCCAACAGTTCAAAATACAATTACAAGATGAAATGGGGAGACAAATTCCTAAGAAAACAAGCATCCCAAGCAAACTGTCACAAGTATAGGCTGCTGTCCATACTGCCTCAGATGTACCTATCCAAATATCAATAGGACTGGAAACAAAAGGTAGAGTTCTCTTCCTAACACAACAGAGAGAACACATGATTTTTTGTTTGATTTATGGGCTATTATTAGGAGTCCAAAATGATTTAAACATTGGACCATACAATCTGCCAGAAAATGGAACACACTGCGTATGTCATGAAAACCTAGAATTTACACCCCTTTGTGATCAAAATAAGATAAAACTCAGAACCTAAAAGTTGTTGAGGACACATTGAAAATGAAGCACACCAAATTTCAGGTCTATCTAGTTATATTTTCTATGTCAAATAGCATGAAAATTTTCAGGACAGAACCTTCGTTTTGAAAGACTGTACAGAAACCGTTTAAGGGAAAAAATAAAAAATAACTTAGAAAAAACAGAAAAAATAAGGTGAAAATATGTTCATACTTAGACACGTGTTGTCCACAAAAAACCTCTTTCGTCTTTTCTCATATCATGAGTATGTCATGGTTAAAATAAACCGTGAAAGAGGAGTGGCCCGAAACTGCGCACACTGGACAGCAACGTAGTGGGAAGGAAAATCTAACTCCAAACCTGATTCGAACAAAGGATTTGCATCTTAAATTTAAAACACACTTAGATTAAAGTACCATGGATATGCCTAAACCTAACTCTTTCAAAGATTATGCACATAAGCTTGAATGAACAGCAAAAGAAAACCAAAAGTGGGCAGATTTGGCCCTTCTTACAAAACATGGTTTTTGAGGTGATTTTGAGAAACAAGAAGGCTTGTTAATGATGTATCCTTACACATAAGACATATACTTACATGAAAAATAAGAACACTACATTTTATACATATATTAAAGGATAAAGAGTTAAAAGAAAAGAAAAACATGAAGAAATCAAACATGTGGAGGGTCTAGCCTGAAAGAGTTTATGCTGTAGAATGCATAGAGAGAAATAAGAGTTTGGAGAATTTTCCTTGTCATTCAGTCAATGAAAACATACAAGAATATATACATGATTCTAGCTATCAGAGAGGAAGAGTAAGATTCCTACTTCTGTTGATTTATATTCCCTAGGTCCGTAGTTATCCCATATACTAAGTCTATATACTAAAAGACACAAATGGCAGATGAATACTTTGACTCAGCTAATATAATCTTCTATTTACACGGCTAATACCCCCCCCCTCAAGCGAGACGGCCATAGGGTAGATGAAGCTTGAGAGACAATGAGTGAAACCGAGGTTTAGCCAAACCCTTTGTAAAAAAGTCAGCAAGTTGATCATCTGAGTTGACAAAATGTAGCCGTAGGAAACCACGAGTAACGCACTCCCGTATAAAGTGATAATCAATCTCTATGTGACGTGTGCGAGCATGGAAAATAGGGTTGTGATCCATATGTATAGCAGAAAGATTATCACAGTATAGTGACGGAGGTGAGAGCGGGATACGGAGTTCACGGAACAAGAATGAAAACCATCGAAGTTCTGCGGTGGTTGTAGCAATTGTAGGTGTTAGTGCCCTAGGCCTCTAGAGATAGACCTTTATGTAATGTCATTGTTCATTTATATATGAGATTGTTTCTTTGATTATTATATGTGTTTGCATGTTTACATTAATAATTGTGTCCCTAGTACTTATGAAGCACTAGTATGAAGTCTAATGGATAATCATGTGATGATTATATGCATAGAGATGCACATTAGATTCATGGGTACTTGTTAGAGAACAAGGTACTGGACTTGACCCATTATGAGATCTATGTCATGGTCAAATGTCATAATTAGATCTCATATAGTCATATCATTGATATCCTTTGACCTGAGATTATCATCGTCTTCCACTCGATGAATATCATGTTTGATATAGTTTAACGTTGTTTTTAACCGGATGACAATAAGGGCTATCATTGGCATGGTATGATTCTTGTTGGGAAGAATGATAAGTCAAGATGGAAATTGTCCCTCGTAAAGAGAGATGTTTGCTTGGCCACTCGTGAGTAAGATTGATGTCTTTGCATGGCCATGCCCGAATGAATTAATATGATTAATGTCATTCGATTAATCAATTTACTTAGTAACGAGAAAGCATTGAACAATATGAGTTGACGTGGACCATGACTCATGTTCAATATAACATCGTGTGACAATGGGATTGTGATATGTTCTATGTAGGAAAAACAGAACTTAATATTATACTATTTGGGTAGGCATGATGGCTTGCTAGAGTCCGCTCATGTCTTATGAGGATCGATGTGATCGGACTCATTGCCAACATAGTATAGTCCTATGGGGTCACACGCATCGAACGAATTGTCAAAAATGGAATTATGGATTCTGGTGTGATGGGTGACCGCCCAAGGTGCTATGGGCGACCGCCCATGTTATATGAAAAACTGGGCATTGGAGACTGTCCACATGGGCGACCGCCCTTGCCCTTATGGGCGACCACCCATGATGGTTTTCGTATAAGGAGGTTAGGCTCTGGATACATGGGCGACCGCCCATGTCCTGATGGGCGACCGCCCATGTACGCTGAAACGCTGAAACCGTTTTTGCCAAGGGTTTTTAATAGGGTATAATATTTATAGAGTATAAATAGTATCCTTGAACAACCCTAGCAGCCAGTTCCGATTTTGAGCTTTGAGAAAGACAAAATAGAGAGATTTTTCAATTGTGAATTGAAAAACATCACACCAATTCCATAATTCAACATAGATTGAAAAGGTTTCAATCAAGGGGTCTAGCAATCCTCCTAGAAAAAGTTCTAGGGTTCGTTCATCGCGTGGATACTCGTAGAGGATCTTCGCCTCTCAAGATCTTTTGTTCGTGATTAAAGGATCGTATATTGAAGACTTGCTAATTCTTCAATCTGGAGTTAGACTACGTATATCAACGACAAAGGCATTCAAGGTTGGTAACCCTAATTCATACTTCTTAATTATTCATCTAGAACGGATTCTAGGGCTTTGGGTATTCGAGTTATTTGCATTATTCCGCTGCGCATGGACCCTCGAAACCCAACAGTGGTATCAGAGCCCCGTTCATGATGTTTAGTTAGATAATCATGATTATTGTGTAATTTGATTATATGAATTTTCATGATAAATATGATTTGGAATGTGAAATTGTATGAGTATTGCTTGTGAAGTAATTGTATATAGTGATATACCATGATTATGAAATTGAAATATGTGATTAATATGATTAATCTAGGTTATGGGATGTCGATTTCATTAATATGATTAATGCGATTAACCTAGGATGTTTGTGAAGTGTTACTTGGTATATGGTCTGGACACCAAAACCTTCCCCACAGGCACTTCGATGGAAGTGTGGGATAACCTTGGAGCACGTGGCCGCGTACTAGTAATTACTGACCAAATGTGATTTGTGTTGTATCATTCCATGTTCATAATTATGCTCATATAGTTTTTCATGAATCAACCTTGCCATGTTAATTGATAAACATGAAAAATTGAATCTTCTTTGAAATTTTGAGTTTGTTTATGCTACCCACTTTAAACACTTGTGAGTACACGGGTAGTTTTATGTAGGCTCGCCATATCGAGGTACATTAATTATATCTTTGTATGATCAAGATGAGCAAATAGTGATTGCTATACGTTTAAAATGGTTGAACTCAATAAGGCTATCAAAACAGTTTTGGGCCTAAGGCATAAGATGAGATTGAAACATGTGACATATGATGTCTATAATCTCATAAAAGATCTAAGAGTCATATGTTGATATGATTGATAAATGTTATCTACCTTTTTAGTTTAATTTTGAGCAGTCGTGCCATAGCCGACTTGAAATTAAATTAAAGTTGGGTCTTAGCCTATTAAATTATATTATGCATGTTTGTATATGAAGGTTATATAATTTAGTGGGAGTATTTGTGAAATACATTATTTAATCTCTTAAATGAAATTGGTGCTTATATATGTTTATATCTTGTTGCATATCTTTGTAGATCAATGGCCGCTAACACTAATCGAAATTTGTCATCGCGATCGCTCCTTGAGAAGGACAAGTTAGAAGAGAATGGCAACAACTATGTGGATTGGATCCGTTGTTTGAGAATTGTTCTCAAACAGAAAGGAAGTTGTACATTCTCGATGGACCCATTCCACCCGAGCCTCGCCGCTAATGCACCTAAAGTGAAAGGGACCAACATAAGAAACATGTTGATGATTCTATAGATGTTGGTTGCACGATGTCTTGGCTACTATGTGTAAGGCCCTTCGAAGGACCTTGTACACATGGAAGCTTATGATTTGGGAAATCATTTAAAGGAAATGTTCCGATTGCAAGCACGTCGGGAAAGGTTTGACACTATGAAGGCTCTTCATTCATGCAAGATGATTGAAGGACAACCGTGGGCCTCATGTGTTGAAAATGAAGGGTCACCTCGAGCACCTTGAGAGGCTTGGATATCCTATCCAGTTTGAGCCGGCTACGGATATGATATTGCCTTCACTCCCGAAAGTTATAATCGGTTCGTTCGAATTATAACATGAATGGGATGAATAAATCTATGCCTGAATTGCAAGGGATGCTAAAGAATGCGGAGAACAATATTACCAAGAAAACCAATCAAGTGTTGATGGTGAACAAAGGAAAAGGGTTCAAGAAAAACAAGGTTAAAGCAAAAGTTGCTAAACCGGAGGCAAAGGTTGCCGTTGTTGAGAAGCCTCAACCCAAATCCCAAAAGGATGCGGTATGCTACCATTGCAATGAAACTGGGCATTGGAAGCGTAATGCAAAGCTTATCGGGAAGGGTCAAGAAGAAGGGCAATGTGATTGCCACGACTTCAGGTTTCTATATGATAGATGTTCTACTTTATACTTCTTGTTCTTGGGTATTAGATACCGGATGTGGATCTCACATTTGTCTAAATGTGCAGGGACTTAAGAATAGAAGGTCGCTCAAAGAGGGTGAAGTAGATCTGCGGGTTGGAAATGGAGCAAGAGTTGTTGCATTGGCCGTGGGGACTTACGAAGTCACTTTACCTAGCGGATTAATTTTAGTTTTAAATAACTGTTATTATGTTCCGGATTTGAGCAGAAACATTATTTCTATTTCATGTTTAGACAATGAGGGTTATAATTTTCTTATTGCGAATAAGAAATTTTCAATTTATTTGAATGACATGCTTTATTGTGTTGCTCATTCTTTTAATGGCCTTTATGTCTTGGATGTTGAAAGTAATGTTGAGAATGTTTATCATGTTAGTAAGAAATCTAAACCAAATGATGTGAACAACACATACAAATGGCATTGCCGTCTTGGTCACATAAACGAGAAACGCGTATCTAAACTCCATAAAGATGGATATTTAGACTCATATGATTATGAATCATATGATGTTTGCGAGTCTTATTTATTGGGCAAGATGACTAAAGCTCCTTTTACTAAGAGTAGTGAAAGGGCTAGTGATTTATTGGCTCTCATACATGCGATGTGTGTGGACCAATGAATAGCATTGCTAGGGGAGGATTTCGGTGCTTCATAACGTTCACCGATGACTTCTCCAGATATGGCTATGTCTATCGATGAAGTACAAAAGTGAAGCATTTGAGATATTCAGAATATTTCAAAATGAGGTACAAAATCAACTTGGCAAAACTATTAAAACCATTCGATCCGATCGAGGTGGTGAATACTTAAGCCAAGAATTTGACGATCATCTGAAAAGTTGTGGAATTGTTTCAGAACTTACTCCACCCGAAACACCACAATGGAATGGTGTATCCGAGAGGAGAAATCGAACTCTATTAGATATGGTTCGATCGATGATGAGTCAAGTTAACCTTCCTATTTCTTTTTGGGGACATGCACTGGAAACAGCTGCTTTCACGCTTAATAAGGTCTGTGAGCACCCCAACCCGGGACCTAACACGTGTCCCGAGCTAAGGGAGCTCAAACTAAGACAATCCATCTAGATTTTTAAAACATTTATTTGCTTTTAAAGGAAAACCACTTTTCAAACTTCCAAGTAAAATCAATTAATAATATCTCTACTAAAAGGAAATCCATCTACAACTTTAACAATCCGAAATCTGATCAATTACACAAAAACCCTGAATAACATTGTTTAAATAAAGTGTTGTCCATACAATTTATAAAAGAGGAATACTTAACCAATACTCCTAACAACCCACTCCTATACTTAACTTGTCAAGCCCCAAAAGCAAAAGTCCACAATGAAATCCCCGGCCTCACTGGTTCGGGTCACCTGTCTCGGAATCTAAAGCAGTAAAGGGAGAGGGGTGAGAATAAATCTCAATGAGCTATTATGATATGCAGCAAGATGCCAAACAAAGTGCAACACATAGCATGGTAGCACATAACACATTATAAAAGCGGTAAACACCTTACGTTACCTCATTTTACCTTTTTCCCGTCTGAACAATAAGTCGTACAACGTGGGAGTAAAACTCCACTCTTTGGTGAATTGCCTCCAGCACATTCACCTCTTATAGGTCTCATGCCCCAGAGATCCATATAAGGAAGGATCCCTATATTAGAGTATCCCAAAAATAATATCGTCCCTCCTTACAACGGTCGCCACAGGTCTGTAAAGCTTTTTGGGTCAATACAGTCCTTAGCACAGCCCCACCCCGTGGCCACAGAGTGGGGAAGGGTCACCGGTATGATGTACCTTCAATCACTTATTGAACAAATCAATAATTGATTGGCATCCATCATACCCACCCGAACATAACACGCTCAAGCACATGATAGTTACTTGAGATAATCCACAAAACGGGATAATAATATAACAATACCAAATAATCCACAAAGGGGATAAACACCATGGCAACATGGTAAAATATACTCATGTTCAACCAACATCATAATGCAACATTTAAGTAATACACTATGCATAGTATCATCAACAAATATGAATGATAACAAATAAATCCACAATGGAATAACCATACAACTACATAGTAAACATATCCACACATTGGGATAACATAACAACTTGTCAAATATTCCACACTTGGGGAGCCACATAACACTTACCAAATAATCCACAAAGGGGATAAACAATATAGTCACATGGTAAAATAGAATATCTGGAAATGATCATTACATATTTAGTTTATAAAACCAAATCCATTTGAGAGATCACCTAAAAATACTCAATTTGGACTCTTGAACCATCCAATTTCGAGTCCGTATGAATTAACTATGATTTATTCAATTTCCACTCAACTTCTAACGTACAATACTACCTGCTGTAACCAAATCAGATTTTTGGGACATAAGGATAACTTATTTAGCTATGAAACCATCACATTCAGAAAGTACTCAGAAAAACACCCAATTTAGACCCAAGAACCATCCAATTCCGATTTAATATGATTAAGTTATGACCATCACAAGATTGCTAAACGAATTCCTGTTCGGGGAATTGAAGTTAGGATTTCTGGGGTCTTGGCGACCGCCCAAGAGGGTTTTCAAGGAAATGTGAGTTTACGCCGGCATGGGCGGCCGCTCGGCCCCCTTGGGCGACCGCCCAAGCCTCTGCCGGCCCAAACTTAGGTTTTTAACCCCTTTAACCCTAGTTCTTCCTTCCCTCTACCATTGATTATTCAAGAACACCCAAGAACACCTTCATTTCACCAAATCCCAAACAAACATGTAAACTCCAAAACCAAGTAATCCTAGATGGATTATCACTACAATTCCACCCATTCCCTTAAATCTAAATCAACTCCCATGAACCACAACATCTCTTTAAGTCATTAATCCATTTTCTAACTTCAAGAAGATTTCCAAAACATATAATAACAATCACAACACCAAGAAAAACAATAGATAGTTCATGAGCACATAAATGAAAGAAGGTCATAACAACTCACCTTTGGATTGTAATGGGAGGTTGATCTTTCTAGCTAGATGGATACTCCTAGATGATCCCACTTCAATGATATCCTTGGACTTGAAAATGATGGAAGAATGGCTTGACTTCAAGAAGAGGGGTTGAGAGCTCCCATGGAATTTCTAAAGCTTTCTCTAGGAAGGAGGAAGTATGAATGAAGGAGAAGGGGGAAATTAGTGAATGAATGAAGGAGGAGGAAGTAGAGTGAGGAGGATGAAGAGAGGGGGGGGGCCGGTCAAGGGGGAAGTAAGAGGAGGGTTTAGGGGAAGACACTTGGCAAGGGGAGGGAAGGTTACAACTTTGGCCCCCCATGAAACTCTACTAAGGCTTTCCCCTCACCATTTTAATTTAAATCTAACTCATTTATCCAAATAATTCATCCTACTCAATTCACCTCCTTGCACTATTTATCATTTTTCCATTTTTATTATTTCCCCAAATTTCTTTATTTAATATCCAATAAATTCTCAAGAGGTTCCAAATTCACTTCTCACCCAAATTATCTTAATTTAAGAATTTAAAGGCATGATTGAACACATAAAATAAATATGAATATTAAAAGCATTTAATATAATATTAAAAAATTGATGCCTAGAGTTGGGGTCGTTACACTCACTCCCCCTTAAAGAAAATTCGTCCCGAATTTGATTGTCACTTACCCTAAGGTTCAAACTAGCAAAGGTTACCTTTTCACAATTTCTAACTTAATATTCCCAATTAGATTTCTCAATGGCATGACTCTACTATACCTTCCCATAACCCGAGTACTCTAGGGCTTCAATTCTCAATTAGTCTCTTCACTTCTATGATTCTTCCCAAGATTTCTAATTTCATTAATAATACGATTTTACGACGCAACACCCCAAGAATACCATACAATTACTACTACCCGAATTTCCACGACCTCAAGAAAGTACAATTAAATAAAAGTATTACAACTTAAGTTACCAAATACATCACGATATTATATTTAAAACTTCAAATATTCTATAAGTTGATCCAAGTCGGTCTATAAGTCAAATCGTGAATCTTTTCTAGAACTTCAATTGGATTAACAAACTTTGGCGCTAAATTACCTTAGGCCTAACTTTACTAATTCCATCCCAATAAATTGGAGATCGATAATATCTCCCTGAACTACGCCCCATACGATTTTATCTCAAGGCTAGAATGATACCTGCTATTTACGCAAACTCGCTAAGGTTAATTAAACTTCTCAAGTTGAAGGGAAATCTGTCACACAAACATAACCTATTCTTCCAGAATTTGGGTAGTCTTCAAATCTCTTCCTTTCGACTAACTAAATCTTTCAACTCTTAGGGTCGGTAACTAACCCCGGAAGGGAACTTCAAAAGATAAGATTCCACTTAAACCACACAAACAATTGTAACCACTCTTCGATAAATGATAAGAAAATTCCGCTTTACCTAAGTTAGCTTCCCCGGAACATACGCTATCACCTTCCCATTTTGTATAACACAACACCCTGATCTTCCGGTAATACATATTTAAAACTTCACAAGATCCTCACATCCACTAGGTAAGGTAAGGATCGGGTTCAAAGCTAACCTATTCTCCATTACTAACCACATGATTCATCCTTATTACATCCTACACCATTTATACATCCTTTAAATTTAATTAAAGCAACGATCTTTCATTTCTTAAGAATTCCTTAAATCTCTTCGATAGCATTTGCCAACTCAAAGATCACGGACTCAACCTTCACAAGATCCATGGTAACATCCGGGTTTAAGACTATAGAACCCAAAAATTTGAAATCCTCTCGAGCCAACTCACACTAGCTAAACTTTGCATACAAGTACTTCTCACCAAGGATTATTAACCCTATCCTCCAATGATTTTTATGATCCTCTCGAAAATTTAATTAACAAGAGACCCTCAATTCTAATTACCATAAAGCCATCAAAATAAGGCTTAAAAATTCTGCTTATCATACTCAGAACCAACACATGAAATATACCGGCGGGAGCACATTTACCATCTACTCACAATTAGCACATACAATTTTTGAAAAGACTTCTTATGCAAGTCTAACATATACTAATTACCCTTCACATCTTAATTCAAATGTTTCACCTTAAATATTCACATATAACAAGAATTTCACATTAAGGTTTACCTATAACAAATACCAATATAAGCAATCTAGGCATGGAAAAAGGAGACTCACTTATTATGATAGTCTACCATTATACAACAACTACTTAACCCTCCCGGTCAAGTATATCTCAAAATCATAAATTAATAATTATATCAATCCAACTGGCAATACATACTCAGTCATGACCACATCACTATCGTGGTAAATCAAGGGAGGTTCGAGGTATCCTCTCATAAGAGCAGAATCCTCTAACAATAAAATAACATCTCAAACAATATATGTCACACATAAGCAAAATGTGATGCCAAGCATAAATGATATGCAACATGATCCATAAAATATGACCCCTAATTCTGAGACAGGGAATATACCTTTAGTAACCTCTGAGGAAACTATCTCTCCTAGGTTCGAAACATGTACTCGACCATAGACCTTCTCTTTCGGTTCTCCTTCGCTATCTCTTTTGGTACCACCTCTTTGTCGTCCACCCAGCTGACCGCTGCTTGAAGCTCGTCCCCTCGTCATCCTTGGGCAATTCCTCTTAAAGTGTCCCGATGATCCACATTTTAAACACTTGCCTTGCTTACTCCAACACCGATCTTCGGTATGTCCAACCTTCTTGCAAAAGTTACAAATCATCCCACTTCCAGGACCTTCCACTATTTTCCTCAATGTCCTTCTCGACCTTATATGCTCTATCTATGACTGTCTGATAATCGGCGAAACCATCAATCCATAATTTCTTCCTATACTCACTCCTCAAACCTGTTACAAACTTCTGAACCCTTTTCACTTCATGCGATACCAAATGAGGGCAACACCTAGCTAATTCCTCAAACCGGACCGAATGCGATCTACCGTCATGTTCCCTTGTTTTAGTCCTAAGAATTCAATCTCCTTCTTATCCCTTGTAACCATTGAAATGAAGTAGTCCTTAAACTGTTGAGTGAAATTATCCCAAGTCTGGGGCGTATGATCCCGCTCCCAACTTCCCTTCAATTTCTGCCACCACTGATCAGCTAAACCTTCAAGTTTGAACACGGCATACCTAACTTTCTCTTCGTTGCGACTTTCCATAACCTCAAAGATTTTGTTCATTCTCTCTAACCATTTTTCTGCCCTTAACGGACCCGGATATCCATTAAAACTCGGTGGATTCATCTTCACAAACCTTTCTAATCCATCACTTTGATACCCCTCAGGTTGATTCGAAACTGATCCTCTAGTCTCCATATCCTGTACAAATTTCCTGAATAATTTCATCATCTCTTCATCCTGAATTCCACCTATACCCAAATCTTCTTCAATTCCCAGAACTTTCCGCTGGTCATCCTTGCTTCCGGCCATTAGAACGGACTCCTGCATAAAACACTCGGCGTCAATTTCCACACATTCCCACTTAGTCTAGACATCTACCCTTGACCTCTAAACCTGGCTCTGATACCAACTGTGAGCACCCCAACCCGGGACCTAACACGTGTCCCGAGCTAAGGGAGCTCAAACTAAGACAATCCATCTAGATTTTTAAAACATTTATTTGCTTTTAAAGGAAAACCACTTTTCAAACTTCCAAGTAAAATCAATTAATAATATCTCTACTAAAAGGAAATCCATCTACAACTTTAACAATCCGAAATCTGATCAATTACACAAAAACCCTGAATAACATTGTTTAAATAAAGTGTTGTCCATACAATTTATAAAAGAGGAATACTTAACCAATACTCCTAACAACCCACTCCTATACTTAACTTGTCAAGCCCCAAAAGCAAAAGTCCACAATGAAATCCCCGGCCTCACTGGTTCGGGTCACCTGTCTCGGAATCTAAAGCAAAGAAGGGAGAGGGGTGAGAATAAATCTCAATGAGCTATTATGATATGCAAAGAAGATGCCAAACAAAGTGCAACACATAGCATGGTAGCACATAACACATTATAAAAGCGGTAAACACCTTACGTTACCTCATTTTACCTTTTTCCCGTCTGAACAATAAGTCGTACAACGTGGGAGTAAAACTCCACTCTTTGGTGAATTGCCTCCACATTCACCTCTTATAGGTCTCATGCCCTGTAGATCCATATAAGGAAGGATCCCTATATTAGAGTATCCCAAAAATAATATCGTCCTCCTTACAACGGTCGCACATGCAGTCTGTAAAGCTTTTTGGGTCAATACAGCCTCTAGCACAGCCCCACCCCGTGGCCACAGAGTGGGGAAGGGTCACCGGTATGATGTACCTTCAATCACTTATTGAACAAATCAATAATTGATTGGCATCCATCATACCCACCCGAACATAACACGCTCAAGCACATGATAGTTACTTGAGATAATCCACAAAACGGGATAATAATATAACAATACCAAATAATCCACAAAGGGGATAAACACCATGGCAACATGGTAAAATATACTCATGTTCAACCAACATCATAATGCAACATTTAAGTAATACACTATGCATAGTATCATCAACAAATATGAATGATAACAAATAAATCCACAATGGAATAACCATACAACTACATAGTAAACATATCCACACATTGGGATAACATAACAACTTGTCAAATATTCCACACTTGGGGAGCCACATAACACTTACCAAATAATCCACAAAGGGGATAAACAATATAGTCACATGGTAAAATAGAATATCTGGAAATGATCATTACATATTTAGTTTATAAAACCAAATCCATTTGAGAGATCACCTAAAAATACTCAATTTGGACTCTTGAACCATCCAATTTCGAGTCCGTATGAATTAACTATGATTTATTCAATTTCCACTCAACTTCTAACGTACAATACTACCTGCTGTAACCAAATCAGATTTTTGGGACATAAGGATAACTTATTTAGCTATGAAACCATCACATTCAGAAAGTACTCAGAAAAACACCCAATTTAGACCCAAGAACCATCCAATTCCGATTTAATATGATTAAGTTATGACCATCACAAGATTGCTAAACGAATTCTGGTTGAGGTGAAGTTAGGATTTCTGGGGTCTTGGGCGACCGCCCAAACCTCTTGGGCGACCGCCCAAGAGGGTTTTCAAGGAAATGTGAGTTTCTGCCAGCATGGGCGGCCGCTCAGCCCCCTTGGGCGACCGCCCAAGCCTCCTGCCAGCCCAAACTTAGGTTTTTAACCCATTTAACCCTAGTTCTTCCTTCCCTCTACCATTG
Source organism: Adenophora triphylla var. japonica (assembly GCA_022495995.1). Taxonomy (NCBI): domain Eukaryota; kingdom Viridiplantae; phylum Streptophyta; class Magnoliopsida; order Asterales; family Campanulaceae; genus Adenophora; species Adenophora triphylla. Next base: position 109,882 of record JAFEMH010001015.1, read on the forward strand.
ATTATTCAAGAACACCCAAGAACACCTTCATTTCACCAAATCCCAAACAAACATGTAAACTCCAAAACCAAGTAATCCTAGATGGATTATCACTACAATTCCACCCATTCCCTTAAATCTAAATCAACTCCCATGAACCACAACATCTCTTTAAGTCATTAATCCATTTTCTAACTTCAAGAAGATTTCCAAAACATATAATAACAATCACAACACCAAGAACAACAATAGATAGTTCATGAGCACATAAATGAAAGAAGGTCATAACAACTCACCTTTGGATTGTAATGGGAGGTTGATCTTTCTAGCTAGATGGATACTCCTAGATGATCCCACTTCAATGATATCCTTGGACTTGAAAATGATAGAAGAATGGCTTGACTTCAAGAAGAGGGGTTGAGAGCTCCCATGGAATTTCTAAAGCTTTCTCTAGGAAGGAGGAAGTATGAATGAAGGAGAAGGGGGAAATTAGTGAATGAATGAAGGAGGAGGAAGTAGAGTGAGGAGGATGAAGAGAGGGGGGGGGCCGGTCAAGGGGGAAGTAAGAGGAGGGTTTAGGGGAAGACACTTGGCAAGGGGAGGGAAGGTTACAACTTTGGCCCCCCATGAAACTCTACTAAGGCTTTCCCCTCACCATTTTAATTTAAATCTAACTCATTTATCCAAATAATTCATCCTACTCAATTCACCTCCTTGCACTATTTATCATTTTTCCATTTTTATTATTTCCCCAAATTTCTTTATTTAATATCCAATAAATTCTCAAGAGGTTCCAAATTCACTTCTCACCCAAATTATCTTAATTTAAGAATTTAAAGGCATGATTGAACACATAAAATAAATATGAATATTAAAAGCATTTAATATAATATTAAAAAATTGATGCCTAGAGTTGGGGTCGTTACAAGGTCCCTACTAAATCGGCTTCTAAAACCCCACATGAGATGTGGTATGGAAGAAAGCCTAGCCTATCTTTCATGAAGATTTGGGGTTGTGAGGCTTATGTAATGAAATTAGTTTCTGAACATAAACTTGCACCTAAATCTGATAAATGCATTTTCGTTGGTTATCCTAAGGAAACGAAAGGATATCTATTTTACAACCAATCCGAGAACAAAGTGTTTGTTGCTCGAAATGGTGTCTTTCTAGAGAAAGAGTTTCTCTCTAAAGAAACTAGTGGGAGTAAAATTGATCTTGAAGAAATTCAAGAACCCGAAAATGACAAGGAACCGATAGTAGAGACGGAACCAAGTTCACAAGCTGTTGTGGAACCGGTTCAAGATACACAAGTTCTTCGCAGATCGGATAGGATACGATCCGAACCTGAGAGATATGGATTTCTCATGACGGAAAGTAATGAAGTAGAAATCATTGAGAATGATGAACCTACTTCCTATCAAGAGGCGATGTCCACTCCTGATTCGGACAAGTGGCTAGGAGCCATGGAATCCGAGATCAAATCCATGTACGATAATCAAGTTTGGAACTTGATTGATCCACCCGAAGGTGTAAAAACCATAGGGTGCAAGTGGGTTTTCAAAAAGAAAACCGACATGGATGGGAAGGTACATACTTATAAAGCTAGGCTAGTTGCTAAGGGGTATAGGCAGATTCATGGCGTTGACTATGATGAAACCTTTTCGCCCGTAGCAATGCTTAAGTCTATTAGAATCTTAATTGCCATAGCCGCATATTACGACTATGAGATATGGCAAATGGACGTCAAAACAGCGTTTCTTAACGGAAACCTACTTGAGGATGTATACATGATACAGCCTGAAGGATTTGTCGATCCAAAGAATTCTAACAAAGTGTGTAAGTTGCAGAGATCCATTTATGGATTGAAGCAAGCTTCCCGGAGCTGGAATCTACGTTTTGATGAATCAGTCAAAGAGTTTGGCTTCATCAAAAACGAAGATGAGCCTTGTGTATACAAGAAAATAAGTGGGAGCATAGTCCTATTTCTGGTGCTATATGTCGATGACATCTTGCTCATTGGAAACAATGTTCCTGCACTTGAGACTGTTAAGTCTTGGTTAGGAAAATGTTTTTCAATGAAAGATATGGGTGAAGCGGCTTATATCCTTGGTATCAAGATCTATAGAGATAGATCAAGAAGGATGATTGGTTTGAGTCAGAGTACATATATTGACAAGGTCCTTAGAAGATTCCGCATGGAAAATTCTAAGAGAGGGAACTTGCCAATGGGACATGGCATTACTCTTAGCAAGACTCATTGTCCTAAGACAAATGATGAGCGAAAGAGGATGAGTGATATTCCATATGCTTCGGCAATTGGATCTATCATGTATGCCATGTTGTGTACTAGACCCGATGTCTCGTATGCTCTAAGCGCAACGAGTAGATACCAGTTTGATCCTGGTGAGAACCATTGGATAGCTGTCAAGAATATCCTTAAGTACTTGAGAAGGACTAAGGATGTATTCTTGGTATTTGGAGGAATGGAAGATGATCTGGTTGTAAAGGGTTACACAGATGCAAGCTTCCAAACCGACAAAGATGACTTTAGATCGCAGTCTGGTTTTGTTTTTATGCTAAATGGAGGTGCTGTTTGTTGGAAGAGTTCCAAGCGAGCAGCATTGCTGATTCTACAACGAAGCCGAATACATAGCAGCATCGGATGCGGCTAAGGAGCCGGTTTGGATCAAGAAGTTCGTTAGTGACTTAGAAGTCGTTCCGAGTATCACTAACCCGATAGAGCTGTTCTGTGACAATAATGGTGCTATTGCCCAAGCAAAAGAACCAAGGTCACATCAGCGATCCAAACACATTTTGAGACGTTTTCACCTCATACGAGAAATCTGTGAAAGGGAGGATGTCAAGATATGCAAGGTACCAACGGATGACAATATTTCGGACCCTCTCACCAAGCCTTTACCACAAGCTAAACATGATGGTCATGTTAGGTCCATGGGTATAAGATACATGAATGATTGGGCCTAGTGCAAGTGGGAGACTGTAGGTGTTAGTGCCCTAGGCCTATAGAGATAGACCTTTATGTAATGTCATTGTTCATTTATATATGAGATTGTTTCTTTGATTATTATATGTGTTTGCATGTTTACATTAATAATTGTGTCCCTAGTACTTATGAAGCACTAGTATGAAGTCTAATGGATAATCATGTGATGATTATATGCATAGAGATGCACATTAGATTCATGGGTACTTGTTAGAGAACAAGGTACTGGACTTGACCCATTATGTGATCTATGTCATGGTCAAATGTCATAATTAGATCTCATATAGTCATATCATTGATATCCTTTGACCTGAGATTATCATCGTCTTCCACTCGATGAATATCATGTTTGATATAGTTTAACGTTGTTTTTAACCGGATGACAATAAGGGCTATCATTGGCATGGTATGATTCTTGTTGGGAAGAATGATAAGTCAAGATGGAAATTGTCCCTCGTAAAGAGAGATGTTTGCTTGGCCACTCGTGAGTAAGATTGATGTACTGCATGGCCATGCCCGAATGAATTAATATGATTAATGTCATTCGATTAATCAATTTACTTAGTAACGAGAAAGCATTGAACAATATGAGTTGACGTGGACCATGACTCATGTTCAATATAACATCGTGTGACAATGGGATTGTGATATGTTCTATGTAGGAAAAACAGAACTTAATATTATACTATTTGGGTAGGCATGATGGCTTGCTAGAGTCCGCTCATGTCTTATGAGGATCGATGTGATCGGACTCATTGCCAACATAGTATAGTCCTATGGGGTCACACGCATCGAACGAATTGTCAAAAATGGAATTATGGATTCTGGTGTGATGGGCGACCGCCCAAGGTGCTATGGGCGACCGCCCATGTTATATGAAAAACTGGGCATTGGAGACTGTCCACATGGGCGACCGCCCTTGCCCTTATGGGTGACCGCCCATGATGGTTTTCGTATAAGGAGGTTAGGCTCTGGACACATGGGCGACCGCCCATGTCCTGATGGGCGACCGCCCATGTACGCTGAAACCGTTTTTGCCAAGGGTTTTTAATAGGGTATAATATTTATAGAGTATAAATAGTATCCTTGAACAACCCTAGCAGCCAGTTCCGATTTTGAGCTTTGAGAAAGACAAAATAGAGAGATTTTTCAATTGTGAATTGAAAAACATCACACCAATTCCATAATTCATCATAGATTGAAAAGGTTTCAATCAAGGGGTCTAGCAATCCTCCTAGAAAGAGTTCTAGGGTTCGTTCATCGCGTGGATACTCGTAGAGGATCTTCGCCTCTCAAGATCTTTTGTTCGTGATTAAAGGATCGTATATTGAAGACTTGCTAATTCTTCAATCTGGAGTTAGACTACGTATATCAACGACAAAGGCATTCAAGGTTGGTAACCCTAATTCATACTTCTTAATTATTCATCTAGAACGGATTCTAGGGCTTTGGGTATTCGAGTTATTTGCATTATTCCGCTGCGCATGGACCCTCGAAACCCAATAGCAATAGCACAATACTCGGATTCACTGCTGGAGCGAGAGACGGTAGTTTGCTTCTTAGCGGTCCAAGACACTAAGTTGGGCCCTATGAAAATACAAGCACCGGTAGTAGAACGACGATCATCCAGATCCCCAGCCCAATCAGAATCAGAGTAAGCGCAAATGGAGTGGTCAGGAGATGATGTATACGATAGACCCAAGTCAACCGTACCTTTGATAAACCGGAGAATGCGCTTGGCAGCCCCAAGATGTGAGGAGCGAGGTTGGTGCATATATTGACAGACCTGATTAACTGAGAAAGCGAAGTCAGGTCGTGTCAAGGTGAGATATTGAAGGCCACCAACCAAGCTTCGAAATTCTGTAGGATCGGATAGTGGGTCACCATCACAGGAAGAGAGCCGTGGGTGAGGGATGGTGGGTGTAGGCATCGGTTTGCAGTCCGACATATGAAACCGGTCAAGTAGATCAAGCGCATAACACGTTTGACGAAGCTGAAGCACATTCCCAGTACGAGTAGCTTCAATACCTAAAAAGAAACTGAGATCACCCAAGCGACGAGAATCGAAGGTCTGACAAATATCATCAATAACAGATGAGACAACAGCCGGAGAAGAACCGGTGATGATGATGTCGTCGACATACACAAGAATGGCAATAGTGGAGTCCAGTGCCGAATGAAGAGAGAAGAGTTTGATCGGCTGTTAGTGAAACCATGCTGAAGGAGAAAAGTATGAAGGCGCTGAAACCAAGCACGAGGAGACTGCTTGAGACCGTACAAGGCTTTGTGAAGTTTGCACACATGGTTCGGAGTAGTGGAATCAACAAACCCAGGAGGTTGTTTCATATAAACTTCCTCTTGGATAACTCCATTAAGAAAAGCATTTCGGACGTCCAACTGTTTAATAACCCAACTCCGAGAATGTGCAATAGCTAATATGGAACGAATTGTGGAGGGTTTGACTACCGGACTAAATGTCTCATCATAATCAAGTCCGGCTTATTGAGTGAAGCTCTGAGCTACCAAGCGAGCTTTATGACATTCGATAGAGCCATCGGCCTTCCTTTTGACTTTAAAAATCCAACGACAGCCTACAATATTCATACCATCGTGAATGGGAACTAAGGACCACGTTTTATTTTTGTGAAGAGCCACAATCTCCTCACGCATTGCATCTTGCCAATGAGGGTAAGAAGAGGCTTGCTTGAATGTACGGGGTTCATAGGTGAGAGAATCTTTTTGGACTGCCAAAAAACTCTCAGGTAAGGAATACCGAGATGTATTTTGGAGGAGATTAGCCACTACACAAACCCGAAGAGGAGGAGTTGTTGTAGACTCGGCTGATGTATTTGGGATAGGACTGCTTGAATCAGGAGCTACAGAAGATGGGACTGAGACTGTAGGAGTGCCAGAGGTGGCGCAGGAATCAGAAGTAGAGGTAAGGGATGTACCGGCAGCACGAGATAAAATGGGACTATTAGGAGCAGGTGATCCTGAGTTAAGATGCAACGGTACTAGACTGTTGTTGAATTGAGGTCGAGGCTGCTGGATGTTGGGCAGAACTGGTGAAGACCCATTGCCAGGGTTTAATGGAGGTGCTGCAGCTTGATTAGGCCAAGGACGAGGAGCAATTAGACCAGAACTATTGTTCATCAATGAGAGGCAGCCTGGTTGACTAAGTGCAGTACCTGTCTGTGAAGAAGAGTGGCTAACTGTTCTGTGATGATGCCCGATTTTTTTTTTTGAAAATCAAACGGAGTCGCCACGCCATTTTTGTTTTAAGGGCCAAAACTTTGAAAAATGCCCGAGATTAGAGATTTGAGTTCGGAGGTCACGTTACACGCCGGGAAGAACGTTAGTGTTCACCCGGAATGCCTCGTAAAACGAGTCTTCCAAGCTTAAAAACCATTTGTGTGTGTGTGTGTTTTGGCCAAAATAAGTTAAAAATGAAAAGTAAAAATTGGGAACTCTTTATTAGACTTTTAATAAGTCTCATGATTTTTGGTGTGATTTTCGGATTGAGTTTTGGGACTCAAAAGATTTTTTGAAGTTGAAAACCAATTCTGCCAGAATGAAAAAGGCAGTGGACACTTTATTTTAAAATGGGTTTAAGGGCTTAAAAATCTCAGAATATGGGGAAATTCCGAGAATGAAAGTTGTTCAAAACACCTTAAATAAGGTTTCCGTAAAAAGAACTTTCCCATTTGGAGGTGATTTGGTGGACCAAAACCTTCTGGAAATCTCAGATATGAAATCTGGACTTCCAGAGACTGATGAACTGACCTTTGAAAGAAAATTTTTGATTGAGCTGGATGGCGACCTGTGCCTATTATCTCCAAGTGGCGACCTGCGCCTTTCTTCTCTTATGGGCGACATGCGCCCATTCCTGTCCCTATGAGATTGAGATCTTTGTGTCCTGGCAGGTGAACCACGTCGGCTTCTATTGGCCTCTAAGTGGGTCCTCAAATCCGATTGAGCCTCCTGCTCCCTATTCCTGGTGAGGCTAGCCCTTAAGTCATTACTCGGCACATGAATAAGGGTTGGAGGTCGTTGAACTATCCTGTCTTCGCCGTTCTGTCCCACACCCTCATTAGGGCCTAGGACTCCCGGCCGCCCGCTGTTGGAGACTTGAGAGGGAGCCACCCTCTCTGATCTTATATCCGCCTTCTCAGCCTCCTCTATAGCCAGTAACTCGGCCAGAATCTGGGCTCGCTCCAATAGCATTTCCTTTCTACTCAATGGGTTGGATGAGGGACCTGCCCTATTTCCAACATTCACATGAGCAGTTGGACGCTTAGGGGGGCGGAGCTCCTTGTCCCTCCATGTGTCTTTTCCCTCTTCTTGTATGGAAATCCTTGCCATCAACAACACTGGTAGAGCGTGTTGCTCTACCATGAGGGCGATTTGGTGGGGGAGGAGGTAGATTCGTGATTTCAGCATTTGCATTGGTATCTGCGTTGGTGTTGGCATTCACCTCATTGAGTTCATCAGAAGCCTCTGTCACATGCCCGTCTGGGGTTACCATTGTTGTAGGTTGATGAAATTTTCGAGGTCAAGCTAAAGCACGATTCCCGGCAATGGAACCAAACTGATGCTGCAGGAATTATGCTTATCAGTAATCCTCCACGTGGCAGGACTAATCACCTGGCTCCTGACCTGAAAACAAGAACCCACGACTAGCCGGATGTGTCTCCGGCTTAGACCCTCGGGCGTGAGAGTAAGATTACGGTTGAATATAGCTCAAAATGTATTGAATAATGAATTCAGATAACAAAATGGCAGTTACCTTTGCCTCGTTGGTAGTGATGAAGTATTTATAGGTAATGACGTTGTATATTTGGTGGTGCTGCATGAGCTCCGAGATTCTAGCGGCAGTTATCAGTAATGTGAAGGTGCCTATAACGGTCCCTGATTTATAGGGATGCGGTTATGGAAAGGTTTGACTCACGTGCGTCCACATCTATTAGGTCGACACTTGAGGATTAGGTCGAGGTCGCCATTTGAGGAATGGTCGACCTGACTGGCGGGTAGAGCATGGTTCGTACCCGAAGTATAGTATGGATCATAGGTTCGGATTAAGCTGGGTCGGGACCTTGTAGGTCGGACAATGAGCTTAGATCGACAGATGCGGTTACTGGGCCTTGGGCCTTATGGTAATTGGGCTAGCCTCGTTAAGAATGTGAATGCCAAGGTTGTACGTGTTTGGAACTTAACTTGCTTGGCCCAGCTCGACACTTTAGGTATGTTCAAGAACCAAACTGAGATATACTAAAAAGGAAAATAAGTATTGTTTTTGCTCATTTGTTTCTCTCTATTGTGATACAGTAAAACTTCTATAAATTAATACTTTATAAATTAATAACCTCTCTAAAATAATAAAATCTTCCGGTCCCGACTTGGGCCTTTGTAAAAAATCATCAAATTCGATAAGATAATATAATAATAATTTTTTGAAAAATCCCTTTATAGATATTAGGTCCCAATTAAACTCTAAATTAATAATTCATAAAAATTACAATATAAATATTATGGTAATTGATGCCATTCATTTTGTGATCAAACCAGCGAACATATTCATCAAATAGTACACTAGTCATCCATGCCCCTTGTTGGCACGATAATGACAATTGATGTTGTTCATGTTGATATTTTTGATTGTTGGCACGATAATGACAATTGATGCTGTTCATGTTGATATTTTTGAAGCAACGTGGCTTTGCATATTTTCCAATAATCCATAAATGCACAATAATTAATTGTATACAATGAATTGATATCATACATGAATATATTTAATTAGTTATAAAATAATTGGTTGATGCATGAATATAATCAATGAATTATATATAAATTTATTTATTTTTAATATATATACACTAAATTTGCTGAATTTAAAAATTCTCTCTTTTAATTAATAAAATATTAATTTATCGATATATTAATATCTCTCTAAATTAATAAAATTTTATGATCCCAAGGTTATTAATTTATAGAGGTTTTACTGTATATGTTCGTTCTATTCATCTAGAAATCTGTTGTGTTCGTTCTATTCATCTAGAAATCTGTTGCGCACAATAGAGATCTGTAATCATTGATTCGCATATCAATAATATATGTTCTCCATTTATCCCTGGACATAACTAACGAAAGTTGGTGAACACATCACGTGTATTGAGTCAGTCCACATGAAGTGCAAAAATAGTAGTATTCATAGCTAGAATAATTTTGCAAGCACTAACAATGAAACCAAACTCATTGTTATAGGACACGGGAGAGGGAAGCGCCCGTTGAAACCACCTTCTCTAAACCCAAGTCCTTAATCGACTTGTTCGTGCCGCTAACACCGTTGTAGCCGAAACACAGAAATAAAACCACCAGCCATTAAGATTGTTCAACCGCACATCTCAAACAACCCAAGAGTTAGAAAGTCAATGCACAGGTTTCTACCTATTCTGGAAGAGGAATGATAATACAACAGATGACATTTACATTAACATGGGTGATAGAAGCACACCCTCTCAGTATACATACAGAGACTACACCAAATCAAAGAAAAAACTACCAGCCATCACCCAAACCATCATATCCATTCTGGATTTTCTTTTTTCTTTTTTTCTTTCTTTTTCATTGTCCCCCCCAACCCTCCTTTCTACTCTACAGTTATTTCTAATATAGTAGTAAGTCTAGGCTTTTTATATCTCCTAAGAAGCAACGAAGAACACACGACACTTACAGAGGAGAGAGCCATGCATGCACCAGCTGCCCATGGAGGTAATTTGATCTTTAACAAAGGAAACAAAGCACCTGCAGCAATGGGTATTGCAATCACGTTGTAGGCCATGGCAAAAATGTAATTTAGTCGGATACGAGAAAACGTCTTTCTTGAGAGATCAATGGCTGTTATCACGTCTTCTAAGTTATTCCTCATCAGAACATAGTCAGCAGCTTCTATGGCAATATCCGTGCCTGCCCCGATTGCCATTCCGACATCTGCTGCTGCTAAGGCAGGAGAGTCGTTGATACCATCACCCACCATAGCAACAGTGCTACCGTCTTTCTGAAATGAACGGATGACATCAGCTTTCCCAGCTGGCATTACTTCTGCCCTTATATCTTCAATGCCCACCTGCATGGCAACATAATTATTTATTTACTTTCTTGAAATCAAAGATGAAATAAAGTGATTCATTAAGGTTTTCGATTACGGATACTGAAATTTCATAAGAGTGAAAGCGAGAGGCGGGAAAAGAAAAACTCCCTTCGTCGCTAAATGAATGTCCAATTCGCAAAAGCTCCCTAAATGAGAGTCTGTTTTTAGGTAAGTTATTAAATTCATCTTAAAGAAAGATCATGTTCCAATGTACACTTGCAATACTGTGAGAGTTTGTTTGGTATAAATGCCACATAACATTGATTAATACTAAAACAAATAATTATTCTATCCGAGACTAAATCATCCCCGATACGGTTATCCGGTGTTTGGTAGATCACGGATATCACTAATGTATCTAGCTAACGTGAAATTTTGGAATGAAAATGTCATCTCTTTTCTTTGATATCCGGATTATTTAATCTCTAATGAGGAAATACTGCCAGACATTAGATTAGGATAAATTGATGTTATCAGTCTATTTATATGACTACCAAACGAGCCCCAAGTCCATAAGGTGGATAGTACGGGTACTTAAGAATATTTGCTACTAAAATTGCTCAACAGTCAACATTTTAAAAATGTCTCTAGAAGTAAAAGAAATGGACACCCATTTAGGGACAGAGGGAGCAAAAAGATATGGCCATACTCAAAATCCTGTAATCTTGTGTTTTCTATTTAGAATCCTTTACGTGGCATGAAAGACTAGATAGATAATAACAAACCTCCTTGGCAACAGCTCGAGCAGTCCTCCAGTTATCCCCAGTAACCATGATAGGTACAACACCCATTTTCTTGAGGCCTTCCACAACTACTGCTGCTTCTCTCTTTAGTGGATCCGCCACCCCCACCACACCAATTAGTTGAGACTCATATGCCACCAGTATTCCAGTCTTTGCATTTTCTTCAAGACTGACCACAAAATTTTCAACATCGGATGGAATCATGATCCCTTTCTCCACCAGCAAGCTTCTGTTACCAACCTGTTAGGAGTACAATATTTTGATCAATGTTTTTTCGTTTAGATTAGAGTGCCATTTAATTAACATAGATGAGATGGTTAAATACTCACCAAGATCTCCTTCCCGTTGATAAAGCACTGCACACCTCTTCCGGGAAGTGCACAAAAATCTGATGCATCAAGCAGCCACCCAGATGATATCTGCTCCTCTCTTGGGCGTTGAACATCCTTTGATACCGAAGGGTCCTCAAAGAAATGGAAATGGCGAGCATGTTCCACTATGGCTTTCGCCAAAGGATGTTCACTGCTCGCCTAAGACAAAGGAGAATAGAGAGATTATATAATGTTAAAAAACAAGAATTGCAAAAATAAATAAATAAATTTTCTGACGCATTTAAGGATGATGCTGTACTTGCTGAATCCAAATCCTCTACCTCCTTTATGTACATCCTAATATTCCTCCTCTTTTCTATTGGTCCAACTCACCAATCACTATTCACACTTTCCCACCTTTACCTTCATCTCTCAATCCTATATAGTATATCCAACCCAAAATCTGAAACACTCACTGACTGGCATCCATCGGACCATCGTCATCGGATTTCTTTCTCCTCTCATTGGAATCACCATGGAAGCTGCTTCTGTGACCTTGACCTAATTTTTGTATATTTATGACCTTGACCTAAAAAAATTATATTTACAATTCTGCATAGATTTGTCTATCAACCTTAAACCCATCTGAATAAATACTTGTGAGACCTGTTTTTTTTTTTTTCAGATTGTGTAGGTTTATGAATCCCCAATATTGGGTTTGAAAAGGGGAGATTTAAAAAAAATAAAAAAACATACTAATCTTTGTGCGGTAGATTTTCTTGAGAGTCAATTGGCTCACCAATTCAAATCCATAGTTCTTTATTTTCTCCATAAGATGAATTATGTGAGTGTTTGTTTTGGTCGGGGAAAGAAATATGTCCAGAGAGAGAGAAATGGAGGTTTTAGACAGAGAGAAGTGATTGTCAAGTAGGTTTGCACTTGAAATGAAGATGTAAATAGAAGAGATGAAGGTTTGAGTTGGTAATGATCGAACTGCAAATTGAAAAGGGAGAGAAGAGTGGGGCTAGAAGTGTAAATATTAAATAGTGAGTTGGACCAATAGAAAAGAGGAGGCAGATTAGGATGTACACAAAGGAGGTAGAGGATTTGGGTTCTTATTTGCTTGTACTTTTTTGAAACTGCAGTATAATTATTGTTTTTTTTTTTTTTTAAGGAATTGGACTATATTTTCTCTTTTATTTCTGTTTTTTAGTTGTAGGATCACACTGCTATTATCCTTCATGCACTGGAAAGAGGGCAGAGTGTTTTTCCCCGTAACAGTAGACCAGGAAATGCACTTGGGGGTATCTGGAGAGAGCATATTGCCTCAAGCATGGAATAAATTAAAAACAATACGAAATGGTAACTGAAACAGAACAAGGAAGTGGAAATTACCTCAGCTGAAGCTACTAAAGTAAGGAACTCCCCACGATCCATTTCTGTGAAAACTTTTATTGTCGTAACAGTGGCTTTTCCCTGGGTTAAGGTCCCCGTTTTATCAAATATCACATACTTAACCATCTGAGCCCTCTCCAATGCATCTCCTCCTTTAATTAGAACGCCATTATTGGCTCCAACCCCTGTTGCAACCATTACGGCTGTTGGGGTGGCCAAGCCAAGTGCACATGGGCATGCAATCACGACTACTGATATTGAAAACATGAGGGCAAAAACAAAGTGGTTGCCATTTTCAGGTAACCAGTCTTCTGGATATGCTTTAAGAGCTCCACCAATATACCTAAGATTAATAAAACAAAAAAGGATATTCAACCCATAACTTCAGTTTTATCAAGTAAAACTACGTCATAACAAACATACCAGCCCAGTAACGTGATTAATGACAAAATAACAACTGTTGGCACAAAAATGCTTGCAACCTGCAAATGCAACATACTGAGAGTAAGGAAAACACCTATACAACCCATAAGTGTATATGCCACAAAAACAAAATCCATCTATGGGCGCGGTAAATAACTTCAGATCATAAATTAGCTAGTGATACTTAACATCTCTTTGGGTTAATAACGCAAGCGTCCATCTTTTATAATACAAAAAACTTTATCTCTCTTTTCATGGGCAAGACGTGTATTCTATCATTGGCAGAGAATATAGAGATTACGATACATATTATGGATTATCAAAAGCAAAGATTATGGATTTCAAATGTATAGGATTATGGGGAAAGAAATGAGAATGATTCTTTACCATATTTAGTGTATTAATTGTATAGAAATATATACTCGTAACGTATTCAACATATATATATATATACACTCTTAGTTAGGAATTAGCTGAATATCAACAGTGTGTATTTCTTTACCAAAAATAGGTTGTACAACAATTACTATGTGATGGAAGAGATCCTCAAGAAGAGATCTTCAATCAAAAACTTATCAAATTCTTCAAGAAAGAACACCAATTATTTTGAAATGTTCCATTTTTTACATTAAGCATGTTGATGAATTCTGATCTGTAGGAGGCTGCTTGAGCAAGATGGGAGCCAACCTCCAGATAAGAACTGGGATCTTAACTGATGGACCTAGGGGACCCCTCTAGCAGACACTTTCCTTCCATCACTTGATGACTTTGTTTTCTCAGGCCTGTTTCTCTGAAGTTGGTTGGTCAAAAAGCTTTACCAACACTGCATATATTACTTCGGTTCCACCTTATATTCTTCTATGTGATACAATGATTAAGTATAAATTGTTACCATTTTTTCAAACAGTTTATTTCAGGATTGATCGGAAATAATTCAATCACTATGTTCTAGAGGAGGGGCCTGCATGGCTGTTCCATTCATATTAAGTAATTTAACAATAACACATTCTACCAACAATTGAAGAAAATTATTGGCGATTCCTAGCAACTTTAATTAAGTGCACAAGCATAATCACCTGCTAAGTAATGAGTCAGTGCTTCTTTGTATTATTTTATCTGATACTAGTCTTCTATTGATGCAGATTGGATTCTTAACTTCTCGTAAGAAATACCTACTCTAACAGGTTCAGATTGAAATCGCAGCAAAAGTGAAGATTAAAATCTAAAAGGAGATTAAATGGTGTTAACGGCTGAAATTTTAATAAAACAAAAAATGAGACACCTTTTAGTCATATCTCTCAGATTAATGAATTTTAAAAATGATCATTGATGTACTTGAGTTCTTGCAAACTAAAGAAAATAAATACTCCATCCCTAAGGGAATGTCCATTTTTAACTTTGAGTGACATTTGAAAATTTTGGTTTTTAAGCATTTTAGTAGCTAGAGTACATAAACATCCTTAATGATCTCACCATTTGACACCATAAATGTAAGTGTGAAAGAACATAATGTTTGATGAGGGAGGGTTTAAAACTTCTCCAAAAGATGAAAATTCATTTTGGGGCTTTTTGTAAAAAAAAAAAGATGGACATTCATTTAGGGACAAGTTTTTTTTAAAAAAAAAAAAATGGACATTCATCAAGGGACACAGGGTTTCTTTTGAAATGGACATAAATTTAGAGGGACAAATGGAGCAGAGATGTATCAATAAACTGCTAATTACCATTGATCCATTGTACATACTAACATAACGCTCATACTACGTACTATAACAACTGAAAATGCAAGAAAATTGTCAAAAACAAGCTTTACATTTTTATTTTCCATAGTGGTAAGCTTACAATATATTGCTTTCTGTAACATGCGAAAGCAGAATTACAAGCTGTAACTGCGCCACAGAGAGGACACTAAATGCACGTTTGAAAGTTCTACCTTTTTGGGTTTCGCATGCGAACAGTATCACTATAGGTTGATTAACTTTACATGGAGCAATAGTTCAGTCAATTGTTCATGTATCATTCAGTTTTCACCATATCTCGCATAATCAATCTTAAACTAACGCTTGAGATATTAAAAAAGAAACACAACCACCAATATACCAAATTAAATCCAAATCTGACATGCTAAAACATCAGAAGTATTACTATCGTCATGCTGAAATGGAGACTAACAGCATATAAATTGCACACAACTGAATAAAATGCAGAGTTATCTTGGTAAGAAGTGGACCTGTAGTTTATGTATCTAAAATGTGAAGTACTTAACTAACACCATACAAACAGGGTATGTCCATGCTTAAACAGAAGAAATTAAAGAAATCTCTGCTGAGCTAGGTGAGAAAAAATCTTTTGTACCACTTTTGTATACAACATGGTCTACCACAAGTGATCCAACAATTATAAATTATTAGGGCTGACATCATAATGATGTCATGTGGTACAAGAGATTTCGTCTCTAGTTACTCAATAAGCAGCTGTTCAGATATTTTTAATCAAGCAGTGACAACTATAAGAACTGAAACCAAGAACCTAACCACCGTCTGAAAAGAAACTAAAATATATTATATAGCGAACCTAATAAGTTTGAACTGTAATAAATGCTTACATAATCAGCGAACTTCTGAATTGGAGCTTTTGACATTTGTGCCGTCTCTACCAATGAAATAATCTGACTCAATACTGTGTCAGAACCTACTTTGGTAGCTTGAACATGGAGGGAACCATGTAAATTTATTGTACCTCCAATCACAGACGAATTAACCTCCTTCAAAACAGGAGCAGCTTCACCAGTAACCATACTCTCATTAACATAACTTGAACCCCAAACAACAGAACCATCGACAGGAACCTTTGCACCAGGAAGAACTTTCAATACATCACCAGGTTGGATCAGCAATGCATCAATTTCCCTTTCTCCTGCAATTTTTCCGCCTGGGGAAAAAAAAAAAAGGGAACTAAACGTTCAAAATTTATGACCAGCATCAATCTTGTTATTCGTAAAGTTCCAAAAAAGTTATCAGTAGTTTACTTTCTCTTCTTAGTAATATATGCCAGAAAAAGAGGAATGCCAGAATAAGAAAGTTTACCTCAATATGGTACAAAAAAACTATAATCTCAATATGGTCAAACCAGTCCTGAAACATTCTGCAGTAATTAGATTGGAAAATATACCTTTGTCTTTTATTAGAAGCAGGGCTGTTGCCGGTGCAAGTTCCACCAGCTTCTTTATAGCATCTGACGTCTTCCCCTTGGCAAGAATTTCCAAGTACTTCCCCAGTAATATAAATGTTATAAGCATTGCACTTGTTTCAAAGTAAGTTGGAGACCAAAACCCAGTGATGGCACCGTATAGAAGAGCACAAACAGAGTAAAAGTAGGCCGCTGAAGTCCCCAATGCCACCAAGACATCCATGTTCGTTGAACCATTTCGTAGAGCTCGGCCTGCTGCAACATAGAAACGCTTTCCGATACCAAATTGGATAACACTAACCAGCGCCCATTTCAACCAATCGCCCATTTTGAAAGGACCACACCGCCAAAGCAACAAGGAATACACCAGCGGTATGCTTGGGCAGACAAATCGCATGAAAAATATAGGAATCTGCCATCAATTTAAAGGGGTCAAAAACGTATTATTTTGTTGTTTTTCTTTTCAATTATTAAATTATTATATTTTTTATTTTTATTTTCGTGGCAGGGGGTTAGAGAGGAGGCAGTAAATGCAAGAATCTTTGAAAGTACTCATATGTTAATAAACAGGATATCCACTGAGTTGTGTTTGAATGCAGTGTGTCATTACAGAGTTTGTCTTCTTAAAGGCACCAGCAGGTGTTTTCACGGATGTGAATTAATATCCTTGCAAATGTAAAACCAAGTGCAAACTCACAAAGGATGAGTCGTTGAATGTGTACAGGCCAACAATGAAAAATTATAACAGAAGATATATCAAAAACAACTAACAACATTCTTGAAGTTATCAGCAGATAAAGATGATTTACTCACACTAAGAAATAGACTGGCAGTGAAGAGTCGAAACATTCTAGAGGATTCTTCTAAATCGTGAGATGTCATCCTCATATATGGGTTCTTTACATGTAAAGTAAACTTTCCGAAGCTTCCTTCGTTAATCGCATCAACTAATGATCTAGAACCAAGAACCTCAGGATCAAAGACAACGTCCAGTTCTCTTGTTGTCCTGTTGAAACAAAATTGTCTAATTCCATTCAACTTGCTAAGTATTCCTTCTAGAAGATGAACATCCAAATCAGTGTATATTCCTGCAACTCCAAGTATGATTTTATCCTGCTCACTACTTTGTACAAGCGAAGCTTCAAAGCCAGCATCTTCAATCTCATTGACAATGTTGTCCTTGCTGGTGATTGTAGGATCAAACTCGACCTCCCCTAATGAAGTGGCCAGAGAAACTACGGCTCTTTTCACACCTGGAAGCTTTCTTAGGATACCTTCAACAGAATTTACACAAGCCGTGCATGTCATACCTCCTATTGTGAACTGCCCTATAAGCGTCCTGTGTGGCTTCTTTCGCAATGTGCTCGGCTCATCTAGAATTTCTGCCTCAAATCCTGCATCCTCAATCGCATTCTTAACATCTTCCTCCTAAAACAAAAGAAAGAGTAAGATAGGTGTAAAATGGAAGGAAGAATCTTAAAATTAGCCGCTTTGTATGCAAGTTACATTAACCAATAACAGAAGGACAACCTCAATAAATTTTTAAAAATTAATTTGGCGGCATAACAGTGTAAGAGCACTGAAGGTATCCCAAATATTGAGCTTAACTTGTGATCTCACTTTTCTTTCTTCCTTTTCCTCTTTTTTTTATTTGTATTTACCATCCGGTTTCCAAACAATCTTTGAGTGCCAACGAATCCAGGTTCTTTGTTCCACCACAAAAGAAAAAGAATCATCACACGTGAACAATCATTAATGTTAGTGAAGCCATAATTGTATTAAAATATAACATAAACAGGAATTGGCAAAATCTAGCTAAAGTATGTTTCCAGAAACTAAATCGGATAAGTCTAATCAGCAATGATTTTATTTGTCTGAGACACCGATGCACAAAGGTCCATGCCTTAAAAGCAATAGGAAAGAAAAGGAAAAAATGAAGGAAGTGAATGCTGGACATAGCTCAATTCAGGTTATAGAATATTTGAAGTTCTTAGTGTAAGTTGACCAAGTTAATTTTAAACACTTCTGCATTCAAGCAAATGGAGTAAAACATTAAACTTCAATGCACACCCATTACTATAGACAAGTCATAATAGTTTAATTTACTTGTGAAAATGTGGTTAAAATGTTCAAATTAATCCAACCAACTTTGCTTCACAACTCTCCCTTTTATGAACCAGGGAACGGAATCAATAAAAGACTGAGACAGCACTCGTAGTAGGCACAACAACTAAACCATTAACATTATCCGCATATTCACGCCGTTATTGCAATTAACAGCACGAGGTTTTCAAAGAATGATACAGCAAACATAGAAGGCATAGCAACTAAACCAATAAGATTACCCAAATCTCCATGTCATTATTTTATGTAATAACCCGAGTTTCCCGAAGATTACCAGCTAATTTAGTGAGATGCTTATTAATTAAGAGCCAAGAAATCGACCTCTATCACCACCTACAGTTGAACAGACCAGCAAAAAATAATCCATCAAAGGAAGTGGTAACTTCAAACCGATTACAAATCACCAGCATCCGCCAAAACATAAAATGTATCCTTATCCCATGCTATCACCATTTCACATACAAATATACATTCATCAAGTTAAATACAAGTCAAAACCTCCATTTGTACAAATAATTTGAAACAATTCAAACATTGAAATCAAATTACAACCTATTAACCAAAAAACCGGAAGAAAGCCACCAACCTTGACCAAATTAGGATCAAAAACAACATCCGCCTTATTCTGCAACAAAGCCACGGTGGCATGAACAACACCGTCAACGCTCATGAGAGCACCTTCAACAGAATTCGAGCAAGCAGCACAGGTCATTCCGGTAACTCGAACCTGAATTCTCCTCATACCTTCTTCCAAACTCTCCAATTTCTCCACACTTTCTTCATCCTCATAGGAATCAAGTAACCTAACGTCCTCTAAATCGCCTTCAGACGCGATCAGCGGCGAATTACGGCCGCCGGAGACGGCCTGAGTGAGCTGGAGACCTCTGTAAGTCGGCGACATCGATAGATTCGAGGAACAATGTAGCAGAGAGATTCTCTCTCTCTAAAAATATATACGTATAGGTTTGTTTATATCGAGAGAGAGAAAATGGGTTTGAAGACGAAGACAGCGAACGGGTGGTGGGTTAGATAGACCAAGAAATTACAAGTTTATATTTTTGTTGCCGGATTTGACCTTGGAGTTAATCTAAATACCTTAATTCTCCTTTATATTGTACTAATACCTTTATATTGTACTACTACGCCATTTACTTTGTTTCGTGGGTGTACTAAACACAATCATGGGTCCACGTCATTTGCGTAAGTGCTGAGCGGGAAAAGGTATTTTTAGATTATTTTTACGGGCTAGAATAAGTAGTGTTGGCAAAATTCTTAAATTCGTATCACTCACTTGTACACTCAACTTGTGAATCAATCGTATCAATTATAATTGATACATGAAAATCGATATATTAAAATGTTGGTACGGCCATACCAATTCTGTATAATTGAGTGGTACACAGTACATATATTTAATATTGGTTAGTATATCGAGTATCAATTATAATTTGTAAAAATATTAATTTTTATATAAATATGTTTGCATGTATAAAAATGTTCGTAATTTTTCTCCTTAAAAACAAATTCAATGGGACAGAACTGTAATCTGAAGTTAAATAGGATCCACCCTCCATTTACTTCAATCTCCTTCCCCTTTGCCCAGAAACACCGTTTTTCAAAAAATTTCACACATTGTTTTATCAAGAATCCATTTTCTACCATTCGCATGGTCTTTGAAACAGTAACATGTCTCTCAAATTTCATTCACGTATAAACCTCACCAATTAAACAATCTCAAGGATTCAATCAATATCAGAACCTTTCTTGCGAAAACCCACAAAATACTCACCTCAAATTCAATTGCTACTTAATGTTGGTTGGTTGTTATAACTTGATTTTTTTATGATTCCTTTCTCCCGGTATATAGAACATTGGAGTAACCATCAGGCTTTGGCGCAGTGGCAAGCTCGTAGGCTTCCAACCCTGGAGGTCGTGGGTTCGATCTCCCCCAAAAGTTAGAGGAAAGGCTTTCTCTCCCTAGAATTTTCTAGGCGCTTCTGTGTGTGTGTGTGAGTAGTGAAAAAAAAATATAGAACATTGGAGTATCACAAAATAAATGTTCAACACTTGATTCACAAAATTCAAAAAATAAATGTTCAAAACTTGATTCACAAAACAAATGTTATACTTTTTGAATTTTGATTCTACATTTGATAGAGACTAGTACCAACCGTACCAACCGAGTACTAACCGTACCAACTAAATTGGTATACCGACTTAGTCGGTTGGTAATGGTACATGTTTTTATGTACCAAGTTAAACTTGGTTGGTACATGGTATAAATGAATTATAATTGGTATATCTACCAAGCCACCCCTAAGAATAAGGGTGTTTCGGAGAAAATCTCAAGTATTTTCTTTTCTTTTTTTTTTCGTAATATTTCCTCTGTTTCAAAACAAAATGATGTTCTATCTTTTTTCTGATACTACTGTAAATGACCAATATTCACAGTCTTTTTCAAAATTATCAATAAGTCTCTTAGAATTTTCGCGAGACAGCATTGTCGCTAACTTTGCACAAACACGCTTAAATTTGACCGAAAGAACACGCCTACGACCAGTACTTTCTCCCCCTTCTTTTACACATTCTCTTTCCTCTTTTTCTTTATTCCTTTTTCCCGCTCAAATTTAAAAATACAATTCTCACAATCTAAAAGTCGAAAAAATAATCTGAAATCATCGTTTTAATCATATCGACAAGACAAATCAAACAAGTTTGCTTATCATATGATTCAACTTTTAGAAATAAAAAATTCATTTTCACTTGTAAAAATTGAGAAACTCATTTATCATTTGTTCAGTTATAAGTATAAAACTAAAACATTCATTTCTCATTTGTTTATAATTGAGTATAAAAACTTATATATTCATCTCTCAATTTTTCACAATTGATACTCAGTTTCTTAGATGGTTAAATTTAAAAACTGTGACATTCATTTTTCATTTGTTCATAATTGAGTATAAAACTCGTCTCCCCAATTTTCACAATTGATACTCAATTTTTAGATGCTTAAATTTAAAAATTGAGACATTCATTTCACATTTTTTTTTCATAATTGAGTATAAAAACTGATAAATTCGTCTCTTAGTTTTTCACAATTGATACTCAATTTCTTAGATGTTTACATTTAAAAAACGGTGACATTCATTTCTCATTTGTTTATAATTAAGTATAAAACTGATAAATTCAATTCTCAATTTTCACAATTGATACTCATTTTCTCAAATACTTAAATTTAAAGATGAATTTGTTGTCGAATACCCTTTTAACATCTTAGAAATCAATTTCTCATATATTTAATTTAAAGATCTGTGTTTTGTCACTTACCTTTTGAATAAATTGGAAATCAATTTTTCATATGTTTAAACTAAAAACGAGTATGTTATCACTTTTTTCTTGCTTGTAAACAAATAAAAAATTCATTTCTCAATTGTGTAAAATTTAATAAATGTATTATCACATCTTTTATAATAACTGATAATTGAATCTCTTATAGAGGCGAAGGGGAATATAAGTTAACCAGACAAATGAACCTAACTTTGTTCCATAAAAACCTCAAAAGGGTTGAAAAAAAAACTATTCAAAAAAACAGATGGAGCTTGAGTAACACGCAACATTAAAAATTTGATATTTCTAGTACGACCAACTTCCCTAGTGTGATAGGCGGTGTGTACAAGGCCCGAGAACGAATTCACTGACGTATGGCTGACCGGTGATTACTAGCGATTTCGACGAAACTAATTCGGCTCACACTGAAGAGAGAGAGATTCTATGGTCGGGCTCCATGAATATAGAACCTTTTGCTTGCATTAGCTGGGGATAAATGAACCTTCGTAGCCTTGTTTGAACTTACAACTATTACAATATATATAAACATAATAATAAACATCATTAAAATCGTTTTATTTTCAACAAATTACAAATTTGTAGTAGTAAAAATCAAGTTTCAAGCGGGGAGAAATCACTCGCGCCCTTCTCCATGAATGATTACTGATGCTATCTCAGAAAATGGTTGCACGGGCCTGAAAATAGGAAGCCCAGTTGTGGATACTCCGGCGTCTTTTCCATGATCTCCTACACATAAAGCACCCGCAAACTAGGCCGGGGGTAGAGCCGTCAATTTGGGTTGAGCCCGTCGGGCCAGCCCGCCCCGCCAGCCCGTATTGACAATTAGTTAAAAATTACAGCAGATCAAAAGGGGAAGCCTATGGCTGGATGCCAGACTATTATTATCCTACAAATGAAACATAATTTTACAAATGAGAGATATTTGCTAAAGCAGTACCAAATATGGTTGATGCAACAATAACTTCATGAAACTGCTCCAACTCCTTTAGATTAGATAAATAAATATCAAATCCTTTTTGGTGACCAGGTCTGCAAACTTTTACAAATCTGAAAGAATTTCACCATAAGAAAAAAAAAAGGAGTTAAATGCTAATAACAAAGCACAATAAATACAATCACCAAACAATAATGACATATTTACAAATTAAAAAAAAAAACTGATTGAGCATAAAATGCACCCACAAATTTTATTCATATCATTTTATATGAATACAAGTAACTGAAATATGCATAAAAGTATTTTTACAGCTGACCCGCACTGGCCCGCCTGGCCTACCAACCCAAGGTGGGTTGGGTTGACATATTTTCAGCCAGCCAGAAATTTGGCCCGTCCCCCCCCCCCCGCCAGCCCATATTGACAGCTCTAGCCGGGGGTGTCTCCGGCAAAGCCCCTCTGGTATGAGGATAAGTACAAGATCTAGAAAACAAAAGAGAGTACAATGGAAGCTTAGAAATTCTGCAGAAATATACTTAGAGAACTTCCTTA
This sequence comes from Adenophora triphylla var. japonica, assembly GCA_022495995.1. Lineage (NCBI taxonomy): Eukaryota > Viridiplantae > Streptophyta > Magnoliopsida > Asterales > Campanulaceae > Adenophora > Adenophora triphylla. Next base: position 133,034 of record JAFEMH010001015.1, read on the forward strand.
ATTTTACCTTCTGATGTAATTTATATACTTCGTCATGTCATGTGCAGGTCACATGCTTTTTAACACGTGTCGTTCTTCCATTGGGTGTGCATGGGTACTCAAAAATAGTGCAGACGCCACCCTTTTTCTAACAGATAGTTCATCATTTTAACAGATTTTGTGGGTCCAAATGCAACGTCTTTGGCTGCTTCTGAAATGTAGCTGCTGATCCGAATGTCGCCTGCAGGCGATATCCATGATAAGGCGGCAACCTTTGTTGTTGTCGCTGACACGAACAACTTTATGCGAGATTCTTGCCTTTAGATTATATCAAAGTATTTAGTGACGGGCTCTAATAGGCTTTCCGCTTGGCCTTATTTCCCGTTGATATTCTTGGTTAAGTCGTCATGTCGCACTTATCCTATCTTGGGCCTATTTTCTTTACCTTCAATTCATATTTATCGTATTTGGCCTCATATATTTGTACAGGCCCAAATATCTTTTTACATGATCATATCAGTAACCTCCCAAGTTTGAGATTGAGATTATTTATGATCCAATCGAGAAACTTTGATTGTCGATACTAATTCCCGCCTCTTGACCATGACTTAGTGAGATGACGGTTTCAGATAATGTCATTTTGGCCACGTGTCACTTCCCGGTTGAGGATATGAGCGATTTGTCAAAATTGATGTGTTGTCACCTCGAAATCCGCGCCTTAATGATTTATTTTCAATAATGGGGGGGGGGAATTTAATTTTTGGACATCATTTAATACATTTTGAAAACCTCCCCAAAACCTTTTCGTCTTCTTAGGTTAAGGTCAGGCTCGTTTCTCCCATTCTCACTTTGTTTCTCAAACTCAACTTTTCTTTTCCTCCTCCGGCGAAAACAACTTTGTCTCAGGCGTACTTCTTCGTTATTCCGGTTGATTTTCACTGTTTTGAAGCTTCCTTCATCTTCCTTTCCACCAGATTTCTAGTTTCAGGCGTGCTTGGTGAGTGTTTGAAGGTTCCATTAGTTTTTGAAGTTTCCGGCCAAATCCTCCAACTTCCGTCATCTTCTGCATATTTTCAGATAACAGAAACTCCAAATCTTCAAACTTTCCAGTTTCAATTCAATTCCCGCATAATTTGATGGCTAGAACTAAATCATATGCTATAACAGTTAGGTTTGGCCAAAATAGGAAAAGTGGTGGGTTTTATAGGGTTGATAGAGGGGTTTGGACCAGAATTCCTCACGAGAACTGTAACACTATGCTTATCCGGCATGGTGCTGATGTCGCCGTTTTGGATGCCTTAGAAATTAGGGGTCCTCCATTTTTGCATAAGTCAGTACCTATGAAAACCTTCTTCACCACTTGGGATCTTTGCTCATATATCTGCGAGTTCTACTGCCCTCTTTTTTATTCTGATTTCTCAGATACTGACTTTCCCGCTGCCCTTGATTTACGTAGTCATCGATTCTATAAACAGGTTCTCTCCTCTTCCAGTGAATTTGGCGACATTTCTTCCTTAAGCTCTTCTTCAAGTCACAATGTGTCTGATACGTTGGTTGCTGAGACAGCATCCAGACATCAAAGTTCAAATGAAATCCCAATCTCTGTTGTCGCAAAAACCAGTACCTCCTCTTCCTCGAAATTCCAAACTCCTCTTCACGTTAAGTACGTAATAAACCCAAACATTTACCACGTTGAACCTTATACTGGCGACATGTCTCTTGTCGCCATGCGACAAAAGAGAGATGGTGTTATTGCGTATCCCTCACAGCTAGAAGCCGAACTTAGGTTTCCAATTGATCCTTTTATATGTGTGGTTATGCATAAATCCCAAGCCGCCGTTGTCGATCTCCATCTAACGCCATTCGCATTCTAACAAGTTACTTGGTTATTTGTAGAGCTCTTAGGCAAGAACCTACCGTGCCTTTGCTAGTCATTTGTTCGAAGGTTACACAGCCGTTTCCAAGCGGGATGGTGTTGTCAAGAACCGCTTGTCTATCAAATATAGAAAACCAAAAATTCTTACTCCCCTTCCTAGAAAAGTCCATAATTGGCAATCCAAACCTATTTTGGTAACTTCTCGCATAGGTTGGAACCATTCTGGTGACCTTCGAGAGATAGTCCCTAAGATTGAGACCAGAAAAGCTTTAGTATCCGGCGACAATCGCCTTAAGGATAGAATCTTGAAAATTCTCGCCGACGCCCAAGATAGAGGTCTTGCTTTGTTTTCTTGGAGAGAGATCGTTTCTAGCCCATCTTTATTACGGAAAATGGGCCTCCCAGTGGAAGACGATGATAATCTCAGGTACAAAGGATATCAATGGCACGACTATCATGAGATTTAATCATGACATATATGACTATAGACCATGTCATAAATCTCATAGGTAGGTCATATCCAGTACTTGTTCTCTAGCAAGTACCTGTTTCATCCCAAAAATTTTACTCAGCATGACATCTACATCTTGATTATTCACCTTGAGGTAACGTCTTGATTTACATCTTGGACTAACGCCTAGAAATTATTTGTTGTATATTTCCTATTTTCAGGAACAGAGTTATGGATCAATTATCTACCTTCGTGACCGTTCAAAGACTTAGTCAAAGATGCCATAACAACCCTATTTATCAACCAAAGGAATAACAGCTGATCATCATCAACAAGGGGCGAGATTCTAGGCGAAATATCAGGGATGGCGTTCAAGTTGTTGTTTCGGTTACACTTACAAATATATAAATCCTTTAGAACGCACATGTATTCACGTTACACACTCTATTAAGCTCTCATACTGCACTTTGTACTCAAGAACTACTAAATTCAATAACACTTTTTTGGTTAAGGTAGGCTTTTCCTAAAGCCTCCCGAGGTTTTTCCCTGCGAACAATTGTTCAAAGGTTTTCCTCGTTACATCTTCGTGTTCATCTTGATTTGAGAGTTATATTCCATTTGTGCCCAAACATCCTTAACAGATAAATTTAATTGTTGAAATTTGTCCAAAACAATTTGGCGCTGTCTGTGGGAACTTTGGTTTTTTAGATTCCAATCAAGATGAATAATCCTACTTCAGCAATGTCTACCCCCATCATTACGACTGGGGCAAGAACCAACACATCAAGCTTGCCCATGATGTCTAGCATGCTTCCGCCTATTAGATCTAGCGATGTTACGTCTCAGAACCAAGGGCTCAACCTGGGAGGATCTTCATCCATGACGTTGCCTGGAATTTCGTTAGAAGTTGTAACTGCCATGACGACTATGATGCAGCAGTTGAAGGATCGATTGACGGACAACAACATACCAATCAAATGATCTTCAATCACATCGACAGACTACGACGTGATCTATCGGCTTCAGGGCGCATCATTCCAATAGTCAGCATGCCGGAGACCTCACCTCTACAGCCTAGAGCTCTTTTCTCAGATGGTGGGACAAGTGCACGGGGCGATCAAAGCAATATGTCCATGGCCGGCCTTTGTTCGGGAAAGCACCATTTGTTACGTCCAACCCCGTTCCGCTGTCAACATGTTTTACATTTGCAACCCCACCTCCCATGGGGCAAATAGGGAGTTTGAATATGTTTAATACTCCTTTCAATCCATTTGTTGCCACTAACACTGTTGTAGACACCACCCTTGCAAGGGAAGTACAGAAGATCAAGGACATCCTCATGAAGGTTCCAAGAGGAGTCACCTTGCCCTTCAACCAAGCATCTCCAACCAGCCATCATGATTCACGCTTCGTTCCTACCATAGCTGGATTGGAAATCCCTAAAAGATTCCAAGTGCCTCCGATGAAATAATACGATGGCACTACGGACCCTGCCGAGCATATAACTCTGTACCAAGAGAAGATGGATATCATCAGCATTCCCCCGCATCTTAAGGAAGTTTGTTTGTACAGAGGCTTTGGGTCCACCTTATCCGGCCCCACCTTGATTTGGATGACTAATCAGCCTATGAACTCTATCTCATCTTACACTCAATTAATTAACATGTTTCTTAATCAATTCTCTTGCAATCGTGTGTTTGAGAAATTAACAAGTGATCTTTACAGGATTATACAATAGCCTGATGAGACCTTAAAAGATTACGTGTTCAGGTTCAATAAGGAAGCCGTAAGCATTCCTCATATTGACGTGTCAACTATAACAGAAGCTTTCAGGCTGGGCCTGAAGATAGAATCACCGTTCTACCAAGATCTGGTCATGTTCCTGTCTAGAAGTTTAGAAGAAGTCAGGACGAGATCTATTCGTTTCATCAGACTGGAAGAAGATGAGATGGTTCATGGAAAGGAGTCAAAGAAGATACCCACATATAAGAATCCTGACCGAAAGGCGGACTCTTCTCATCATCGATCCAATAGGGGAAAATCCTACTCTAAAACTGACTCTTCTAAAATTAATATTGTAGAAGAAGATGATGATGAAGATGATACAACTTATCCTAAGATTAGTGACTATTGCTTTTCTGTTGATGTTTTAGGACTCCTATACGCAATGGGCAACTTGGGTAGCAAAGCAAGATGGCCAAAGGTAGCTAACAAACCTTCACCTTGGAAGGACAAGTCCAAGTGGTGTGCTTACCATGAAGATTTTGGTCACATTACTGATAACTGCATCGCTTTGAGAAAGATATTAGCTACCTACTCTCAAAAGGACTCCTTAAGGATTTGCTTGGGAAAAGAAAAGGACGGACTGAGGCGAAAGAAGCCGTAGCCGACCCTCCGTCTTCACCTCCTCCAGCAACCAAGGTGATCAATTTCATCACGGGTGGCTCAGACATCTGTGTGACCACGTATTCTGCGGCAAAACGTCATGCTAAGGATTCCAAGGAGGATAAGTTGGAGTTACCAACTAGGCATCCTGACCATTCCCCGGACCAGCAAATCATCTTCGACGACGATGATAAAGAGGATGTCTTGGACCCACATCATGACGGTATGGTTGTCACCTTACAGATTACCAACTGCAAGGTGAAGCGTATCTTGATCGACAACGGCAGTTCAGTTAACCTAATCATGAAAAGCACCTTAGAAGAAATGATGATTCCCCTATCTGAGGTCGTGAGGAATTCCTCCGTTCTAGTAGGTTTCAGTGGAGAGACTAAACAGATAATTGGAGAAATCAAGTTACCCATCTATGACATAATTTTTATCCCACCAAGTACCAGGGGATGCATCTTAAGCTCTCTTACTTGTAAGTTAAAATTTATTACAATTTTAACGCCCAGGTACGAACCTTTTCCTTAAATAATTTTTATCTCTTTCAAATTTATTATTCTTTTTATTCAATCAAAACCCCTATTGACTTAAGCATCAGAAAGGTGATGGCCAAGATAACACCCAGCCCTAACATGTTTCTGTGATGCAAGATGGAGATTCCCTGAATTTGTGTAAACATCAGAAGCAATATGTTAAATGCCTGGACGGGTCAAAGCTTTTCTTGAATGGCATAAGGTACACGACCTCTTTATACTTAAGAACATTCAACAATGTACCTACCGAGTCATGATTGCATTATCGTCTGGGCGCACGTTTTTCACACTTAAATTAGAAAAGCGAACTTAATTCACCTTGTTTAGGGAATTATGTCTGCTATTTTAAATTTAAGTTGTAGACTAAGGATTGTAACATTAACATGTTACATAAGGGGCACCGAAAAATGATATTTCTACATGTCATCCACAACTTGGTTATAACATCGTTGCATGTTATCTTTATAACTTGGTTATAACATCGTTGCATGTTATCTTTACTTATTGGTTACAACACTAGTACGTGTTGTGTTCCGTACCCAGCATAAAAATACTCAAAGAGATAAAAGCATCAGAAGTACCATTACCATAAGCGAAATTTTAACCAAAAGATCAAGGTGTTGAACCAACCCAACACCATCAAAGCAAAGTGTTTGGACTCTTATGAACCACTTACAAAACTACAAATATAAAGATGTCTTAGGGGCAACCCCCTATTTTAAAACCCAAATTCACATGCCAACAGAGGCATGGCAAATAGAACATAACCATTGTTTAAGAACTTGAAAAAGAAATTGTTTTTTTTTTCATACACTACAAGAAAAAGGCTTATATACGGCGGATTTTAACCGCCGTATATAAAACGCGCCCCGCCGTATATGTTATTTACGGCGGACAATCCGCCGTATATAGTCCATCGTATAAAACATTGCCGTATATAGTATTTACGGCAGATAACCCGCCGTAAATAATATATACGGCGGAAATACCACCGCCGTATATAAATGAGTACAAATACGGCGGCTTTATGGACCGCCGTATATAAATGAAATACAAATACCGTATATATATAACTGGTGTATTTGAGGAAGGTTTATACGGCGGTAGGTAAGGTAACCACCGTATATAAGAGACGAGTCGTCCAATATATCACGAGTCGTCCCAATTACTCCCCACCCAGATTCCCTCATCCCCCCTTTGGGGATGAGTCGTCCATGACGCTTTTATACGGCGGATGTAGGGTTCCGCCATAAATGACTTGTTATGCGACGAGTCGTCCACCAGGGCACGAGTCATCCAATTTGCACCCCACCAACATCCACGACTTCACACAAGAAGGCATTTAACATGGCCACTTCATCCTCAATCCTCCATGCACCATGTTTCCCAGCCTCAAATTCTTTGATCATGTGATTCTGCTTTCCATTACTGACTTAGTGGCATCGGCCATGAACTTTTCCTTCACTTCCTCTAGTTCTTTGATGTGTTCCTCCTCTACTTTCAACATTTTGGTAGTAAGACTTCCCAACTCCTTCTCCGCTTGATCAGCTCTTACACTTTCCACCTTGGCTTTCTGGGTCAAGATCTTGTTCTGATCTTCCCTTACCTCCACTTCTTTCAACAAAAAATCCATAAACTTCATCACCTGCAAAAAAGACATGTTAAACCATTTACGCCTAGAAAATTCTATGCATCTCTCAATCATAAAGGAGTTTTACTTTCTCAAAAGAGATTTCCGTGTTAGCCCTCACAATCTCTATCTTCAAATCGTCCTCTACCACAATCACCGCATCATCCAACTTTCTCTTTTTCCCTGCCTTGTTTATTGAACTATCCCCCTTCGGGATAGGGGGCTTACCTCCTTCCAATTTTATTCCCACCTTGGCCCTTAAGCTTGACATTATGTCATTTACATCAAAACCTGTTTTAGAACGGGTCACTGCATGATGAAAAGGAGAAGGGTCACATAGATAAACAAAAAGTCAAGAATATTATTTGCTACGAAAGAAACCTTACCAGATGACATCTTGACTGGACTAACACTTACAGAAACTCTCTCCTCCTCCCTAGAAGTGGCTTCACCCATATCTTTCATTGAGAAACATTTCCCTAACCAAGACTTGACAGTCTGAAGTGCAGGAATGTCGTTTCCAATTAGTGAGATATCATCGACATACAATAAGAGAAATAATAATGTGCTCCCACTGAATTTCATGTATGCACAAGTGTTTTGGACAAATTTCGACAAGTAAATTTGTCTTCTCGAGGAGGTTTGGGCACAAATGGAATATAATTCTCAAAGCAAGATGAACACAAGGATGTAACGAGGAAACCCTTAGAGCAATCGTCCAAGAGAAAAACCTCGGGAGGCCTTTGGAAAGCCTGCCTAAACCAAAGAAATCTTATTAAGTATTTAGCATTTTGAGTACAAGTGCAGAGTGGAAATGAGCAAAACTGTGTAATGTGTGTACATGTGCGTTCTAGGTACAATATATAGGTGTGAAATGTAACTGAAAAACAACATCTTGAATGCCTTGCTGAAATCTCGCCTAGAATCTCGCTATTTGTTGATGGAGATAAGCCGTTATTTCTTGGTTGAAGGTGGAGACCGTTGCTTGACTAAGTCCATGCAGTCATTTAAGTGAATTATTTTTATTTATCTTCGTGTTCCTGAAAAATAGGAAAATACAACAAATATTTTCAAGGCGTTAGTCCAAGACGTAAGTTAAGATGTTACCTCAAGATGAATGTCCAAGATGTAGAACATGCTAAGTTGTTTTTTAGGGTGAAACAATTGCCCCCAAAATATTGAGGCTTTTCCATGCTGAAATACGGAAAGTCTTAATGTTTTGACAAGAATATCCGTATGTGACGGTTGAAAGGAAGGTGCAGAGTCATGATTGGAATCAGTAACCGTCATTCTCAGACGTATCTAATATCAGCAAATCTTTTCAAATTCCTCCCATATCTGGTGTCTCTTCCTATATTATGGCGAGATCAGCCTAAAGGGTACAATCTCCACCCGTATTGGCTAAATCCAAATCACAACATTTTCGCGAAAAGTGAGTTTCGATTCATCGTACTATCATATTGGTTTCTTTGACAAGCCCATGCTAACATATATTGTTACTTGCAGTGACTCGATCTGGCTTTACGATGAACGATATTGTGGCCAAGTATAAAGGTAAGAAGAAAGTAGAAGAGATCATACCTGAGGCGGACGATAAAGTTACTTTGAAGAGGAAAAGAGAGGATCAAGTTACCAATGCGGAGAAGCAAACTCAGAGTGAGGAGGTGCTGGAGAGTCAGGCAAGTTGGTTATCTGAATTTTTGTACAAGGGTATTCTTTCATACTAGTCAATGTCACTTATTTTGTTGATAACAGGCTGTTTCGATTGCTAAGTTGATGACTAAAGAAATTAGGAAGTGGAAGGTGAAATGCGACACCTTAGACATGGACAGGGCCGAATATGAGAAGGATCTAAAGGATGCTTCCAGGATAATAAATGAGAATAATTTGGAGATCAGGGCTAAGGGTGAAGAAATTTTAAAATGGAGGTCCAGGCTTGCCAGTGCTGACGTAAGACATAAGAGGGAGATGAGAATACTACGCGATGACATGATGAATGAAACTGCGAAGGCAGTTTTTTGAGACGAGAATCCAAATGATTAAGGAATTTTAAGAAGGAGAGCATGTGAACTGGGATTTGGATGAGGATAATGCGGCTTTGCGAAGGATTATTAATGAAAAAACGGGTGAGGTTACTTCCAGGAAGGTTGAACAAGCTGGTGATGTTCAAGACAGCAACACTGAGTGATTATAGGATGCCTTTCCTTTAGACACAATTTTGATGAGGGTTGGTCCTCAAAAATTTGAATTTGTAAGGACTCATAAGAGTCAAGACTTCTAACTTTTTGAAGATGTTGGGTTGGTTCAACATCTTAACTTGGTGAGGCATTTTTGCCCTTTCTTCCTTGGATTTTTTATTGAAACTACTTTGTTGGTGATAGAATCTTTGTTGTTCTTTGGTAACATGTAAATGTTACAACCACTTGATGGAGATAACATGTCAATGTTATTACCAAGTTGAAAAGACAACATATAACAATGTTGTGACCAAGTTAAAAAGACAACATGTAACAATGTTGTGACCATTGATTCCCAAGTGAGAAAACGTGCGCTCAAGCAAGGTTGCGATAACCAATAAACCTTAGAAAAGATGTAATATCTTTTAAACCGTAGAAGGTAAATACCTTAACGTGCGCTAAGGCAAAGTTTACTGTAGCCAAATAGACTTTAGAAAAACGTACAATCTTTTAAGCCGTAGAAGTGTTACCTTACAGCTTAGAAATGTTGATGGGATACATCATTGTACACGTTGACCGTTCTGGCGGATGCTTTGGATTGTCTTACTGTTTAATGGCATCTTGCAAAACAACAATACGTTAGAGTTGGGTGTTAGCTTTAGCTAACATCCCTCCGATGCTTAAGTCAGTAGAGGTTTGCTTTAAGTAAAAAGGAAAGAAAATTGAAAGAAACTAGTTTGAGGGGAAGCTCATACCTGAATATGGGAATCGCAATAACTTTCAACTTACACGTAGTAATGCTTCAAATGTAGGGCATTCCAGCTTCTAGGTATTCGGATGCCGTCTGGGGTAGACAACCAGTATGCACCCTTTCCTGCCTCATCATCAACAAGGTAGAGACCTTCCCACTTCGGAGCTAATTTTTCTGCGTGCAACTCACGGGTATTTTGGAATACTTTCCTCAGCACCATGTCCCCATCCTGAAAATGCCTTATTCTTACGTTCTTGTTGTACGACCTGGCAATTCTTTGCTGGTAGGCGGCCATCCTTATCTTGGCCATGTCCCTGAGTTCATCCACAGTATCCAGATTATGGGCTAGGAGGTGGTTATTGTCTTCAGGAGTCAGCAATCCATATCTTACGATTGGAATTGTTGCTTCTATGGGGAGTACATCTTCAGTGCCAAATACTAAAGAATACGGTGTCTGTCCTGTAGCGTTCTTAGACGTTGTCCTGTCAGCCCATAGTATAAGTGGTAATTCATCGGCCCATCTTCCCCTTTTTCGATCCAAACATTTTTCAAGTTGTTGATAATCAACTTGTTGCTCGATTCAGCTTGTTCGTTGGCTTGAGGATGTACAGGGGTTGATGTTATCAATTTGATTCCCCATCTTGAACAGAATTCCCTTGTCTTTTTGCTAATAAACTGAGAACCATTGTCACAAATGATATCCGAGGGAATGCCAAACCTGCTCAAAATGTTCTTCTTTAAGAAGGATATGACCTCCCTATCCCGTACTTGAACATACATTTCTGCTTCGATCCATTTGGAGAAGTAATCCGTCATGGCTAACATGAACACTCTGCCTCCTGGAGCTTTTGGTAACTTGCCGACTATGTCCATGCCCCATTGCATGAAAGGCCAAGATGAAAGTACGGGGTGAAGTGGTTCAGCGGGTTGATGCAAGATGTTGCTATGCCGTTGACAAGCGTTGCATTTTAAAGCGAAATCCATTGCATATTGTCTCATAGTGGGCCATTAGTATCCTGTTCTAAGGGATTTGGAAGATAGCGTCTTTCCCCCTGAGTGATTTCCACATTCTCCCGCATTTAGATCGTTTAGGACTTCCTCAACTTCTACAGGCTCTAAACATCTCATGTAAAGACCTGTAGCAGACCTTCGGAACAATTTATTGTTAATTAAGGTGAACTGGTACATCTTCATTCTGAAAGACCTTTGATTCTTGATGTCCAGTGGAATGGTTCCATCTTGCAAATACCGTACGATAGGTTGAGTCCATGTCGACACCGCACCCTGGCTTGGAGAAGATGCCTCCGATTGACCTAAGGCTGCACATTCGTCTATTCGATCAATAGATGGATATTAGACGTATATAATGGGGATGTTTGTATTTATCATCGCTCCACATGTTGACCCTAAATTAGCCAGGGCATCGGCTTCAGCATTTTCTTCGCGTGGTACCTGTTCCAAGGAAAAACCAATAAAATGCGCGGCCAACGCCTTAACATGTTGGAGATAAAGTGTCATCCTGGTGCTCTTTGCTGCATAAGATCCGTTAAAATGATTGACTAATAGCAATGAATCAATAAATACGTTAAGGTGAGTAACTTCTAGACTAAGAGCAGTCTCTCCACTTCTTTCTTAATGATCTGATTCCGTTCTTGTGAAAACTTCCTCCTCTTCTGATGGACCGGTTTGATAGTAGGGTCGATGTTCAATTTGTGAGTTATGATACTTTTATCTATCCCAGTCATATCCTCATGCTTCCAAGCAAAACACATCTTCCTACTTTTCAGAAAGTCGATCAACTCTCTTTCGATTTTAGGGGGTAAGTCAGCCCCAACTAGCACATGGGCAACAAGGTTAGAGGCTTCCACGGGCACTTTTCTTACATCATACTCAGTAGCCTCCAAGATGTCCTTGTTGCCTTTCTATAATTGCTATGCTGGACGGGGAGTAGAGCAGGCTTTCATGTCTGTTTTATAACATTCCTTAGCGGCTTGTTGGTCCCCTTTTACCTTGATTATCCCCCAAGGCGTCGGCATCTTAAGGCATTGGTGGTATGTGGATGGAACAACTTTCATACTATGGATCCATGGTCTTCCCAGGATGAAATTATAAGCTGATGGGGAATCAATCACGCAGAACCTTTCCATGGAATTCAATCCTTCCACATAGACTGGAAATTTGATTTCTCCAATTTTTTGTTCGGTCTCCCCACTGAACCCGACTAGGATGGAAGAATTCTTCACAACCTCAGTTAGGGGAATTGACATCTCTTCTAACATGCTCTTTGTTATGGGTAAAATTCAGGATTGATACATTTTGAGTTTTTGTCAGCATGTCAACATCTTCGCACTCGAGGGCAAGGTAAAAAATAATTATTTAATAACAATTATTTATTTCTGTTATATTTTATCATAGGGATAAAAAAGGCACGTGAGAAAAGCCATGACCAACAGACTCCTTTCAACGGATCAAAGACTAAGTCAAGATGAGGATGACTAACCGAGATTGTAGGAGAGTTAGTTAGGATTTGATTATTTCTGTTTTCTTTTTATTATTTAAAGCTCATGGCTGGAAAAAGGAACACACACACATATACGAACACATACACATACGCATTACACTCACACAGCTCAAGAACAAGTTGTAATCCGCCATAGCTTTCTATCTTGTAATTCATAGATAATACAATTGTTTGGGAAGGTAGGTGCTCATAATCACCTCCCGAGGTTTTGTGCCGGCGAGATAGTTATCTCAAGGGTTTTCCTCGTTACATGACCAATCCATCTTAATTACATTATTGCACCAATTTTATTCCATTGCACCCTCCTTCGTTTCATTTCAAATTTCTTCTTTGTTGATTGTTTTTTACCAAAACAGTTTGGCGCCCACCGAGGGGCCATTGGTTTTTTAATTGGTTCAATATTCTTACCTTTTCTACCATGTCTACTCAACCTTTGACTTCCGCCGTCACCAAAACCCTTCCTAGCAGTGTGAATCCTCAAACCAGTAGCCGGTCGACAACCGGATGCCAAGATACATTGCCTCCTCCTCCTCCTGTGAATTCTGGCAAGAAGCAGATGTCACCATCTCCTGATCTTGAGATCAAGAGCATGCTAATGCAGATGAAGAATCAGCTAGATCGTCAACAGAATAGCACCTCCGTGATAGCCGAAAGCTTGATCAAGGTGCAAAAGGAGCAGGAGTTACTTTCCAAAAGAATGGATAATGTTTTTCCTTACCGTCCTAGAGTCCTTGATTTCAACACTCGAGGACAAACCCTCAAACTTTCAATGAATTCCTACCAATGGCTTCATCTATAAGGATGTCAACATCTTCCCCTCCTGTTACTACTTCTGTGGGAATGTCAACACCCTTAGCTACCGGTGCCTACAGGATGACCTTTCCAGAAGGGCCCATCTTCACTAATAGCACTGTTCTGACATCCTCTACAGATAATGTTAATTCTTTCGTTAATTTCAATAATAATCCTGCTTTAGATAATACTGCTCGTACCACTAACCCTTTTGCAGGAACCTACGTTGCGAATCGCCTTCAGAATTGAGAGACATGATCATGAATGTGCCTGGTGTCACCCCGTCTATCCAACAAATCTCCCCGACATGTTACAATCAATCTCGCTTTACTCCAGCAATTGCACATGTCGACATCCCGAAAGGATTCAGCGTTCCCGCCATGAAGTTATATGATGGAAGTTCAGATCCTGAGGAGCATGTCGCCCACTACCAAGAAAAGATGGAGATCGTTCGCATCCCGCTCCAGTTTCGTGAAGCTTGCTTGTGTCGAGGATTCGATTCAACATTAGTAGGCCCGGCATTGAAGTGGCTGATCCGTCAACCTCCTGGTTCTATCGGCTCATTCGCTCAACTTGTCAACCTCTTCAACAATCAATTTTCTTGCAGTGACAATTTGAAAAGCTCACCGGCGACCTTTATCGTATCACTCAGCAACCCACGGAAGCATTAAAAGACTTTGTTAACAAGTTTAATAAAGAAGTCTTGGAGATCCCCAACCTGGACATGGCAACAGCTGCAGAAGCTTTCAAAATGGGCTTAAAGAAGGATTCTCCTTACTATGAAGACCTGGTGATGAACCCGTGCAAGAAGATGGAAGATATCCGAAATCGGGCCGTAAGATTTATCAGCCGGGAAGAGGACAAGATGCAACAATCCAAGAATCGATAAAGCTTCAACATATGACCATCCCGACAGAAGATAGAGTCATCTCATCAAAAATGTAATAGATCTAGACCCTACCACATAAATGAACATAACAAAGTCAATTATGTGGAAGATGACGGGGATGATGATATTGAATCTCCTAAACTATCTGATTATTGTTTTTCTGTGGATGTTTCAGGTATTCTCTGTGCTATGAGCAATCTTGGAGATAAAGCAAGGTGGCCCCGAAAGACTGACAAGTCATCCGGCTGGAAGGACAAATCCAAATGGTGTGCCTATCATGAAGACTTTGGACACCTTACCGAAGATTGCATCGCCCTAAGGAAGGAGATTAGTTACCTATTGTCTAAAGGACATCTTAAAGAGCTCCTTGGGAACGGCAAGACCAAGATGGAGAACAAAGAGCCCGTTACAACCAGTCCACCATCTCCTCCACCGGTAACAAAGGTAATTAATGTTATTAGTGGTGGTTCTGATATTTGTGGTACTTCTTATTCTGCATCTAAGAGATTTGCTAAGCAAGCTAAGGATGAGAAACCCGAGAGATCCTCCAAGATGTCACAGCTCACGTCTCAAGATACCATCTCCTTCGAAGAAAGTGACCGGGACAATGTTATGGATCCACATCATGATGCCTTGGTCGTTGCACTTCAGATAGCCAACTGCAAGGTCAGACGTATCCAAATAGATGGGGGCAGCTCTGTGAATCTCATCATGTTAGATGCTTGTTAGTACCCGGTCCGAAAAAAGGACTGAAGTGCAATTCGGGAAATTCAGGGACAAAATTGGCATTTGGAAGCTTTTGGACCAAGTTGGAATTTATTGAAAATTCAGGGACTAAACTGGAAAATATGGAAATTTGGGACGAAATTGATATATAAAAATTCCTGGAATTAAATGAAAGATAAAATCCTAAAGAGCGAATTGCAAAAGAAGTCATTAAAGCGGCCAAAGTGCGACTGCAAAATAGCGGGACGAAACGGATAACAAATGGTACAAAATGTTACCATGGCTTTGTTGGGAAGTGGCCGAGCTGTGCAATCCAAGGAAACAAGGTGGCCGGGCCAATGCTTGAGAGTTGGGGCAGCTTCTAGGCCAAATGGGGAAATGGTGGCCGGCCAGTTGCAGCAGATGGGCCAAGGCAGAATTTGGGCCAAGAAGGATTTGGTCGATCGACCCTTTCTCCTTTCCCACATCACTTTCGTAAACCGTTCCTCCCCAATTCCTTTCACTATATAAACCCCACTCCGCCTCACACTTTAAACACAGAATCATTCTACGGAAAACTCAAGACAAAACTTGAGATTTCCTCCATAGAAAACTTGAGACTAAACTCGAGTTTTCTAAGTCTAAATATTTTATCAAGAACGTTCTTCGAATCTTCATAGATTCGATCCAAAAGCCTTGCCATCATTAGGTAAGTCTTCTGTTTATTTTTTCTGTCTTTATTATTATTGTCTTTATTATTATGCTAGATTTATTGTTTGCATGCTTAGTATATTTTAATTACTTTATTTCTTGCTTATGTCATATATGCTAGATTTAGGGCTGTTTTAATATATTTAAATATGCTATAGCCGAGGATGATCTAAGGTTTCGCCCAAAGAAACCCAATGGATCTAGGAACTATTTCTTTCCTTCCACCTTAGTTATAATTATC
Organism: Adenophora triphylla var. japonica; assembly: GCA_022495995.1. NCBI lineage: Eukaryota > Viridiplantae > Streptophyta > Magnoliopsida > Asterales > Campanulaceae > Adenophora > Adenophora triphylla. The sequence continues at coordinate 148,681 of JAFEMH010001015.1, forward strand.
CCATGATCAACAATCCCCCAAGGATGAACATTGATTAGTGCACCTTCCGAGGGCCTAACTCAAAGGTTCTAGGGTGTGATCATCAATAAATTCTTTCTCTCCCCTCCTCCTTATGCATGATCCCGTTTCTTCTATCTATTCCTGTAAACACCGCACACAACCAACACCCCATATGCTAGAAAGACCGATCCGTCGGGCAATAGGAGTGATAGCGTTTCTTCTTCTGTTGTAACTTGACCCCCGAACCCAATTACATGTTTAGCCTTTTTTCAAAGCTTTGGGCTATATCAAAGTGGCGTGGCGACTCTCAAAATTAAACTAATATTTTAATATGGTTTAAAGCGAGTGTCACTAAATGAATATCCCATTTCGGTCCGACTTTATATAATTATTTATTTCAAACTTCCGAATGCGCGTTGCATCGGGACGGGGTATTCACAATGCTCTGAAGGAAATGAAAATCCCTGAAGACAGCATTGTAAAGAGGACCTCGGTGCTCGTGAGTTTCAGTAGAGAAACCAAAAGTACAGTGGGTGAGATCACACTTCCAGTCTACGTCGAAGGTATCAATTCCATGGAGAAATTATGTGTAACCGATAGTACAACTTGTTATAAGGTGATCTTGGGAAGACCATGGATCCATGGAATGAAGGCTGTACCATCCACCTATCACCAATGTGTCAAGATGCCGACACCTTGGGGAGTTGTCAAGGTTTACAACGATCAACAGTCAGCTAAAGAATGTTACATGACTTCCATGAAGGCGTCAACGACCCCTAAGATAGCATAGCAATTACATAGAAAGGCCTGTGAGGTTCTGGAGGCGAAGGAACATAATTTGAAAGAGATACTCTTAGATCCCTCAAACCCTGATCTCAAAGTGCTGGTTAGCCAAGATGTTCCAGCAAAAATAGAAGAAGACCTTATCAAACTCTTACAGAGCAGAATTAAAAGCTTCATGTGGAAACATGAAGATATGACAGGCATCAGTAAGGATGTAATCACCCATAAACTCAACATCGATCCATCTTTCAGACCGATCCACCAAAAGAGAAGAAAATTCGCACAAGAAAGGAATATTATCATTCAAGAAGAAGTAGATAGACTACTCAAAGCTAAAATGATCAGAGAGGTCGAATACCCAAGATGGCTAGCAAACGTGGTGGTAGTAGAAAAGAGGAACGGAAAATGCTTCACAGACTTAAACAAGGCTTGCCCGAAAGATCCTTTCCCCTTGCCACACATTAATACTCTGGTAGATGCTACTTGCGGACATGAAGTTTTGACTTTCCTAGATGCGTCTTCAGGATTTCAGCAAATCCATATGGAGCCATCCGGCCAAGAGGATACCGCCTTCATCACCCCAACAGGTATTTATTGTTACATTGCAATGCCTTTTGGACTAAGAAATGCAGGTGCTACCTACCAGAGGCTAGTCAACATGATGTTCAAAGAGCAGATTGGGGACACTATGGAAGTATACATCGACGATATGGTGATAAAATCAAAGAAAGCTGAAGATCATGTTCGAGATCTTACTCAAGCATTCGACATCCTAGACAAGTTCAACATGAAGCTCAACCCAGCAAAGTGCAATTTTGGCACGAAGTCCGAGAAATTCTTGGGCTACATGGTGACACAAAGAGGGATAGAAGCAAGCCCGGAGCAGATCAGAGCAATCATCAACTTAACGTCACCCAAATCAATAAAAGATGTTCAAAGATTGACAGGGAAGGTGGCAGCATTGAATCGATTCATCTCAAAATCCTCAGATAGATGCAAACCGTTCTATGACATCTTAAAGAAGAATTCTAGGTTCGAGTGGACTGATAAGCATGAACAAGCCTTTCAAGATTTGAAGCTGTACCTATCAACACCTCCCCTTCTTTCAAAGCCTCAAGAAGGTGAGCCATTGTGTGTCTACTTAGCTGTCTCTGAAACTGTAGTTAGTGCCGTCCTGGTCCGTGATCAAGATGGCATCCAGCAGCCAATATACTACGTAAGTAAAACATTGCTCGATGCGGAAACCAGGTATTCACACCTTGAAAAATTAATCTTAGCTTTAATTTTTGCTTCAATTAAGTTAAGGCATTATTTTGAAACTCATATTATTGTCATTCGTACTAACTATCCAATAAAAAGCGTAATGAGAAAACCAGAAATGTCAGGAAGGATGGCCAAGTGGTCCATTCAGTTAAGCACTTACGACATCAAATATGAGCCTAGAACAGCAATAAAATCACAAGCACTTACAGATTTTGTGGCAGACTTTAGTCCAAGTATGCAACCAGAAGTAGAACTTGAAGTCCAACAACTCCAAGATGGGGACATCCTGAGGACATGGACTCTTTACACAGATGGTGCTTCTAATATTAGGGGCACAGGGCTAGGTGTTGTCCTAAATTCACCACAAGGGGACATCATACCCCAGGCCATTAGTTGTGATTTTAAAGCCACAAATAATGAGGCAGAGTATGAAGCCTTAATCGTGGGCCTATCTGTGGCTCTAGACATAAACATCAAAGCAATACAGGTATATAGTGATTCATTATTACTTGTAAATCATTTTAACGGTTCCTATGCAGCAAAAAATGCCAAGATGACAGCTTATTTGGGCATAGTAAAAATTCTGGCGAGCAAATTTCAAATATTCTCTTTCGAACAAATACCCCGAGAAGATAACTCTCAAGCAGATGCATTGGCCAATCTTGGATCAGCTTTCAAAAGTTTATCTCAGACCAATATCCCAATCATACATGTTAACATCCCTGCTGTGGAAAGATTAGAACTATTCTGTATAGATGTTGATATCCCTGATAATCAGATGGAGATATCTTGGACGACACCAATAATTAAATATCTTCAAGATGGCACTATCCCTGATGATTAAAAGAATGCTAGAGCATTCAGGGTAAGGGTTTCAAGATTTATATTAATAGATAATGTGCTATTTAAGAAATCATTTGCAGGACCATATTTGAGATGTCTCGAAGCCGACCAAGCTAAAGAAGTCCTAAGAGAACTTCATGAAGGATCATGTGGTAACCATTCTGGGGGTAGAAGTTTATATACGAAAGCTCTAAGGATGGGTTATTACAGGCCAACAATGAGACAAGATGCTACCATCTTTGCCAAGAAATGCGATTCCTGCCAGAGACATAGCGACATCTTGCATCAGCCTGCAGAATTGCTTCATCCAATCCTCTCTACTTGGCCGTTCATGAGATGGGGAATGGATATAATGGGTAAATTGCCTAAAGCTCCTGGGGGAAAAGTTTTCTTGCTTGCTATGACTGATTATTTCTCTAAATGGGTTGAGGATGAATCCTATGTGCAAGTTCGTGACAAGGAAGTTATATCCTTCATTAAAAGAAATATATTTAGTAGGTTTGGAAACCCATCTGAAATAATATGTGACAACGACTCTCAGTTCATCAGCAAGAAGACCCAAGATTTTCTCGCTAGGTGGGGAGTTAAGATGGTGACATCTTCACCTGTCCATCCTCAAGCTAATGGCCATGCAGAATCAAGCAACAAAATAAGCATCAATAATTTAAAGAAAAGGCTAGATCAAAAGAAAGGAAGATGGGCAGAAGAGCTTCCCTTTGTCCTATGGGCAGATAGAACCACACCAAAGAACGCAACAGGTCAAACCCCCTATTCTTTAGTGTTTGGAGCGGAAGCGGTTATCCCAGCCAGGTTGTCGTCCCCCGCCAATTCAAGATGGTGACACCTGAACAAAATGATGCCAACCTAAGTTACGATCTAGACACCATTGACGAACTAAGGGACCTCGCTAAAATTAGGATAGCAGCATATCAGCAGAAGATTGCAAGATCCTATAACAAGAATGTGAGGTTGCGAAAATTCCAAGTTGGTGATCTAGTCCTGCGTAAGGTGTTTCAGAACACAAGAGAGCCCAATGCTGGAAAGATGGCTCCCAAATGGGAAGGGCCATACCTAGTGGATGCTGAAGCAGGTAAAGGTTCTTATTGGCTATCGACTCAAGAAGGAGCAAGGATTCCCAGAAGCTGGAATGCAATCCACCTCAAAGCCTACTTTATGTAAGTTTGCGTGATTACAATTCAAATAAAACCAAGGTACGATCTTTACCATACTAAGTTCAATAAAAGTACTTGTTTCCATTTTTATTCTATTCTTGAGTAATTACTGACTTAAGCATCGGAGTGGCGTTAGCTAAGCTAACGCCCACCTCTAACATGTTTCTGTTTTGTAAGGAAATAAGAAGCATTAGAATACAACTCATTGGTTAAGATGTAAGCATCCTCCCAGGAACTTAACATCTTAAATCAGGTACGAACTATCTCTTACTCTTTATTTAAAAAGTATTCTTATAGTTCTTTTATCAAATAAAATGTGACATCAGAAAAGATGTCGAAATCTTTCATTAACTTGTTATGTTGCAAGAAATAGAAGTCTCCAAATTCAATACAAGTCCTCGTGAATACAACCATTTTGAGACTGGCCATCTCACCTCCGTTTAAGGTACTTAATCCCTTCAAAGGTTTAAAGAAATTTCTTTCTTTCACCGCTTTAAGGTTTAAATACCTCGCCTGGAGCGCACGATGTCAACCTTGATTGAGGTGTGTGGTGGGCATGTTTAATATATACGAATTACCCATCATCACTCAATTAATGGGTTAGACCCTAAGATCTTTACAAATGGTTATGACACTTACGTGTCATCTAAGTACAAACGGTTATTGACATTTACATGTCAATCTAAGAAATTGCAAAGGATTTCTACATCCACTCACAAGTTATTACCATCTACGAAGAAGTTAACATACCAACTTCTTAAAACATTTTCATAAAGATACTTGGGGAAAGTTTTTCCAAAAACCTAAGTAAAGATTTTCCTACAGAAATCATAAAAAAGTTGGACCAACCCAACCCTTGAAAAACATATTGTCTTGACCCTTATGGGTCCATTACAAATCAAAAAAGAATGTCTTTGGGACACAGCCCACTTAAAACCAAAATATTTCAAAGTTTTCAAAACCAAATTTTTTTTTACCATGATCCTTCACGGGGTGGCTACTGCCGCTGATGTTGCTCCTTCATCCAAGATATCATTGCCTTTGGCTGCAGAGGATCCTTCTCCTACATCCTCTCCTTTAGCCTCCAAAGTCTTCAACAGGGAACGTTGTTGCTCAACATTCCACTCTGTATGCTTCCCGGCGTAGAACTCTTCCATCATTTGAATTTTGATTGCAATCATGCTCTGAGCAGCAGAAGCCATCATACTCTTCTTCAAATCCTCAATCTCGTGCAGCTGTGTGTCTTGAAGGGAAGACATCCCTGTCATCAAGCTTTCCACTTCCTTCTGCAAATCTCCAATATTCTTTGCCCCAGCTTCACTCTATTTCTTGATTTGAATATTTTCCAGCACTAGCTTCCTATTTCTTTCTTCCAGACTACTCATTTTCGCCTTAGCCGTATCAATACCCTATAAAAGCCAAAAAATTCAAATGGAAATCTTAAGATACAATATTCATTTAGGAATATGTTAGAAACTCTGTTTTTCATAGAAACCTACCACTGCGACCCTCGCCAAAGCTTCTTCTGCATCTCCTAAGCCCGTTTCATCCAAAACAATTACCTCCTTAGAACTGCCTTTCCTCTTCTTTACCCTGGCTCCAACAGAAAGTGCCTCCATCTCCCTTTTTGGCACCAGCATCTGGCTACTCGACTGGGTTTGGCCCACAAAGTCCTGAAGGTCTTTAAGAGAAAAAGCATCAGTTGATTTTGAAACTGTCAAAAGAAGTACACTATCAGAAGAATGCAGAATCAAGAGATATCAAGAAAAGTAACGCAAGGATCAAATAAACTTACCAGTAGACATTTCAGTGGAGGGTGGTATCTCTTTGTTTTTAGAGACGGTTATGTCTTCACCAGGTTGAAAGGATATTTCCCCTTCTGAGAACTCTAACAGCCTATTCACCTTCCCAATCGTTTCAGTAGATGGAGGGAAAAGCTTCACCCAATCAATGGCTGCAAAATCCAACAGAGAAATTACAACATGTAAGTGCGGGAAAGAAGAGAAAATTGGAATTTATAAGAGGGATACCTTCCCTATTCCATTCAGTCGCCAAGAAGTCCCCTTCCTCCAAAGAGTCCTTCTCAACAAAAAAGTACTTCGATTTCCAACCCCTATCACTTACAGTGACTTTCAAAAACAAAGGCTTCATACCAGACCTAGTCTTAAGAAGGTATCTCGTGGAACCAAACGTTTGGAGTTCATACACAAAGGCTAATTCCTTCAAACCTATATCTAAACCAAGTTCACGATTTACCCTCAAGACGCAAGAAAAGATTCTCCAAACCATGGGCATCACTTGTACAAAAGCAAGGATAGTCTTTCTAAAAAACTCATTTATCATTGCAGGGAAAGGGTAGGAAAAACCTAGAGTAAAAGGATACTCATAAAAACAAACCCATTTTGGGGAAACGAAGTCAGACCTAAGAAGAACATCGAACGGCCTAAAGATGGTAGAATCTGGGAAGCAGTGTCGATCTTTAAGAGATTCGATTAGTTCGTTATTGAAAACACAGATTTCTTCATCTGGTTTTGTCAACAAACCTTCACACGAAAAACCCCCGTCCTCGTGTAAACTCGGAGGATTTTTCGCGGCTTTTCCCTTTTTTGATTTCACCATGTTTAAAAAAAAAGAAACAGGAAGAGAAAAGGAGGGAAGGATATTACCTACAAAGCAGGAATCACCGCCGTGAAGAAGAACGGATGAAAATGATTGGAAAAGGTAAAGGAGAAAGTGAAAAGGGATTTTGGTTTTGAGCCCTAGATCTAGGGAAGTGGTTACGATAATTAATTAAGAGATTAACCCCTCAACTGCCACGTCTCTTCTCCATTAATTAAGAGATTAACCCCTCAACCGCAGGGCTTCTAGAAGGTTGAAGAAAAAACTGACCTTTTAAATTCATTTAAAAGACAGTTTTTTGGGGACAATTGTTATGGGTAAAATTCAGGATTGATACATCTTGAGTTTTTGTCAGCATGTCAACATCTTCGCACTCGAGGGCAAGGTAAAAATTAATTATTTAATAACAATTATTTATTTCTGTTATATTTTATCACAGGGATAAAAAAGGAACGTGAGAAAAGCCATGACCAACAGACTCCTTTCAACGGATCAAAGACTAAGTCAAGATGAGGATGACTTACCGAGATTGTAGGAGAGTTAGTTAGGATTTGATTTTTTCTGTTTTCTTTTTATTATTTAAAGCTCATGGCTGGAAAAAGGAACACACACACATATACGAACACATACAAATACGCATTACACTCACACAGCTCAAGAACAAGTTGTAATCCGTTATAGCTTTCTATCTTATAATTCATAGATAATACAATTGTTTGGGAAGGTAGGTGCTTATAATCACCTCCCGAGGTTTTGTACCGGCGAGATAGTTATCTCAAGGGTTTCCCTCGTTACATGACCGAGCCATCTTAATTACATTATTGCACTAATTTTATTCCATTGCACCCTCCTTCGTTTCATTTCAAATTTCTTCTTTGTTGATTGTTTTTTACCAAAACACTCTTCATGACCAAGTTTACTGAACTTCCATTGTCGACCAAGATACGCTTCACCTTACAATTGGCAATTTGCAAGGTGATGACTAACCCGTCATGATGAGGATCCAAAATATTTTCCCTATCATCTTGATCAAAGACGATCTGTTGGCCCCTAGAAGTATCAGGACACCGTGCCAGTAATTCCATCTTGTCTTCCTTAGAATCTTTGGCATGACGTTTGGCTGTAGAGTACGTGGTGCTAAAAATGTCTGACCTTCCTGTAATAAAGTTGATCACCTTAGTTGCAGGAGGAGGTGGAGATGGAGTATCAGTGACGGCTTCTTTTGCTTCAGCCCGTCCTTTTCTTTTTCCGAGTAAATCCTTAAGGAGGCCTTTGGAGAGTAAGTGGTTGATTTCCTTCCTCAAGGCAATGCAATTTTCTGTAGTATGGCCAAAATCTTCATGGTAAGCGCATCACTTAGATTTGTCCTTCCAAGGTGCTGCCCTGTCACCTGCCTTTGGCCATCGCGCCTTACTCTCTAAGTTGTCCATCGCATGTAGGAGCCCTGAAATGTCAACATAAAAACAATAATCACTGATCTTAGGATAAACGATTTCATCCTCAACATTATCATCTTCTACAACATTAATTTTAAGAGAGTCAGTTTTAGAATAGGGTTTTCCCCTGTTAGATCGATGGTGAGAGGATTCTGCTTTTCTGTCAGGATTGTCGTATGTTGACGTCTTCTTGGTCGTCTTACCGTGAATCATTTCGTCTTCTTCTAGCTTGATGAAGCGAGCGGACCTCGTCCTAACTTATTCTAGGCTCCTGGATGGGAACATGACAAGATCTTAGTAGAAGGGTGATTCCCTTTTCAGGCCCATTCGGAAAGCTTCTATAGCAGTCGACACGTCAATTTGAGGAATGCTTACGGCCTCCTTGTTGAACCTGAACACGTAATCCTTTAAAGTCTCGTCAGGCTGTTGCACAATCCTGTAAAGGTCGCTTGTTAATTTTTCAAAGACACGATTGCAAGAAAATTGGTTCAGAAACATGTTAATTAATTGAGAGTATGATGAGATGGAGTTCATAGGTTGATTGGTCAGCCACATCAAGGCGGGACCGAATAAGGTGGAGCCAAAACCCCTGCATAAACAAACTTCTTTAAGATGCAGTGGAATGCTGATGATATCCATCTTTTATTGGTATATGGCAATATGCTTTGCAGGATCTGTCGTGCCGTCATATTGCTTCATGGGAGGTACTTGGAATCTCTTAGGGATCTCCACTCCAGCTATAGCAGGAACAAAGCGTGAATCATGATGGCTGGTCGTAGACGCCTGATTGAAGGGCAAGGTGACCCCAGAACCTTTATGAGAATTTCCTTGAGTTGCTGTACTTCTCTTGCAAGGGCGGTATCTTGCGCACTCGGTCGACATGGGAAATGTATCCAGGCTTTATGACACGAACTGGGTCAAAAAACCAACCGAGTCTGGACAGAGTGTGACGCGAAAGTGCATGGTTGACACTGGCTAGGATGGGAAGTTTGGAATGATCCTGTGCGCACTCAATAGGCATAGGAACACCAATTGAACTGCATCTGAGACCATCCCGGGTTTGGGGTTGTAGTGTGTAGTGTACTGGATAAGAGTGCGTGTAGTGTGCGGTCACTAAAATTCCTTTTTTTCTTAGTAAAACAGAAAGTTTTGCAGAATGTATTTTAAAAGTATGTACACAAATGTATTATGATGCATTTTTTATATTTTTTGAATAAGCAAAAAAGTAAATCACATGCACACACACACACAACAGTTAAATAAAGGGTAAAAATGAAAGTTTGACCCTCATCAAAAATCTTTTTGTTTAAAAGTTTTTTTTTTAAACAAAATATCCCCAGCGGAGTCGCCAACTGAAATTACCCGATCCGTGGCCAGACGGCATCTCGCGCTGTACGGTCGTGCTGTTTTTCGTAGGAGTCACCACGCCGTTTTGATTGTGCCCAAACATTGAGGAAAGGCTATTTTTGTTTGTTTTGTTATGTGAAGAGATTTTGAGTTTGGAGGTCAGGTTATGCCTCGGGAAGAGATATTTTGAGCTCACCAGAGTCGCCTCGTATACACGAGTCTTTTGATACCCTTTTTTCTTTTAATGTTGTGTGTGTATGTGTGCTTTTAAATAAAATGCATTAGTTAAATAATTGAAAAGACAGTACGGGAATAGTAACAAACCGCTATCACCGTCAGACCTCCATAGTGCAATGGAAGGCCTTGTGGGATCATTTGTACTGTTTGGGACTGTGTGAATAATAAATGTAGGCTACATTGTAAGTAGTAAATTGAAAGCAGTAAAGTATTTAAAGACTGAAATTAGAGCAGCATTTAAATGTGCGGAAGGAGATTATACCAATGTTGGTTGGTGTCTATCTTCCACGGGGGAATGTGTTTGGTTTGAGCGTGAATAGGTTTTTTGGGATGTCGGGGGTCGATTAGGACGGATCGGGATTGACCGGGATCGATCAAAATTGCTTTGGGAGGACTTCGAAGCGCCTCTGGAGGGCTTTGGAGCACCTCGGGAAGGCTCGGGAGGCCTCGAGAAGGATCGGAAGAGGCCGGGATGGACCGGGATTGCCTCGGGATGGCTCGGGATGCCTCGGGACGACTCGGGATGGATCGGGATTGCCTAGGTAAGGATCAGGATTGATCAAAATCGCTTCGAGAGGACTTCAGAGTGCCTCAGGAGGGTTTTAGAGTGCCTCGAGAAGGCTCGGGAGACCTCGGAAAGGACCGGAAGAGGTCGGGATGCCTTGGGGAGTTGCCTAAAGGCTAAGGGAAGAGAGGAGAGAGTTGAGGTGTGAATGAAATGGGAGGGGGAGCCTTCTATTTATAGGCCTCAAAAAATTGCAAAGTGGTCCGTACGCACCTTTGTGTCATTACCAGTTTTTGGGTTTCCTGGATTTCAGGGAATATAGTGGACTTTGTGGAGATTTTGTAATTATTTTGGCATGTTGACATAAGTGTCCATACGGACCATCTTGCATTGCAAAGTGGTCCATATGGACATCATTGCAATCTAGTTCTCGTCGAGAGCTTTCCAACCTTATATGACACGTCTCAATCGGAGTCCGTATGAAGAAGTTATGACCTCCGGAAGTTCACCATTGGTATTTTTCGTATGCTCGGATGGAGAGCAGTCCGGATTGGGGTACTTACAATTGTTTAAAAAATCTTGAGTGCAATAAACGTTTTTAGCTCCCAACTGATAAATTTACATGTCACTTCTTCTGGCTGAATTGTCTATAAGTGGAGGCTAATGAATGTTTAGAAAGTCATTCTAATAGTAGTGTGTAGTTTTAAATGTGACGATTTTTGAATAATAATATAGTTTAAAATGAGACAAACAAATAATTTATTCAACATAAGGCATGAAAATATAAAACTACTATAACAATCTAATATTAAGGGTGGAGTATGTAGAGTAGTGAATATAGTAATAAGTGAAGAAAAAAATTGGGATGGATTAGTATGTCCCAATAATAAATATGACTTAACAAGAGTCAATAACGATCTTTATCAAGATTATTTATTGGAGCTCATTTATTGGTGGGAAGAACTTAATCCTCGAATAAGTTTGAACGTCGTCAATTTTCTTTGATTGATTCTTATGTCATGTCTATAAAAAAATCATGGGAAATCTCTATATACAATTGAAATTCTTTTTAGGAAACATGTTTTCGGTCGTGGTCAGCTTTATGTTGCTTTCTCTAGAGGCACCCATCATGTTGCTCTTCATATTTGGAAATCCAATTCTGCAGAAGATAGTTCATTCGACAAATATATTATAAAGGTTGTGTTTATGGAGGTTTTCCCAAATGTGTAATACACATCTCTTATCCCTACTTATTAATAATTGCTTTCTTAATATATATATGAATGTGTTGTCTTCATGAAGATCAATATTATTAAATTTTGTATATTTTGTTTACGGATGTATATGAACCATATTAATTTGTAATGTTCTTTTTGTGTTTGATTATCATTTTTTACTTTTTCTAAATAGAAAATTTTATATCTTGCCGTGCATCGCATGGGTGATACGCTAGTTTAATACAAATAACACTATTCATTTTCCAACTATACCCCTAACTTGCTTTAAAAAATAAAAATAAAAAGTAAAATTATATATATATATATATATATATATATATATATATATATATATATATATATATATATATATATATAGGGTCCTATTATTATGAGAACCAAATTATGTGAGAACCATAAGAACCATTATCAGCCTTTGGATTAAAATAAAATCAATGCTTCAGATTAAGTGTGGGCTTTGGACAACCGGTGATATTTTTGAAATTATTGAAAAACAGAAAGGGCAAAATAGTAAAATCGTATTACGAACATATAAATATCATCCTTCTCAACCGTTGCACACACAAACACCACAAAACACACACTCAATTTCTTCCTTCTCCCAACGCGACGTGACGTGAAAACCCTAGAATTCTCCGGCGACAATTCCTTCTACGACGACGGTTAACAACATAATTTCTCTCTCCGTCTACACAATCTCTCATTTTCCAGCGAAAATCAATCAATTTCCGACCACCATTTCTAGAGATATCATCTTCAATGGCATCCTCAAACAATGAAAACAAAATTGACGGAGCTCAATGTACAAGGTTAGGTTTATCAACTATTCGTTTTACAAAAGTTTTATGGTTTAGTAATTTATTTTTTCAACAAATAGAATTAGGCACACTATCTAAATAACTAGTGTACACTAGCTGTGTTGCTAGTGCAAACTAGATGTGTTTCTAGTGTACACTAGGTACACTAGGTATTTAACTCGTGAACTTACCTAAATATCAACCTTCTCACTTATAACTTGTCTCAATAATATGTCCCACATCTACAGTAAAACAAAAAGACCAAGACATATTAGATACAACTAATATAACTAAAGGTTACTAAACAACAAGCCTATTATTTTACCTCAGGAGCTCTATAGGCAGGTGTAGTGTACTTCCATATATTATCTTCTTCAATGCCCATTTCTTTGGGCTTCTCAAAGTGCTTGTAATTGGTAGAAGTAGTTCCAAAATCTTCCAAAATATTAATAAGACATGTGTTTCCTCAAAGTACCTAGCCCCTCTGCTCTCTAGCACATTGACAAGAAAAGCTTCCTTCGTCCTTCCCATATCTAAGATGGTATGGGCATATAGTGTCACGATATTTAGATGCCCATGAAGTGATTTCATCATGACTTATTTCATTACCAGTTTCAGTGATTCATCATCACTACATATGATGTGCTTCAGAGCATATTGCTTTGAACCATTTATAGCATCAGAAACCAAGTAAACATAAGAAAATCCACCCTCTGCAATAACATTTCGAATATGAATTTTTAGATTGCCAATGTAAGTCTTTAAAGTTTTTCTGTGTTATGAATCCTAAGGTAAAAAAAATGACACCAGCTACAGTGAAAACAAAGCAATCCACCCTTAATATAACCATATCATAAATACCTAGTGTACCTAGTGTACACTAGAAACACATCTAGTTTGCACTAGCAACACAGCTAGTGTACACTAGATAACTAGCTAGTGTTCACAACAATTATCCTGTCAAATAAGCGATTTGGCTAGTGTACACTAGATAACTAGCTAGTGTACACTAGATAACTAGCTAGTGTACATTAACAAAGCCCATGGTCGATGCCTTGGCGTAGCCTAGGCACGATGCCTTGGCGTAGCCTAGGCACGATGCCTTGGCGTAGCCTAGGCACGATGCCTTGGCGTAGCCTTGGCACTAGCTAATGTACACTAAGTTACACTAGCAACATATCTAGTGTGCATTAGCAACACATCTAGTGTACACTAGATAACTAGCTAGTGTACACAAGGACTTTGCAAAGGCCTTGTCCTGCATAAGTCATTAGGCTAGTACATTAGATAACTAACTAGCTAGTGTACACTATATACATAGGCTTTGGCGTGGTCAAGGCTTACATACTGTCCAAGCCATTTAAATAAGTTACACAAGCTACCTAGCTAATGTATACAAAGTTAAAGACATTGTCCAAATAGTCAAATATCTAACTAGCTAGTGCACACAATGTTTTATTCTCCTATTTTAATGATTGTTATTTTCAACTCTTTTGTGTTTTATATTACCTTTCATCAGAAACACAAGCAGAGGAAAGAGGAACAACAACAACATCATCAACACAAGCAGCAAAAAAATAATCAAAAAAGACTGCATTAAAAAGCAAGGTTCTAAAAATCGCTAGGCGGCGCCTAGGCGGCGAGGCCGGGCCTAGCGCCTAGAGCGCCTAGGCGGGGCCGAGGCGGGGCCTAGGCGGGACCGCGAGTTTACACACATTTTTATATATATTCCATAGTTTTTGTCCATAGTGACAAATTCAAGAGGATAAATGTATAAATCTTGAACAACTCAACTATGGGTCAGGGCATTTCGGTCATTGAACCATAACATTAGAAGACGGCGTCATTTCTCAAAACCCTAACTTAAAGTATATAAAGTCTGGAAAAACCCTACTGAAAAGAAACCCTAAAACTGCAAAATTACGAAAAGGTCCAAAACAATGAAAAAACGGATAAAAACTTCAGAAGGCCGTTTGAGGCCCTTAGAAGCGTTTTTTGGCCTATTTATGGGCCGCTCAAGGGGCATAGCCCAATTACTTTTGTTCCTCAAGATGGTCGTTTTGATATGCTGTGCGTCCCGTAACTCCTCCGGAATCAAAAGTTACACCCGTTACGGTCGAACGCATCTAAAAACTCGAACGCCAACTCTTCGACCGCCTAGACCGCCCAATCCCGCCTAGGCCCCGCCTAGCCCCGCCTAGTCCCGCCTAATCCCGCCCATCCCGCCCAGCCGCCTAGACCGCCTAGCCCGCCTAGCCCCGCCTAGCCCGCCTAGCGCCTAATTGCCCCGCCTAGCCTAAAGTCGCGGCGCCCGGCCACCGCCTAGCGCCTAGGCGGCCGCCTAGGCCGATTTTTAGAACACTGTTAAAAAGAAAGAGTGTTGAATCAATGGTAAATTCAGAAAGATCAATCGTACCAGCAGCAACACCGATAAGAACAGGTAACTCCTTTGGTTGCATTGCACAAATTAGCTGCCCCCCTAATGTATGTTTTATAATAGTTCTAAACACTATCTATTTAGGTAGTGTACCTGTTGTTATAATGACTCCTACTAACTCTTATTTGTGTTTAATCAGGAGAATGTTTGATAGACACAATGCCAGAAGATGCGACGTTGAGACAACTGAAGAAGAAAATTCACTCAACCATCGAAAAACTGGATGCTTCAAAGAAGCAAGCTGGTGTCAAACGAAAGAAAACTGACCAGACTTTGTCAAACATAGAAGATATTGCTGGTGTCACTTCTTCTTCTTCCTCGGCTACAAAAAATCTCCGACCCGAGGTATTAACCATCAAATAGATAGAGTACATTTACGCACATTATTTTTTATATCCACTAACTCTTTTCAAAAAGTATTCACTTAATTGTTTTTTGTATGCAGGCATCTCCCAAGAAACGTAGCAAGAAACAGCTTTCAAAGCATTCTCCAGAAACATCCCAGAGGAAATCAAGGGCAACCCATTCCAAATATGACTATAAAAAATCAAAAATTAGAGGCATCCCGAGAAGGCTCTTGTAAGCACTGTCTAAAATAAATTCAGCTCAAATGGATTGGTTAAAACTTAACGGATTTGAAAAGCTTTCTCATTTCAAGTTTACCAATCTAGCCCACAGGATAGGCTACTATGTTATCAACAACTACAATGCAAATGATAACATAGTAACATTAGAAAATGGAGATGAGCTCCTCAAAATCAAGAAGAGGTGCAATGGATACCTGGGTTTGCCAAGGGGTGATAGGGAAATTGTTATACCCACTAAAATGAAGAAGAAAGAAAATGATGAAAGCAAAGAAATGGAACTGGCTGAGATCAAAAAGAAAAATGCTGATAGGGAGAAAAATTGGAGATCCCAGTTTGACAATGATGAAGAAGTTGAGTTTCCATGGAAAGTCAGCCCCATAATCGTCACGCAAAAAATCAACAACAGCACAGAGGTGGATGATTTTTTCACGATGAATTTTGTCATCCTCATGACGAATGTTTTAATAGCCCCTCAAACGACAAGCTTTGTGAAGCAGGATTTGTTGAGGTCCAATGTCAATTTTAATGAGTGTGCAGAATATAACTGGTGTGCATATCTCATTAAAGAACTGAAGAGGGCCAGGTCAGAGTGGAAAGAAGATGCCTTCTTCACTGGATCGTTGGCATTTTTAGTAGTAAGTGCACAATCCATTTGATACTAAATCTAGAGAACAACATAAATGCTTCTATTGAATTTAACATATATGCATTGTTTGCTTTACAGTTCCTTTACCTTGATCATGTGGACCAAGTGGGGTCCATAGTTGTTCGCAAATGTTCCCCTGCTTTTAAAGCTTGGACAACAGAAACGATGGAGGAAAGGGAGTTATATGAAATGGAGAAGAACTTGATTGGGATGGGGATAACACGTTTAATTACCATCCAAGAAGAAGAAGAAGAAGAAGAAGAAGAAGAAGAAGATGAAGAAGAAGAAGAAGAAGAAGAAGAAGAAGAAAAAGAAGAAGGAGAAGAAGAAGAACAACAACAAAGATCACAATGACAACCGAACAATACCAACAACAAGAAGAGGTAAAACTTAGAATCAATTGTCCTCCCTAAACCATCTGGCTAATGTACGTTATATGTGTGCCTAATTATTATTAGAAATGACCTATTAGGTACATTAGCTAAACAACAACTAGTGTATCAGCCTTGTACACTAAGATAACTAGATATTGTACACTAAGATAACTAGCTAGTGTACACTAAGTTACAATAGCTAGTGTACACTAGATAACAAGCTAGTGGAGTTCTGAGTATGACAAATGAGCCCCATTAATAAAAAAACATTTAAAATTTTTTATTTTGGGAGTGTTCCTTTTTAAACGGGACACCCAAAATGGAATTTTGTGCCTTTCGTGCAAGGAGACAAAAATGCCTTTTCGAATGGGACGAAGGGAGTAGTCAACAATAAATAAATGCTTTAAAGCATAACCTTCCAAAATATCTGAAAACCCAATGTCCTATTTTTCAGATCAATCATAAATGAATTCAAACATAACTTTCCAAAAAAACCATTAAATGTGATATTGACATTTACCAACCCCTGTCAAACCAACATGCCATACACATTCACTTGTACCATCTCTCAAGCCCAAAGTACACGTATCACTCCTCCATATTTTAATATAAATACCATATACCACCACTCCTACCATCACAACAAAAAAAATCAAATTTCTCAAAATGAATAACAACAACAACAACCAAGCTCAACAGGACAAAAGTTTTGATTCTGATATAGGGTTTCAGCCTGAGGAGGTTGAATATGTAGATAATAATGTGGATGTTCTGCCTAGGGTTAACAGAGAGTTAACCATGGAGCAAAAAGTTGCAAGGCACAAGCAATCAATCCAAAATGGGCGTTTTCCCCTCTATAATGGGGAAAATAAATTGCAATGCCCATTCTGCCCCCCTAGGAGCTTTCCAACAAGAACCTTGTCTTGGGACCAACTCTTTGCGCATGCTATTGATTTTGGATCTATTTCTGCGTATGGAGAAATATCCATGCATCAGCACATTGCACTAGAGCAGCATATGACAGAAGTCAATGATGGGAATTAGGGGACTCTGAACTATGAAAGAAGTCAATGATGGGAATTAGGAACCTGTTGTTGTTGGTTTTTTTTTTTTTTGTATTTAAAATAATTTACTTAGTTTGTTTTCTTTCTTAAATTTTATATTTCCTGTTTATTTTGATAAAAATATTTAGTTATCTAGTGTACACTAGATAACTAGCTAGTGTACACTAGATAACTAGCTAGTGTACACAAGCTAGTGTAACTGGCTAGCTTACTTAGTCAAGGGTGATACACTAGCTAGTGTACACTAAGTTACACTAAGATAACTAGCTAGTGTACACAAGGACTTGGCCAAGGGCTGAATAACTAACTAGCTAGTGTACACTAAGTTACACTATCTAGTTTACACTAGCTAACTAGCTAGTGTATATAAAATCTAACTAACTAATTAATAATTTACAAAAGTTAATATTTAAAAGAGTCCTAAATCATCTATACAATTAAAAGATATGCTCATTTAAAAGAGTCCTAAATCATCTATACAATTAACCTTGTAGATTGTGTATACTAGCTAAAATAGCTAGTGTATATAAAAGTCAATAGATTACACTAGCCAGTAATACCAATATCTCTACTATACACTAGCTAACTAGCTAGTGGTGTATATATGTATACTTCTTATAAATTAAAGTTTTCACCTGTTGTTAAATGAAGCTATTAAAAATTCAAATGCAATTCTGTTAAATGTTTTAGGACAATGATCCAATGTCAAAACTTGTGGCTACGGCTGAGGATCTGAAAGGGGCACTGGCACGCTATGCCCAAGCATACAATATATGTGCTGCAATTGATACGAGAGCGGCGTGTACGGCAAGAATCGAACAATGAAATAAATCAGCTTCTCAGTTCTCAGTTTCCTCAAGCTCAAGCTCAATCTGTTGACTCTCCTTTCACACCACCTTACCAACCCCAGAAGCAAAATTCAGACCAACAGACACAACACCAACCTCTCCTCTATCCAACTTTAGATTCTCCACTCACCACAACACAAGATAACCAACAATCACAGCCAGACCTCCTCAATACAACTTTTGAGCTGCAACCACAACCTCTCCTCAACACCAATGTCCAAATTTCTCCAATAATCCCAAGCTGTTAGAATGAGCCAGAATCAATACCTTTTAGTGATGACTCCCTCACTTACTCACAGTGCGAAGACATGTCAAAACAGTTGAAAAAAATAATAGAGGATCACTCGTTGTTGACTTGTTTTGAAAACTCTCCAACAAAAGGAGCATCAATTGATGCCGAGCCTCAACAGACACCGGACTTTGACAGTTTGGGATTAAATAGCCAAGATTATATAGATATTGACATTGGTGTTGAAAATTACATTCAAGACAAACTTTCAAAGGAGAAGAAAAGCATCTCAACAAACGATGCATTTGATGAAATTGATGTGGTTTCAATCGCATAGATGGCTGCTGCTGAATCTCCAACTCAATAAAATGAAGAGGTACTTGAGGAAATAACAATGAAACCCCAGCGTAAACTAAGGGGTGTAACTTCCCCTTGTTTCGATTTGCTGTTGTCAACTCAAGGATCAACACAGAGCCAAGAGAATCAACCTCAACAAAACGAACGGCCAAATACAGATAAACGCGTCTCAGAGCCATCGTTTTTTTTGAAGTTTCCTTTCAAACAAAGAATAGTTGATATTGTTGAAAGACCAAGTACTGATGAAAACATGCTCTTCAAGTGGATTCAAGAAGGTCAACCTGATGATGATATGTAAGTATCATAGTAATAATAAAGTTAGTCACACCATCAAATTAACTTTACTCTTCATAAGCTAGTGTGCACACTAGATAACTAGCTAGTGTACACTAGATAATGTAGCTAGTGTACACTATATATATAGCTAGTATACACTATATATATAGCTAGTGCACACTAGTAACACAACTAGTGTACACTAGCTACTTAGCCAAGGATGAGGCCTTGGCGAAGCCAAGGCCATGGATGAAGCCTTGGCGTAGCCAAAGCTGATACCCTGGCCTTGGCACTAGCAAGTGTACACGAAGTTACACTAGCTAGTGTACTATGTCAAGGCTGATACACATAGCTAGTGTACACTAGCTATTTATTTATGCACACTAGATGTGCATCTAATGTACCTAGAGTTCATAGTCGAAGGAGAAGTATCTAATTACCTTATTTTCTACAGGTTTTTCATTTATGATTCCAAAAATGATGTCCATGGTCTTTTTGAAAGTTTTCAGACCATGCTTCCTGGTAAAGAGGTGAAATATTCATTGGTAAGTATTTGGTGTGAAGTCCTGAACGATTTTGAAAAGTATAAGGCACCTGAAAGCCTTATGCGTCTCTTCTGTGGACCGCATGTAATGGTAATATGCTTAACTAAATCACCTCAGTGACATTCATTCACGTATACTACAATATCACTATAACTCATTTGTTATGTATATGTCATATCACAGATGTATAATGCCACCAGGCTCGAGGGTAAATATGAAGATTTTGCTTTGGAGATGGATAGGTTGGTGAAGAATAACCCAACAAAAACAATCCATGACTATGATTTGGTAATAAAACCTAGGCAGCTACATATTTATAAGTGTGTTTGTTATTTCGAAATTTCACATTTGCTTATTATATTTGTTTATCTAAATATGTCAGGTAATGTTTGCAATCCTCGCCCATGCGCACTTCTATGTTGTTGTCTTTGATTTCAAGGAAAATTCTTTGGATATCCTTGACAACAGTAGCTTAGGGGATTTTGACAAGTACTCGGGCCCTCTAACACAACTGGTATGCATATTTTTAAATTCTTAATACTTATTTGCCTATCCTACACAAATCTAAACACCCGACTTAGCTTATTTTGTTTAAAATTAAATATATTATACACTTACTATTAGCTTAATGTTTATTTTGTGCAGAGAAACCATTTTAGTCGGTATTTAAGATCCCATAACCACTTAAAAGCGACGCAATTACATCGTTGTTTAATGCTTGCCGACTATCTATGTTGTGGAGGACAACAAGAAATCATCTTGACTGTGCAATATTCGTAATGAGACACCTTGAGACATACAAAGGTGGTAGACTCAAAAACTGGGATGCTGGTTTTAAAAGAGAAGGGGTAAGAATTTTTTGCTTTAAAGATTTATTTAACTGAAGAAAACAAACAACTTCTTCTAATCTTTTTCCTATTTTCCTTTCTACCAGGTTGATCAAAACAAGCAACTTCTGAAGTTAAGAAAGAGATACCTCTTTGCAATGCTTACATATCAAACCAATGAAAAAAGAGAAAGAGTTGTTTATTCAGCAAAAACACATTGTAATAAGGCGAAGAAAAAACAAAAATCCTAAAAAAAAATTAGACATGTTGTATTTTATGTTACTTTTAGAATCTTGTTATGTTGGGATACTAGAGGGTGTAAATAAAATTTTGGTAGTTATGTTGATATTCTTTTGGTTATCTATCCTTTGACATCTAAAATCTCTATGACAAGGCCAAGGCCAACACATTTTATTGGATACAAGCCAAGTTCAAAGACATCTAGCTAGTTTGCACTAGCTACCTAGCTACTACACATCTTGAATAAGTTAATTACCTATCATTTGACATCCAAAATCAATAGGGTACACTAGCTATTTATCTAATGTACCCAGTTGTTATTGAAGTGTATATCTTGGGTACATTAGTTAATAGAGAATACAGATGGTTATTTAACATAAACTGTTAGATGTTGATTTCTATTGTACCCCTTTATTTAAT
This sequence comes from Adenophora triphylla var. japonica, assembly GCA_022495995.1. Taxonomy (NCBI): domain Eukaryota; kingdom Viridiplantae; phylum Streptophyta; class Magnoliopsida; order Asterales; family Campanulaceae; genus Adenophora; species Adenophora triphylla. Next base: position 169,771 of record JAFEMH010001015.1, read on the forward strand.
GAAATGTTTAATGAAATAGTAACTTAGTGTACACTAGCTACTTTATCTAATGTACAATAGCAAATTTATAAAATAGGACAGATTAACTTGGGTACACTAGCTACTTTATCTAATGTACAATAGCAAATTTATAAAATAGGACAGAGTTGTAGACACCCCATTCTGAACACATCGGATCATACTTATACTACTCTAAGTCTCGCTTTGAGTCAAGAAGTAGAAATCCACCATTTCGTCATGTTTCGTTAAGTTTTGACTAACCACCGTTAGTTTGGGACTAAACTGCATACGAGATAACGAGGAAAGGACAAAACTGTCCACAGGAGCAATATCTCGCCGCGAGATGGCGTGTCTCGCGTGAGATATCCCCCCTCTGCAGATTGCAGACGACAGTTCCCTCGTCGATTTCAACCTCTTTTCGGGATAAAACTTTATCTCTCCGGCCAACCAATAGAATTTGGAGTCTGGAACCATCTTGAAGTGTTTGATCTCATCTTCAACACTTCCCCAACCCCTATAAATACTTGGTGACTTCCAAGGTTCAAGAGGTCAAAAATTTCACAACACACACATTTTGTTGGCTTATTTCCCTGAAAGAACCCTACAAAATCACCCTAAAAACTCACCTCATAGTTTGTTTGTCAACCTTGTTGATAAACAAACATCAAGCTCCAAGTCAAGGACCGAGGCGAAGCTCTGTCCGTGTCAAGAGTCGATTCTAAACTTGAGTCGAAACTCTGCCCAAATCACCTCATGCAAGGTAACCCCTAAATCCCTTTCTAATTGATTGTTAGAGTGGTATAAGTCCATAGAATCAAGGATCGGCCTAGAGCCTCTCCAAATCATGGAGACGGTCTCGAAGCAATCGATCCTACATTCCATTTAACCCCGTTAAATGAACCTTTGTTTATAATATTTAAAATCGTTTTTCTCTTCTTTTGAAAACCTCTCTTTTCTTTAGCAAGACCGATCTCCGGATTGGGTGAAATGGATGCTCCTTGACCTACCCATTTCATAACCTAAGCCCCGAACCCAAATCTCTTTCAAAATGGTTTTCCTATTTTCTCCAATCGAATAATATTGGTGGCGACTCAAAACGAAAAGGATAAAAATCCCCTTTTTCCTCACAACGCAACAGTGGCGACTCTGCTGGGGATTTAAAATTAAGAGGCTTAAACTTGCGTCAAAATTAAAAGAGAGGTTTTCAAAAAAAAATTTGTAAATTCGAATTTTTTGCTCTCAGATGAGGCATGTCTCGCGGCGAGGTATCATATCTCGCGCGAGATATTGCTTCGGCAATCTGGTTGTTTCTGGTTTCTCCCGTTTGTCTCATAGTCCAAGACGAGAGCCGAACATGCAAGGGGGATCCCAGCATTCATTATCTGCAGAGTTCCCGCATCTTAAGGCCCCCTTAAGGTGTAAAACTCGAACCTTCGTTTCCTTTAAATAATTGATTATTATTTATAAACTGCGTGCGATTGGGTTTTATTTAATTAAAGTCCGGTCCATTGGGGATTCGGGAGTTGTAAATTGAATTATTTATCTCTCTTTCTCTCTCTTTATGTGGAACTACGATGGCCTGAGTCTTCCTAATTTGGGAGAAACGTAGGCAACCACTTGGTGCGGCCACTATCTGTTTTCTTTTTGATTTTTCAAAAAAAAAACTCTCTATTTTACTCTATCACCTAGATTGACTATCACACACGCGCACTCATATTATAACTGTCATTGCACTGCATACCCTCTATAAACCCGGGACCCACACTAAGGACGGATGACGGTAACCACCTAGTCGCCGGTCTCTCCGAAGTTGGACAATCCCACTCCGCGTATTCAATCCACCTAGATTGTCATATCGCGGGGAGCCTAGCCTTTCAGCCCTGCATCGCCACATACTCATGTAGATTGTCCTTTTAGGATCACTCCGTGACTGGTCGGTTTTGACTCGGTGATCTTTTCTTGTTTTTGACCAAAACAAAGCCATGCAAAATTGACAATAAATAAGGATTCAGAAAAGTCCCTTCGGAAAAGTCCCTTCGGAAAAAGTCCCTTCGGAATGACCCTTTCGGATGTCCCTTTGAAAAAAAATACATATATGTATAATCCTTCGAAAAACAATCTTACATGGCTTTGTTTTACAAAAATCGGATTGATTGCTTAGTCGTTAGGTTCTGATAAAGGCCTTAGAAAACCCTCAAAATGGACTTTCCGTTCCGACCAAAAATTAGGTCTAAATAAAAATCGACTTTCCGTGTGGTTATCTCGCGCGGGACAACATATCTCGCGCGGGATAATGCTTCTGTTTGCTGAATTTGAGCCTGAGCCGTTTGAGCCTGCTTCCGACTCGTTGGGGCTAGATCCTGATATCTGCATCTCTTCTGTCAGTTTTCCGAAGCTACTCAACTCCAAGACTCCCAACACAATGTCTACCGGAAAGCACGTCATGACCAAGGAATGCCTTGAACAACACACTTTGCAAGACTTGACTAAGGCCCTTGTCGCTGAAATGGAACATGTAGGAGGTTGGAGAGAAGCCTTTGATTTGCCTTCTACCCGCATTGCTAGGGATTTCCGGAAAATGGAGAGTGACTCCGACAGTGGACGATCGTCCGTGCAAGAGGAGCTAAGTGATATCAAAACTCAACTTGCCAAAGCCCTGCAGCAAATTAATGACAATGACTCGTGGCATCACATGGAAGAATCCATCCAAGCTGAAAAGACAAAGATGCTGATTGAAGAGCTCGAGGAAGTCAAGAGTGAACTCGAGACCATGACCCAAAAGTGCATCAACCTTGAAGCTCACATCGAGGATGACATTGATGAGAGGGTCAAGTATTTCCTCAACACTCTCTACCGTGACCTCAAAGAGCAAATGGAGGAAGAATATCAGTCTCGCCACAACGTCTTCGTGCAACACTACGAGAACCATATCCGAGACCTCCACAACCAAATGGCCAAGCGAAGGAAGGGTAGAGTCTTCTCTGACATTGGAAACATCACTCTTGGTCATCTCTTCAGAAGTATTCACAAAGAAGGAAAGCTAAAGCCAATGGAAGGTTACCAACCTAAGAGGGAAGGCCGATCTCCGCACCTCTACTGCTTCTACCATCAATGCTATGGCCATCACACCAATGATTGTTTCAACCTGAAGAATGCAGTCCAAGACTTGATTGACAACGACGCGATCAGAGTTTGTCCGAGTGGTGGAATAGTTTGGATGAGTTCAAGCAAATGAAGAATCTCTTTTCTTTTCAGTTAGTTACTTTTAGTTGCAAGAGAAACAATTAATAGTCTAGTTTAGCTTAGTTGGGTACTACTTGCCTAAAATCCTCATTTGTGGGCAAGAGTATCAAGTTTGCTTTTCAATAATAGTTAGTCAGTATTTCCCTTTTCAATTCGGATTACTTCTTTGAGATCGAGAAAGAAAGCAATGTGAATGTCATAGAAACTTGCAACGAGAATGACTACTCCAAGGCACTTTGGTTTTCCGAAAGCCTTCCTGTCTGGAGAATGATGCTAGCAAAAGGGTACTTTCCTGGATTGGGGCTTGGAAAGCACTTACAAGGGATAAAGGAACTGCCACCGGTCCCCCCGCCTCACACAAAGCATGGCCTAGGATACATCATCTCCATCCACGATGAAGATGACGAAGAAGAGTGGGGCTTCACTCAAATCAAGTGGGAAGGAACCACCTACAAAGGCTGCGACGACCCAAAGCCCAAGAATGGCAACCTCAAGCCATATCGAAAGACACTCAATGGCTACTTTGTTCGAGAAGGGGAAAGTATTCCCTACTTTATCTTTTCAGAACCATGGACTAACGATAAAGGAAAGCGCCAACCGGGCTTTGAAATCTTCAGCGACTGCGATGCTTCTCCAAGTGAAACAATCGTCCCACTAATCCCTAATGATTTGTGGGTCACGAAGACGTAAATGACAAGTGAATGGGACTTTGTGTTGGGAGAAGACATGATGCGACAGCCTCCAAGACATGTGCCGGTTAGAAGACAACCGGATCCATGCAATATCCAAGGGGACGCTCCAACTACTGACTACACAAGACTTATAAAGAAATGTGATGAGCCAATTCTAAACTGGCACGTCATCGGAGGACCAGTTGTTGATGAAGACTTCCTGATCAAAGAGCTTGGTTGCACTCCCCATCCCCGCAAGAAGATAGGCCCCGTAGCTTTTACAAGAGAGGCGTGCTCCACCTCCGATGAACTCACTCAAGAGGAAATCGAGGCAAAGGCCGAACATGTATTCCCTTACTTCCTTAATGAAAACTTTGATCTTTTCGAGTACCCTGAGATTGCTAACATCGTGAATGATGAATTAACTAATAATAATCAATATAACGAACACGTTAATAATGAATCATACGATGAGATAGAGCAAGAAAACGAACAAATCTTAAAAGAATTAGCTAAGCAAGTAGGTCGTTGTGGAAAGAATGGCCCCGTTGATGATGAGGAAATGCAAACGGTTAATCTTGGGACAACGGAAGACCCAGAGAAACAAAGATCGGCGCCTTCTTCAAGGGGGAAGACAGAGAAACCTTGACACAGCTCCTCGTAGAATATGTTAACGTCTTCGCTTGGTCCTACAAAGATATGCCTGGGTTGAATCCGCCGCTTGTAGAGCACAAGATACCGCCGCTACCCGACGCCAAGCCGCCAAGCGTAAACTACGTAATCAAGCCGGAATGGTCAATGCAAGTGAAAGAGGAAATCATGAAGCTCTTGAATGTAGGGTTCATCAAAGTGATTGAATATCCGGAATGGTTAGAAAACACAGTGCAAGTAGCCAAGTCGAACGGGAAAATATGAGTCTGTGTTGATTTCAGAGACTTGAACAAGGCATCCCCTAAAGATGACTTCCCGCTACCGAACATAGACATGTTGGTCGATGCCACAGCTGCATACGAAGTCCGCTCATTCGTCGATGGTTTCGCAGGGTATAACCAAATCCTCATGCCAGAGGAAGATCGCACAAAACAAAGCATTCACCACACCTGGGAACGTTCGCTACACGGTCATGCCGTTTGGTCTCAAGAACGCTGGGGCTACATACCAAAGAGCAGTCACGACCCTATTCCACGACATGATCCACAAGGAAATAGAGGTATATGTGGACGACATGATTATTCACTCAAAAGGGACAGATGGTCAACACTTCAGAGATCTCAGAAAATTCTTCAATCGACTGAGACAGCACAAGATGAGGCTCAACCCCGCCAAATGCTCATTCGGAGTGGTCAAAGGGAAAGTCTTAGGCTACATGGTCACAGAGCATGGCATAGAAGCGGATCCCGCCAAGATAAAAGCCATTACAGACATGCCTCCACCCAGAACACAGAAAGAAGTAAAGGGATTCATGGGCAGACTTCAATTTATCAGTCGATTCATCAATCAACTGACTACGATGTGCGATCCTATCTTCAAGCTACTTAAGAAAAACGCACCTCAAGAGTGGACCGAAGAATGTCAAGAAGCATTCGAGGAAGTTAAGCGCTACCTGATATCCTGGTTCCACCGCACAAGGAGAAGCCCTTGAAGCTATACCTCACGGTTACAGACAACGCATTAGGGGCTATGCTCGCTCAAGAACAGCCAGCCTCCCACACAGAGAATGCCATCTATTTCGTCAGCCGTAGATTCCAAGGCAGCGAAATCAACTACTCTCCACTCGACAAATCCTGTGCTGCTCTTGTTTGGGTATCACAAAGGCTGAAGCAGTATATAGAAGCCTTCCCGGTCTGTCTCATTGCAAAAATGGATCCACTGAAATATATCCTAGACAAATCAAATTTGTCTTCGAGACTGGCCAAATGGTACTTCATGCTTGCGGGATATGATATCACTTACGTCACTCAGAAATCCATCAGGGGGAGTGTATTCGCGATCGCTGGCCAAATTTCCTTGCGACGAAGTGAAGGGGGAAGACCCGCGATTCCCTGATGAGGACATCATGAGTATAGAAGAAGAAAATAAGTGGCAATTATTTTTCGATGGCGCAGCCAACATGAGAGGGTTCAGCATTGGAATGTTATTAGTAGACCCTAACGACATCTACACTCCACTGGCAATACGTCTTGACTTTGACACCACCAACAACACTACAGAATACGAGGCTTGCATAGCGGGACTTGAGGCAGCTCTAGAACGCAACGTGACTGAACTCGAGGTATTCAGGGATTCCCAATTGATCATCAATCAGACATTGAAGAAGTGGAGGGTCCAAGATCCAACCCTTCAAAGATACAAAGTGCCCATCTCCAAGAGTTGGCGCAACAATTCCAAGATGTCTCATTCCACTACCTCCCGTAGACAAAAATCGGTTTGCGGACGCATTGGCCACACTTGCTTCTTTGGTCGAAATCCCTAAAGGAAAAGCAAGCCAAACCCTTCAAAATAACACGACGTGCAACTCCCGCATACTCTGCGCCGTTATAGATCTCCATGATCGCAAAGACAAATGGTTATCCGAATGTGCCACTGTTGGGAACTCCGAAGAGAAACCATGGTACCATGACATTTGGCATTTCATCCTAGATGGAACCATCCCACCTGAGACAAACCCGAAGACTCAGATCGCCCTTAAGAGGTTGGCTGCTAATTACGTCATCACCGCTGGCCGTCTATTCAAAAAACATTCCCAAGGAAACCTCCTTTCTGCCACCGAGGAAGAGGCCCAAGAAATAATGGACCATGTTCATCAAGGCGTATGTGGAACCCACATGAGCGGAAACATGCTCGCCAAAAAGATCATCAGACAAGGGTACTTTTGGTTAACCATGGAAGCCGACAGTACCAAAATGGTCAAGAAGTGCCCCAAGTGTCAGATACACGCCAATCTTCAGCATGCACCGCCTTCCTTGCTGTACCCTATGACTTCTCCTTGGTCGTTCTCTACTTGGGGGATAGACGTGATTGGATAGGTCACACCCATAGGAGCCAACGGACACTGCTTCGTCCTAGTAGCCATCGACTACTTCACTAAGTGGGTTGAGGCCGCCTCCTACAAAGTTCTGAATGCCAGAAAGGTTGCAGAATTCATCAAGCACAACATCATCTGCCGGTATGGGGTTCCGCAAGAGATGATATCCGATAATGGGTCCCACTTCGAGAAGGAAACCGATCGCCTACTAACCGAATACAAAATCACAAGGCACAAGTCGTCTCCTTACAGGCCTCAAATGAACGGAGCAGTTGAAGCCGCGAACAAAACGATCGAGACTATCATCAGAAAAATGGCAGTCACTGGAAAAGACTGGCCCGACAAGTTACCATTCGCACTATGGGGATACCGCACTTCAGTCCGAATAGCTACAGGAGAGACTCCCTACACCCTCACATTCGGAATGGAGGCTGTCTTACCGATAGAATTGGAAATACCATCACTACGGGTTCTCCTAGAAAACCAAGTGAACGAGGTCGACTGGCTAGGAAGCAGATACGAAGAGTTGGCCCTGTTGGACGAAAGAAGGTTGAAAGCAACCGAACACACTCAAGCTTACCAAAGAAGAATGGCAAGAGCTTTCAACAAAAAGGTCAAGACGAGGAACATCAGAGTAGGTGACTTGGTTCTCCGTGAGCACCGTCCTGGACCTTTCAACCCGCTAGGCAAGTGGGGACCAAGATGGATAGGACCCTACATTGTGAAGAAGATATTCTCTGGGGGAGCCCTTCAGCTGGTAGACTTAGACGGAGATCAACTACCGAAGCCGGTCAACATGGACAAGCTCAAGAAGTACTTCGTATGACTTGCCCTCCTCAAAAGAAATCGCTCGCTAGGTTGAAAATCCCGAAAAGGACAGCCTAGGCAAAAATTAGAGCTAGCACAAGAAAAGAAGCCCGCTAGATTGAAAACCCGAAAGGGCGGTCTAGGCAAAAGAAAGGGTGTGCATAAAAAAAAAGGGAGGCCTATCTCGCGCGAGATTACCCCTCGACACGGAGCCGTATTTTGTCCTTTTCTCAAAAATGAACTACGTTAGACCTGAGCCTCTTATTTAATTGCTGTAAAAGAGGAACGTAGGCAGCCTTCGGGTTCGGTCTAATCAAATAAATGAATCTACTTTTGTCCTTTATTAATCAAATGCATTTTCATTAATGACAAAAGGGGAAATCCTAACCACAACGACTAATTTGCTAAGCTAACAAACTCGAAAAAATACTAATAAAAGCAAAACAATTGATCTATCAAAGCAATCTCTTGGTACTCCTAAAAGATCTAGCCTTTCATTGACTTGGTAGGCCGGCGGACATGATCTCCACCGTCGTCGTGATCCTCCTTGCGCTTTGAGCCCCGCGAAGCAGAGCATCCCTCGAGGCGATCAAAAACAGAGTCAAGGCGATCAAAAACAGATCCCGAGAGCCTCTTAAAGACATGGGGCCTATCTAAAGCTTGCGTCTTTCCAGGCATCCCCTTGCTTCGCCTCTCGTACCAATCCCCATCGAGAAAATCCTGAGTTGGATCAGTTCTCACATTAGCAGGATCAGACTGAGCCTCGCTCCTTCGCAAAATACTGCTAGCTACAAAAGAATCTCCTAGCAGTGAAAGCCGCAGATCATCAATCTTCTCTGCACTAGGGTGACCGGTATGAAGGAACAATCCAGGTACTTATCAGATAAGAAGATACTCGCATTAAAAGTCCGAAGGTTCGACCAGCGATCCCGACTAGTTCCTTCACCCCATGCTTGAGCTAGCGCCTGCGCGAACTCTACACCAATATAAGACACTTCACGAGAAGCTCCTTCGAAAAAATAAGTGTCCTGCTGCTGACCAAGCTGACGGAGCACCCGCTTGGGAAAATAAAAGGAGGAATCTCGCAAACCCGGAAGAACAACCCTGTCAAAACCCTTGGTATTGGCAACATACTTGTTCAACCTCCAATAAGGTGGACACCAAAGAATGTTAGCAGTTTCGGTCTTCGCAATCAACTCAGCCCATTCATCCGCTGAAAGATCCTTGATCAATAACTTTCGCGTATGATATGTGAAAGGGGAATATTCTAATGGGGGACCCACCAACTTGAGATGCTCCCTAAGCCAAATAGTCAACAGAAGAGGACTCCCTTGAGTCATGACACCGATCCTATGCAGCTCGTCAAGACCATGCAGGGTCTCACCCAAGATTAGCGGAATAATGTTCCTAGAACGTTTTCTAGCCTGCAGAACAATTTCCACAAGTTGGGAGTCGACCAAGCCGTCCCTACATGTAAACAGAACATCTCCGAAAAGAAAAAGAGCCAGAAAGTTCCGTTTATAGACATGAAAAGCGTCATCATCTGAATCACCGCCGAAGCGTCCTGGAAAAGAAGAGCAATCAACCCACTTGCGGTGAACCAACTCATAGCAAGTCTCAAGGGGGATCCCTAACAATTCATTCAAAGCCTCCGAATGATTCCTATGGTACTTGGGAACGGCGATCTCGCCAGTCAGAGGCATATCCAAGATAATAGCAAATTCCTCCACAGTAGGTACCATCTCATTCAAAGAAAAATTGAAAAGGTGAATAGAGGGATCCCAAAACCGAGCAGCACCCTGCAAAAGACTCCAATCCGGTTGGAGGTTCTTCAAAGTGAAAAGAATTCTGAATCCAAATTCTGCTATGAACCTATTACGAGACCGGTTGCGAAACGACCTCACAAAATCCCTTGATGCTTGCTTGAAAGATGCAATCACTTCAGATGACAGGAAAAAATCATCGACAATCATTGACGTTGGGGAAATCTCCTTGGAAGCCATGGATCACAAGGTTGAAGAAGAAGACAAGAGTTTCACCCTAATAGAATATCTCTAGAGTTTGAAAGGCTAGAATGAGTTATCTAGCCGGACTACAGGGTGATTTTATAGGGAAAACTGACAAAATCCTGTTCGAAAAAGGAAGAGATTTCTGCATGTATAGCATGTCTCGTGCGAGACACCTTATATCGCGCGAGATATCCCTACGGCAAAACAGCAACAGTTCTGCTCAAACAACAATCTAGCCACGACTTGACGAAGCAAGTCTCAGAAAACTTGCGTGTACAGTTCATAACATGCAGTAAAAATACCAAGATGAGGGCTCAAAATTGTGGCCTAGCGGCCATTCCATTCCATTTCCAAAAACATGGAAAGTCGAGAAAGTTAATTAATTAACTAATTAGACCTAGGATTAGGGATTAAGAAAAACCATTGTTTTGTGCTACCTACTTGTTCCTAACAGGTACCAAAAGAAAAAGAAAAATTGTCTGGGCCCACCCGGCCAATATGTACAAATCATCAGAAATCAAATAAAGAGAAAAGGAGGGGATCACGCCATCAAATCGCCCGAGCCGCCGGCACCTCCGCCATCACCGCCACGGGGGCTACCATCCCTCCTCGATCTCTTGGCTCCGCAAGTAGGGGTCACCGCCGAGGCCACTGTCGAGGCCGCCAAAGAAGCCTTGTGAAACAGCCTCTCGGACAGGTCCGACACCAGAGCCATCAGTCCCGCCATCTTGGTCGCTCCACGGTTGTAATCGGCCGCGAACAGAGTGACCTAACAACAAAAGAAAAAGAAAATGCTCAGAAGAAGTCGGACATATACACTTATATGGACGAATACGAGAAACAATACAAACAGAAACATACCGAAGAGACGTCAGCCGGAAGGCGATAGCCCTCAGGAATATGATCCAGAGTCGGGATGTGTCCCACCATTGGCATGCTCCCCATCATGTAAGTATAGCTCAAAGGGCCGAAGTCTGGGGCGAATGGCAAAGAACCAACAGACTGAGAAGAAGTGCTAGGGGCTGACGAACCTGAAGCAGAAGCAGAGGCAGAGCCACGAGCATGTGATCGCCTATCCCCCACCAGGAGGGGACCCATCAACCAAGGCAGAAACTCCGCATAAGAGGCCCCGGGTATCACGCAAGCCGTCGCCGCATCACCCACCAAAAGACCTGCATAATCATCCTCTGGAATGGAGTGGGTGGGATACATCGCCCTCGGCGGATCCGCCGGCACGCTATATGGCAGGCTACCCCGTTCATGCTGCGGGAAGACCCGCTCACCAAGATACATGGTATCTCCCTCCAAAGATGCCAGCATCCTCTGCATCGCAGTAGCATCCCAAGCACGATGCACCTCCCGCTCCAACAGGGTCCAGGATAAAGGCCCGGCCTCTCTCATACTCGAAGGTATCCAACATAGCCCGCGCCTCCGCCACCGTCAGGGTCCAATCCTGGTTCTCCTCCTCATCAACGGTCCGATTCGGGTGGCTCCACCTCCTGATATCCGGGAACAAAGGGGCCCGGCTCTCCAACTCAAATCTATACGGCCCGAGGACAGCATAGCCCCATATCTGCACAAAGAAAATAGATCAAATTCAGTATGAAACACAGACAGAGCATACAGACGAAGAGCAGAAACAGAATCAAAGGGCATACCTCCCAGGCATAAGAATACCCTGACAGGGAATCCTTGGTGTTCCTACACGCCTCATCCATGGCGTGGTAGCAGTAGGCCAGCCCCGCTGAGCCCCAATCATATCCGCTCACCTCATCCAGATCAACCAACAGACGTAACAGAGAAAGACGGGCCGTAGAAGAATGGTTCACAAAAATGGTCTCAGAAAGAATATACCAGAGGGCACCCCTCACCGCCGATCGCTGATCGCATTTGGCTTCTCAGCATACTCCTCAATTTGACGCCGGAGGGGTGTCAACTCTGCAGCAAACCCCTTGACCTTGTTAGGGGGAAACCAATCAACTGCCTCCACGCAGCTGGACTCACAGGCTTATAACCCGAAAACTTCGGCAGGGGATCGCCAATGAACTCTAACCCCGTGATAGCCAGAAAATCAGTCGGAGTCATCGTTGCTTCCCCGAAGCGCAAATGAACGGTGTGGGTAGTGTCCCACCACCTCTCCCGAATAGTGTGGAGAACTTGGGGAGTCCGCCTTATTCCACGGAGATTGTCAACAAAAGTCAGAAGACCCATTTGGGCCACCCTATCCCGAACGCCATCAAGGTCCTTAATCTTGTCCCACACCTCCTTAGCCATTTTCGGGCTTCCTCGGCAATTCTTCGTTGATTTATACGACTGCAAAACAGAGGAAAATCAGAGAGGGCAATATTAGAAATCATTCCATGTCAAAAAATCAATGAAATAGAAGAAATTTTTCATTGAGGCATTTCATCAAACACTTGGCGTGCGTACAAGAAAAGCTTGCCCAAGAATGTCATTCGTGATCCGAATCAACCTCTCCTACAATCCATGATATGTAGGAGGCTCATACACACGCAATGCAACAACAATCATCCAAAGAAACACACAAAATCGACGCATGCAAAAGGAACCTAGTTCTAGGCATGAACAAGAACAAAAGCCATTGATGAAATTTTGAATTCAAGGGAAAGGGAATTCAAACTCAATGCAATGCAAGAATCAAGAGGTGAGGAAGAAATTCTTACCAAGCCCTCCCGAACAGCGGTAGAGATGTGCGCGTGCCTATCGAAGTTAAGATCATCGCGAGGGTAATCCTTCCCTAGCAAATAGCTCCCTAAAATCGGATTCCTTTGTTCTTGAGCCATGGATTATGGAGGGAGGAAGGATTAGAAAGTGATTGGGAGGAAGAAACACCAAGCGAATCCACAAAAAATCACGGAGAAAATGACCTTGGCTCGAGCTAGGGAGAGAAATTTTGAAAAGGATGTTTTCAAAATGAGCAAGAGCTGCTGTTTATATGCCCCGACAGTACAAGTCTCGCGCGGTATATCTTATCTCGCCGCGAGATATACCTTCTGGGAAGTGACCATATTGTCCTCGACAATAAGCGTCAACGCAACGTCAAAATTCAAAATTTTGACACATTTACCCTTGGAAATGATAAACTAGCAGGGAAACGTGAAAAAACCGGCACCGCAAGTCACGGAATGAGCCAAACGTGACATGCGCACGATCGCCCGGTACGGCACCAGTCGCCCGAAAACCGAGTGGTCCAAAGATCAACTCAATCCACATGATTCAGAGCCCAGAAAGGTGAATCATCAAAGAAAAAAAAAGAGCTCGGTCCAATGCCCAAACAGGTGGATCGTCATCAGAAAAGCCCGGTCCAACGCCAAAACAGGTGGATCGTCATCAGAAAAGCTCGGTCCAACGCCCAAACAGGTGGATCGTCATCAGAAAAGCCTGGTCCAACGCCCAAACAGGTGGATCGTCATCAGAAAAGCTCGGTCCAACGCCCAAACAGGTGGATCGTCATCAGAAAAGCCCGGTCCAACGCCCAAACAGGTGGATCATCATCAGAAAAGCTCGGTCCAACGCCCAAATAGGTGGATCGTCAAACCAAAAGGCTCGGTCCAACGCCCAGATAGGTGGATCGTCGAATCAAAAGCCCGATTCAACGCCTAAATAGGTGAATCGTCATCCCCAACAACAAAAAGCCCGATTCGGAGACCAGAAAGGCGAATCGTCACAAAATCGACAGGACTCAGGGGACCGGACAGGTAAGCCTTTGTGTTCTAACATAGTTTCCGCAGGTTCGGAGCCCAGATAGGCGAATCTTCAGACAGGCAGGTATATTCTGAATTGGGTCTTGATTTGATTCCTCAGTATGAATTTACCTTTTCAAAAACAAAATCTCCGCGATTTTCAAATGATTTTCAAAATACCTAAAGCAGCCTTTTCGTGTTTTGGAGTCGAACTACGTCATGTTCTGATTCTCCGATAGAGATACATAGGAAGCCGTGCGGTTCGACCATCCCGATGTTCAGAATGATGTCTTTTCTATCGTCGACATGACTTCTTTCATAAGACATGTCGCCGAGGGGCTCTGTAGACACCCCATTCTGAACACATCGGATCATACTTATACCACTCTAAGTCTCGCTTTGAGTCAAGAAGTAGAAATCCACCATTTCGTCATGTTTCGTTAAGTTTTGACTAACCACCGTTAGTTTGGGACTAAACTGCATACGAGATAACGAGGAAAGGACAAAACTATCCATAGGAGCCATATCTCGCCGCGAGATGGCATGTCTCGCGCGAGATATCCCCCCTCTACAGATTGCAGACGACAGTTTCCTCGTCGATTTCAACCTCTTTTCGGGATAAAACTTTATCTCTCCGGCCAACCAATAGAATTTGGAGTCTGGAAACATCTTGAAGTGTTTGATCTCATCTTCAACACTTCCCCAACCCCTATAAATACTTGGTGACTTCCAAGGTTCAAGAGGTCGACAATTTCACAACACACACATTTTGTTGGCTTCTTTCCCTGAAAGAACCCTACAAAATCACCCTAAAAACTCACCTCATAGTTTGTTTGTCAACCTTGTTGATAAACAAACATCAAGCTCCAAGTCAAGGACCGAGGCGAAGCTCTGTCCGTGTCAAGAGTCGATTCTAAACTTGAGTCGAAACTCCGCCCAAATCACCTCACGCAAGGTAACCCCTAAATCCCTTTCTAATTGATTGTTAGAGTGGTATAAGTCCATAGAATCTAGGATCGGCCAAGAGCCTCTCCAAATCTTGGAGACGGTCTCGAAGCAATCGATCCTACATTCCGTTTAGCCCGGTAAATGGACCTTTGTTTATAATATTTAAAATCGTTTTTCTCTTCTTTTGAAAACCTCTCTTTTCTTTAGCAAGACCGATCTCCGGATTGGGTGAAATGGATGCTCCTTGACCTACCCATTTCATAACCTAAGCCCCGAACCCAAATCTCTTTCAAAATGGTTTTCCTATTTTCTCCAATCGAATAATATAGGTGGCGACTCAAAACGAAAAGGATAAAAATCCCTTTTTTCCTCACAACGCTACAAGAGTAACTTGGGTACACTAGCTACTTTATCTAGTGTACACTAGCTAATTCTATAGTATAAATCACAATTGTCCACCTCAGCATGGTGAACAATTGTATGAATAGTGCCAATTTTTTTCCCATTTTGCCCTTTTTAAAAAAAAATAATTTTTTTTAAGGAGTAGCTGTGCAGTGTGACACGGACTCTAGTGGTAGTGTGAGGTGGAAGATCTATTTTTTAAGGAAAAAAGAGAAAGATATTTTTTTAAAAATATCTACCACTTCTCATTTAATAATATTTATTTTAATTAAAAAAATATATACCACGTGTCCTCGGACACGGGCTTTTACTAGTTATAAAATAGGACAGAGTAACTTGGGTACACTAGCTAAATTACAAAAAAAGACATAATAACTTGGGTACACTAGCTACTTTATCTAGTGTACACTAGCTAATTTGTAATATTGGACATAGCAACTTGGGTACAATAGATAATCTATCTAGTGTTTACTAGCGTATCTATAAAATACAGCAGCTAGTCCCCAGGATGAATCATTGCTTTCTGCCGTTCTTTGAACTGGGAAGCGGTCAATCTTCTTTTGCATCGTGGGAGCCCCAAGGATTGTCCTTCTTCTTTTGGAGATGGTTAGACGGGTTGGATTGTTTGGAGCAGGGGGCCTTACTTGGAAATGACTACCAAGAATAGGATTGTTCTTATATAATTATATGTTGTCGTTGTTATTGTTGTTTTTTTTTTAAAAAAAAATTATTTGTTATGTCTCTTTATTATCTTGTAATTTGCCTAAATTAAAGAAAGTATTAGTATAACTAGTGTACACTAAGTTACACTAGATAAATATCTAGTGTGCTCTATATAGCTACACACAGTTAGTGTACACTAAGTTACAATAGCTAGTGTACACTAAGTTGGAAATGCTATTGTAAACTAAACAATGACATGATCCAACTAAATAACTAGTGTACACTATCTACATAGCTAGTGTACACTATATATATAGCAAGTGTACTTAGCGAAGGTTAATGCCTTGGCATAGCCAAGGCCATGGCTGATGCCTTGGCGTAGCCAAGGCCAATGCCTTGGCCTTGACACTAAGAACACATCAAGTGTACAATAGATAACAAGCTAGTGTACACAAGGTATTGGCCAAGGCCTTGTCCTGCTGCCTAAGCCATTTGGCTAGTGTACACTAAGTTACACTAGCCAGTGTGCACTAGCTATTTTATCTAATGTAAACAGTTATTATTTAAATGATTTATTGGGTACAGAAGCTAAACTAGCTAGTGTATCCAATTGCATTTCACACACTACCTAACTAGCTAGTGTATATAAATACACTGTCAAACAAATATTAACAGGTAGACCTTTTTTCTTATATTCAATAATGAATATAATATCTATAATTCAATGAAAAAAAAACATAAAAATCATTATCCAATAACAAAAATTATAACCAAATTATTCGCTATCATCATCATCATTATTATCAACATTATTATCAAAATTCTTATCCTTTTCTGGACAATTACGCTTGTCATGAGTACGCATTTTGTTACAATACCCGCATAATCTCTTAGTCCTTTGTTTTTCAATGATTGACTTCTCCGGGGCACTCATAATCCTCTTCCTCCCACACCCTTTGTTACGAGCTTCATTGGGAGGCTTAACTGTGATATCATCTGGAATCACTGCACCAATTAAACTCTCAATAACAGCCTTATTCTTGGGAACAACATTTGTTCCTCTCCGATCAAGTAACTCATGTTTCAAATCCTTCAAAACCTTTTCAACATGGTCCATATCATTGATGTCCTTACCTTCTAATCCCATGATTGCGTTGAAATTGAACCAAATATCATTCAACTTGTCACCAAATGCACCCATTTTTGTACAGTCCTCTGATACACCAGCCACTGTCACTAATGATGCTCGACGCTCAGCATTCTTCATCCAGCGATTAAGTACATGATTTCTAGGAATCTTGTTTACACTATCCAATTTTAAGGCAAAAAAGCATGCCTGCACAAAATCCCAACTCTCTCAAAAAGCTTGCATGAACAATCTATGTGGTTAGTTCCTATCATGTGCTTCACCTACATAAAGATTCAGTAACTAATAAGTCTGCATGTACTATAAACAAACTGCAATGCTATTTGAAACAACACTTGGTAAAAAAAATCGCATACCTCAAATTCTTTTCCTTTCAATTTACTATCTGTCAAAACCAAAATCTTATAAGAATCATCAACGGAGGTCATAGACTTCATCCGCACATTATAACAACTTTCCTTAATTTCATCTTGAATCAAATAAAATATATTGCGCGTGTAAATCTCCGCAGCATCTTTCTCAATCAACAGAGGAGTCTCTGATTTCGGCAATTGTGTCAAACACTCATAATTTAATCTTTTGTTGGTGTTACGCTGCTTCTCCATTTTCGTCTCAAAACGGACGTAAAACTCTGTCAACGTGTCCTTCTCCATGCTATACTTGCCAAAAAATGCATTTGCACTCTCTGACCATGAAGTTGTATGCAGTATACCTAACAAAGGATCATCCATGAAATATGCAGGAATCCAATAACTCCTGTTCTCAAACATACTTCTTAACCACTCATTATTGTTTAAACCATATTCTTCCATAATAGATTTCCAGCCCTCTTCAAATTCTGATGCATCTATATTTTCATTCCGAACATATTCTTTTATCTTGGACATAAAATCCAACTCCTTGCACAAATGTGGACCAACCTTCACAAATGATAAACATGATAACAATCAATAAGAATGCAAGTCAATATTGTAATAAGTATATTGAGTGCATTAGATAAACTAGCTAGTGTACCCAATAGAACAATGCACACCAGGTATTTTTGAATTGTGCACACTAGCAACACAGCTAGTGTACACTAGGTTACACTAGCAACACAGCTAGTATACACTAAGAAAACTAGCTATTGTACACTAGATAACTAGCTAGTGTACACTAAGTTACAACAGCTAGTGTACACAAGGGCTTGGCCCAATACTTTGTCCTGCTGCCTAAGGCATTTGGCTAGTGTACACTAGATAACTATCGAGTGTACACTAAGTTAAACTAGCTAGTTTACATTAGCCAATGCAGATACACATAGCTAGTGTACACTAGGTTACACTAGCAACATAGCTAGTGTTCACTAAGATAACTAGCTAGTGTACACTAAGTTACAATAGCTAGTGTACACTGAGTTACAAATAGATAAAGTAGCTATTGTATCCAGGAGAACAGTGTCAAACAAAATTTTCAAGATTTTTAAGAAAATGCACCTTTGTTGGTAGTTTGTTCATGATATGCCACATGCAACAACGATGTCTTGCAGTACTGAAAACAGCAGGTATTGCCTGTTTCATGGCAGGACATTGGTCTGTGATTAAACAGAGTGGTTCACGACCCATAGCCTTTAGAAAGGACTGGAAAACCCATGTGTAATGAGGAATATCTTCCTTTGATAGAAGTTCTGCTGCAAATGTTACACATTTCCTGTGGTTATCAACGCCACAGAATGGTACATAAACCATATTGTACCTAATGATTAGAAACATAAAGAAAATCACTCAGTAATAGCCAATATATGATGCATAATCTAAAACATTGAATATCACTTACTTATTTGTACCAAAAGTAGCATCAAATGATATAACATCACCAAACACTTCATAATTTCTGCGGCCTATTGGATCAGCCCAAAACAGCTTGGTCAAGTGACCTGATGGATCAGTGTCATATTCGTAATAAAAAGACCCAATTTCTTCCTTCTTTGCCTTAAACTTGTCCAGTATAATCTGGGCATCTTTCTTCCCAATGCCTTCTTTCAAATCCCTATTCCAGTTCCTAAAATCTGTGATGGTGGCACCAACATTTTCATAACCCCCAACCATCTCTTTCATCAAGCCATAAGCTTGAGATGGACCTATCTTCACCTTTGATGCATCAAAGGCAAAATTCTTATGCACAATTGACATTTCCCTACTGGATTTCAAGAATTGCCTGCCTCCTGCACCAACTAATTTGTGATTGTGTGCCTCAACAAAATTATACAAAACTACTCCCTCCTTCTCATTCTTACCCACACACTTCAATGCAATCATAGCATTACAGCCACATCTTGAAAACATCTTCTTCCGATGCTGTCTACTGCTATCACCTTCATTAGAATCACTTTTTTCAATTTGATTATTGACAAACCCTTGTCTGTGACATAAGTAGTACTTCAATATTTTTTCTCCTCCTCCCTTTCCACTCTTACTAGTACCACGGCGAACAACAAACCCACACATCCGAGCACATGCTTCATAAAAATCATAGGCATTCTCATAACTTGCAAACCACTTACCAAGATGTGGCTTGTGAGCATCCTCACAATTAGGTACCCATTTCCAACTGAAATTAGGTGTCATAACTAGCTTTGAACAAGCATCATCACTATCATCTGAGTATGATCCCACACGATTCACACTTGGAAAGTTAGAATGATTACTTCCAACACCTACAAGTAAAAAAAAAATACTAAGATACAGGAGCTAATACAAACAAACAATGCAATTACGTACACTAAGTTACACTAGCAGCACAGCTATTGCATCCAAATCAAAAACGAACAATGAAATCAGGTACAGTAGCAACACAGCTAGTGTATACAACTTTAAAACAGTCAATAAACTTAGGTAAAGTAGCATCTTAATTGGCTAGTGTACACTAGATAAATACCTAGTGTACACTAAGTTACACTAGCAGCACACCTAGTGTACACTAGATAACTAGCTAGTATACAGAAGAACTTGGCCAAGGGCCTGTCCTGATAACTAGCTAGTGTACACTAGATAACTAGCTAGTGTACACAAGGACTTGGCCAAGGGCCTATCCTGCCTAAGCAATTTGGCCAGTGTACACTAGATAACTAGCTAGTGTACACTAAGTTACAATAGATATTGTACCTAGCTAGTGTATACAACTGCTATAATCAAAACACAAAATAGATTAGCTACTGTATCCAACTCCAAACATCAAATTTAACTACTATTCAATTTAAACAATAACAATTTTCAAACGCAATCAATTATTAAATAGGATTAATAATTAGATCAAAAATACCTGAATTATTAGCTTGATTTTGCTCCATAAAGCCAAAAAAAAACAACTGCCTGCAATATAAAATTGAATAATCAAACAAAAAACAAATAAATCATCTATCAAAAACGAATTAAACAAAAATATAATAAAAATCAACAACTACAGAACAATTATTTACCTAATAAAAGTCGAAGAATGAAGATTGAGCAAGAAAAATTAATTTCCGATGAGAATTTGTAATTAATCCGGCCAATTCACTTCAGCCGGAGATAATAACGATAACCGGCGAGATCACAAGGCGAGATCAACAGGCCGGCAATCAATAGCTCCGTCTAGCTTTCTCTCTCTCCCTCCCCTCTTTCACGAACTCTTTATATTTTGCCCTTGATGTTCAACATAATTACAAAATTGCCACCGGTTCTCCTCTTAATCTAATATAATCTAAACCACTCAATTATCTTAATCTAATGGTTGTAAATGGTTCTTATGGTTCTCATTTGAATAGACTCCTATATATATATATATATACCCCTAATTGAACTTAATATCGCTCGAGCAACCTACCTTTTTTGTTGTTCTCAATCATGAACAAGTAATTGTTGGAAATCATAAAAAGTTCACCCAAGTGTGAAAAAAATCTCGTTTGAACTAAACCCTGAAATGCCGATATAAAATTCCGATAAGATTTTGTCTTCGAAAGATTGAGACGTTTCTTTCATTGATGAAAAAGAACAAGAACTCAACAAAGAGAGAGAGAGAGAGAGAGAGAGAGAGAGAGAGAGAGAGAGAGAGAGAGAGAGAATGCAATGGATGCTAGGGTTCAATAAGGAAGGGCATAACAGAGATAAACCTTGTAGTCAATTATCCGGTTCGATAGGATAAATAATACCACCTGATGCTGCAAGATAAACCTTGTAGTCAATTATCCGGTTCGATAGGATAAATAATACCACCTGATGCTGCAAGGAACGTGATGATCAGCTTACGTCCATCAATTAGGATGATCACCTGGCTTTATTGACCTGAAACCAGTGAATAAATGACTAGCCGGGATGGTCTCCGGCTAAGACCCTCCGGCGTGAGAGTAAGTATCACGTGTTTAGCTTATAAACTATAATTGACTGAATTGAAATCAATTGAATAACAGATAAGGCATTACCTTTTCACGTTGGATGTTGTGAGGTATTTATAGACTCTGATAAGAGATCCTGTTGGCTTAGGATTGTATTGAATCCCGTAATTCTGGGAGGAAATATCGGCATAACGTGCTTCGAAATTATAGGAGGCGGTTATGGAAAGTCTTTGGTCGATGTACATCTCTGTAGGTCGAGGTCGCCTGAGTAGATCAAGGTCGACCTAAATTTGTATTACAGCCATACAGGATTTATACAAGGAGATGATCGTATGTCGGACTAAGCTAGGTCGGGACCGATGATGGTTGAACAATGAGCTAGGTCGGCTGATCTTTGTTTTTGGGCCATGGGCCTTATAATAACTGGGCCGGTCTACTTGATAACGCTGCTGTAGTTATGTCTGAATAATTGGGATTCATATGTTGGGCCTAGCCCGTCACATTTATTCCGTTCAATGGCCCCCAACTTTCTGAGTTAACTTTGTCGACCAGGAAGTTATATAAAGATTTGTGGAACCATAGGTAGATCGGAGATAGATGATCGAGACTGTTGGATGGTCGACTGAGATGATGTGGCTTAATCTTGATCATTGACTTTTTTTAAATGGTTGGATGTGTTGAGGCGCCGTAATTTCCGTAATGATTGAACTATTTGACGTTTGGACATTTGCATAGGGAACCGGCGACTGCATTGATGAACCAAATAACCGTTGTGCCCCCCACCCTTTCCTATTCAGGTAAGGATTGGGATAAGGTATAAAAGGAAAATCCTTTTCCTTTTCCAATTTTTACAAACCCCCAACTCTCGAATATACATAGCAAGAACAACAACAAGGCAAAGGGATTTCTCAGCGTAATCGAGCTTTCGTTCCACCTTCGAGTTTCCTCCTCTCCAAATTAACTAAGGTACCCTTCGATTCCTCCATTTTTAGGCTTGATTTCAGATTTTTCTTTCAATTCCGCCATGGCTAGGACTTTTGGTTGTGAGAGATGTGTTAGGTATGGTTATTTCACTCAAAACCTTAGGGTTTATACTCGTAAAGAGGGCCCATGGAAGGAGATGAGTAGGGATGAATCTTGTACCATTTTGAAGAGTTGGGGTCTATACTATGGAGTCGTAGAGCTCCCAGGTAGAGATAGTATAGGAGATTTGGAGGTGGACGACCAAAGTGTTGTCCGCTTTCATCTCTTTAATAAGTTGATAGATCACTTCATCATGTTTTATTTTACATTAGGGGATCAAATAAACCACCGTTCCCTAAAAATAGGGTAGAATTCCCAGGGGAATCTAGGTCTCCCATAGATAGCTCCGATGAATCC
Source organism: Adenophora triphylla var. japonica (assembly GCA_022495995.1). Classification (NCBI taxonomy): domain Eukaryota; kingdom Viridiplantae; phylum Streptophyta; class Magnoliopsida; order Asterales; family Campanulaceae; genus Adenophora; species Adenophora triphylla. The sequence continues at coordinate 192,121 of JAFEMH010001015.1, forward strand.
CCTTCTACTTCTGATTCCCCTATTTCATCTTCTTCTGTAGATATGTCGACTCAAGACTCATCGAGCTCCTCTGGCAACATTGTGGATGCATTTTTCTCGACAGTTGTTCCAGGTCAGAATGAAAGACGGTACGTGGCCCCCAAGCCAGTTGTGGGAAGGAAAAGTTCTGAATGGAGGATTGAAATCCTCCACAACTTCTTCAATATTAGTAGGGATGAATTCCGTCTCACTCATTATACTGACAAGCAGAGGAATAATCGAGAATGGGCGCATTGGGCCTTAAGCTCATCCAGAGTAGCCTTCTACTACGGTCAATTCGAGGCCAGGCTACGACTCCCTCTCAACCCCTTCATCTATTAGTTTTTAGAGTGTATGCTATTCCCATACAGCTAGGAGCCAATACGGTTAGGGTCCTTGTCTGTTTTGCTATGGTGTACAGGTTCATTGGGTATGAGCCTTGCATGAACATATTTAGAAGATTCTTCAAGATCGCCGCAGACAACAGATCCTTAGGAATTAGTACCCCTTCCAGGGCCAAGGCCCCCAAGTTATTTATCAATTTGCCCAACAAGGTCTCAGGGTGGAACTCCCACATGATCTTGGTTGAGAGCCGGAATGGTAGGGAATTTCCTCTACCCAATGCTGAATCGCGATCAATAAAGGAGGAGGAGTATTGGGTCCCCGACTGGAGTGACATGCTTTATAAAAGGTTGGCTCTGGTAGCTCGAAGAAGTACTATTAATTGGTCTGCATTGGGGTCGAGCAAAGACTATTTCATTCAGTCCGGTATGATACTGGGTGGGGACGGAGAGTTGGCTCCTTTAGTCCCCGTAGTTCATAGTATTAGGTACCCCGATTGGGTTATCCATGAGAAAGATAGATTTCAGTCTCAATGTCATTTCTGCAAAAAGACCCCCAACCATTGCAAAAACCTCAACCATTATAGCGGTTAAGTATTTACTTGCCTTCCTTTTATTCGTCAACTTTTCTTGTCTGCATATCTGTATGCTAAACGTTCTTCCTTTTTGATCGTGCAGTTCTTACCCCCCAACAAGAGGCCGACATGAACCGTATCATGGATATGGGCGACAAGAAGAAAAGCAAGAAGGCTCATGGGGCTGCTAATGCCCGATCAAGTCGCGAGAAAGAAGCGACACAGAGGAATGCCTTGCTCCCCAAGGCCGGGGTAGGGATGGTCCCGGTTGATGGGTCGGGACCCATCAAGCAAATTGAGCCTTCCGTTGAAGCCCAATCGATAAGTACAGAGGAGGAGGTCGCCCCATCGACTGAAGGAGCATCGGGCTCCAGCCCCCTTCAAAACCTGCCAAACTTTGTTGATCTCGAGGTCGATACAGTCGATCCAGATGAAGATGATTCTTTCCCACTGTCCACAAGAAAGAGGTCGAGGGTCGACAAGGGCAAGGGTGCCTACATAAGAAATCTTCCTCCCCAAATTCATCAAGTCACGAGCCAGGAGTTTGTGCAGAGCCAGGTGGAGAAACTGAGTGTTGTCCCTCCTCTCAGTGGGGTCGACAGTTTATGCCGCCAGTATCCTGAACTGGATATGGGCAAGTTGTGGTGAGGAGGGCAGTAGATTCTGATCTACTAGCTAGCTTTGTTGAGAGGGGGATCACCCTAGAGGAATTTTCTGACAGGTCCGGCCTGGCCCACTGCGAGGTAACTCTTAGTTTTCCTTTCTTTTTAAGTTTCTGTTTTGTCGTCTCGTTTCTTGGTCGCTAGATATTTTTAATCGTTTATCGAGATGACACTTCTCTTTCAGTTCGTATAGTCTCTCACTCTTGTCGAGCAGGCCAAGAGCAGCTGGAGGGAAGCCATAGAGAGGGAGAAACTAGAAACGATCCAATATGCTCGAAAATCTCACGAAGTCACTGAGCTGAGGGAGAAGTTGGTTGACTTAGATTCTTCATATGATGCTCTTAAGCTCCTCAAGGATGAAGTGGTGAAGGCCAAAGATGAGGCATTGGTTGACCTCCAGGCTGTCAGAACAGAGCTTGAGAAGGAAAAGTCGGAGAGCGCTGCTGCTCGTCTGGGGAAGGAAAAAGTGGAGATTGAACTTGAGACTGTAAGCAAGATGTTCCAAGACCGCAATAATTTCTTGATCAAACTGAGCGATGACCATAGGGAAGCTCGAGTCAAATGGGAGGAGAAGGCTCAGGCCAGGGTGAAGGATGATGTGGAGGCTGCTGGAAAGGCCGCAGTAGAGGCCTTCAAAGAAAGTGATGAATGCTATGATGTTATTTTTAGTCGAGCAAAGGCTTTCTACACCGTCAGTCGTCAACATATGGCCTGTCGGGCTATTATAGATCCTTCTGTTTACTTATCCATTGAGCAGATGGCCAAGTGGGCCTTCGAGGAGCAGTACAACATGGTTGCTCGGGCTGGCCATCCCCTTTTCCCATATAATGACAACAACCTAGCTGTAATAGCTCAGCAGGACAAGGAGGATGAGGCAGAACCGTGGGTCGCTCCTCCCATCGAGCTAGTTAACTTCAACACAATTTTCCAGGAGCTCGAGGAAGCTGATGAGATGGAAGAAGATGGAGGAGATAAGATAACTCAGGATCAAATCTTTACTGAAGCTGAGCAGGGCGAGCAGCAGCAACAACAGCAAGAGCAAAGGCAGGATCAAGCCGAGCATAAAGATAACTAATTTTTCCTTTTTTGATTTATTTCTGTGATTGAACAAGTTCCACCATAATTTGTCACTTTTATTTCTGTAATCAATGCCTTGGCCCAGTTTGGGAGGCATTCAACTCACGATTTTGATCGGCATAAGTCTTGGCCCATGTTTGGGGGACTTTCATTTAATACTAGTTGATTTTTCTTGATTCGTTTTGTTTCGATTCATATGCCTGTTTGTATGTCGAACTAGATTAAATAAGAGATCGGCCAAAGTCTTGATTAGAGCAATTGGATAATCAACAAAAATGACTAAGGTTTTAGTCGAGCTTGTTTAAGAACGAGATTGACCTTAGTCTTCAGTCGGACCTGTTTATGAACGAGGTCGACTTAGGACATTAGTTAAATCTATTTGAAGAACGAGATTGACTTAAGTCTTCAGTCGGATCGGTTTGAGAACTGTGATGTACCCGATTTTTGAAATCAAACGGAGTCGCCACGCCATTTTTGTTTTAAGGGCCAAAACTTTGAAAAATGCCCGAGATCAGAGATTTGGGTTCGTAGGTCACGTTACACGCCGGGAAGGACGTTAGTGTGCACCCGGAATGCCTCGTAAAAAGAGTCTTCCAAGCTAAAAACCATTTGTTGTGTGTGTGTGTGTGTGTGTGTTACTTTGGCCAAAATAAGGTTAAACTGAGGAAAGTAAAAATGGGGAATTCTTTATTAGACTTAGGAAAGATCCCATGATTTTTGGTGTGATTTTTGGGTTGAGTTTTGATACTCAAAAGATTTTTGGAAGTTGAAAACTACTTCTGTCAGAATGAAAAAGGCAGTGGACACTTGATTTTGAAATGGATTTAAGGGCTTTAAAACTTCATAATCTGAGAAAACTCAGAGAATTAAAGTTGTTCCAGACACCTCAAATAAGATTTCTGTGAAAGAATTTTCTATTTTGAAGAAGATTTGAGGACCCAAAACCTTCTGGAAATCTCAGATATGAAATCTGGATTTCTAGAGACTGATGAACTGACCTTGAAAAGAAAATTTGAAAAATGGAGTTTTACTCATGAAAAAAATAAATTAAAAATATTTATGGAAATCTCTGGATGTTGGCTCCAAAAAGTTTTTTGTGGTCAACACCAAATTCCAAGTTTATATATGTCCAAAAAATTAGACCATGGACTGGGGTCTTAGAAAATTGCTACTGGACAGCAACTTCTCAAGAAGGAAAACATGATTTTAAAGGGGGGTTTTGCATCCATGCTTGTCCCCATTTCCCTAGGTTTTGATTAGTGATCACTTGACATTTTAGTGGTGAATCAACTATATCAAACCATCCTTGGGGTACATTAGGACTTAAGCATTTCATTTGCTTGGGAAGGGGAATTTTGTAGAGATGAAATTAAAGAGAAAAATCAACTAGAGATTTAAAATGTGGACCATTTGAGATGGTCATTCATGAAGATGAACTTCAAGATGACCATCTTAGGTCAATATTTAAGTTAAACTCGACATAAAGTAAATCAAAGTAAGAAGAACAAGATGAACAAGAAGTTAAAAGGGAGTTTTAGGGTTTAGAGAAGGAGGGCTTTACCAATGGTGACACCCTATCTTCCTAGGCTTGGAATTTGACTTGAGGAGTATCAAGATTTGGTGTTTGACTTGAGGAGTATCAAGATTTGGTGTTTGGATTTGTGTTTGGGTGGATTCAAGGCTTGAATGTGTTTAGGGTTTGATGATAGAGTTGGTCAAAGAGAAAACAAGTAGATAACACTTAAGTCCTCTATGTTTTCTCTCTAATCCTCCTCTTTGGTGGTGGTTTAAGCTTGAGCTTGTATGTATTTAAGAATGATTTGAGAGTGTTTGGAGTGGAATTGGGAAAGATTCAAGAGAAAATGGTGGCAATCTAAGGATTCCCACTATTTTCTCTCTATATTTCGCCAGATTTTTGTTGTTGTGAGCCAATTGTGTTGTGTAAACTGAAAGAGGAGGGTTCAATTTATAGGCCACTAAAATTTACAATCATATCCGCGCGGAGGGTTCTGTAAACGTGCACTGTTCATTAAATGCTGCTCCAGGCTTTGGACAGGAAGAATAAAATTCAAAAATTCCAGCAGTTTATGTTTTTCAACTTGCCCAATTCGGATTTTTCCAATTTCTTTTGCTTTTTGAGATTCTTTTCTTGGTTTATCTTTAAATGGCAAACCCTAATCTACCCTTGGTTGGTTAGAAATGTTAGAAATGTTAGGAATGTTAAAACTTTCGTTAATTTTCTAACGAAAATGCTAACAACTCAAATTGGAGCACTTACAGTAGCCCCTCGGCGACGGCGCTTCGAAGAAAGCGGGGTCGTCGATAAGAGTAAGGCTCCATATTCGACAGGATGATCGAGTGATCGAGTGGCTGAACCTAGCGATAGGCTACCTACGTATCCCGAATGGGAATCAAGCCAGCCGTAGTTCGGGTCTTTGACCCTGGAGTGACTGTTTTAGGATGTCAACCTGGCGAGGGAGTTATGCAGTTGGTTGCTGAAAGAAACTCTGCTGGGGATAGAAGATGACCATTTTGGTCTGGTGGCTTTGAGTTGTATATCCGCTCCGCTGGGGATAGGAATGACCATTTTCGGTCTGATGGCTGAACCTAATGATAGGCTACCTACGTATCCTTAAGAGGAATCAAGCCAGTCGTAGTTCAGGTTTTTGACCCTAAGATTTGACTATTTTTGGGAAGTCGCCCTGAGATCTGACTATTTTTTGGAAGTCGCCCGAAGATTTGACTATTTTTGGGAAGTCGCCCGAAGATTTGACTATTTTTGGGAAGTCGCCCTAAGATCTGACTATTTTTTTTTTGGGAAGTCACCCTAAGATTTGACTATTTTTGGGAAGTCACCCTAAGATCTGACTATTTTTGGGAAGTCACCCTAAGATTTGACTATTTTTGGGAAGTTGCCTTGAGATCTGACTATTTTTGGGAAGTCGCCCTAAGATCTGACTATTTTTGGGAGGTCACCCTAAGATCTGACTATTTTTGGGAAGTCACCCTAAGATTTGACTATTTTTGGGAAGTCGCCCTGAGATCTGACTATTTTTGGGAAGTCACCCTATGGTTTGACTATTTTTGGGAAGTCGCCCTATGATTTGACTATTTTTGGGAAGTCGCCCTATGATTTGACTATTTTTGGGAAGTCGCCCTATGATTTGACTATTTTTGGGAAGTCACCCTAAGATTTGACTATTTTTGGGAAGTCGCCCTGAGATCTGATGATAATGTTCATTTAGAAAAGTAGTTGACTAAGATATGCTTTCATACCTGTGCTGTGCTTACCTGTAACTGTCGGAAGGACTGAGGCTACGGCTGATGTTGATGAAGAGTTGTTGGGTTGCGGTTTCTGCTGACGATTTGCTGTCTTTGGAGGCATTTTGACCTGAAGGGGGGAGTTTGGCTGGGTCTGCATCTTGCTGGTGATCGTCAACCTTGTAGAAGTTGTTGAGCTTGTCTTCACATTGGGACTTCTTGCTTTTGAGAACTTGGTGTCTCTGGCCGATTTTCATTTGAGAACTTGCCGTCCCTGACCGTACTGTATTTTGAGAACTTGGCGTCCCTGACCGAATTGTATTTGAGAACTTGGCATCTCTGACCGTATTATATTTGGGAACTTGGCGTCCCTGACTGATTTGAATTTTGAGAACTTGGCGTCTCTGACCGATTTGTATTTGAGAACTTGGCGTCTCTGACCGATTTGAATTTTGAGAACTTGGCGTCTCTGACCGATTTGTATTTGAGAACTTGGTATCTCTGACCGATTTGCATTTGAGAACTTGGCGTCTCTGTCCGTACTGTATTTGAGAACTTGGCGTCTCTGACCGAATTGTATTTGAGAACTTGGCATCCCTGACCAATTTGTAGACACTGGAGGTGGTCTGCACATGTTTTGCCCGAAATCATCTCTTGCCGAAAAGGGGGATTCGATTTCTTGCAATTTTGTTGAAACCATTGATTTTGAGCTTTGGTAAATATCTCCCTTGTTGAGGGTAAGTCTCAATGGCGAAGGAAGATGGTCTTTCACGTTTGAATTCCTGCATTGGTTAGTAGAGAGGAAGATGCATATATGACATTCATGATGACAGATGCATGCATAGAACCAAAAATGATTGTGAGAGTATCACTGCGTATGTTCGCGAGATGATGCATTTACGTGATTTCGAAGATGCACCTAGCCTAAGCTTTTGGCAGGGAAATTATGATTTATGATCTTCAATCACTTAGGATTTTTCCTATTGATTCAAGTTTTGTGCAAGCTACATGAGCCCTTGGGAGATTTTTGTGGGGATGCATGGTGATGAGAAGGGATGTATTGGGATGTATGTGTCTGGAGACAGATTTTGAGCAAGTGGGGGGTGAGAGCCCTCGATCGCGATTTAAACAGCGGTTGTTGATGGACCTCCATCTTGATGAGATTGGATTCAGATCCCGGGTCTTGATTGGGATTTTCCCTCTCAATCTTGGTCATTTGAAGCTGATGCCGATGTGCTCTAGGGCACGTTGATATGAGTGAAGCTTCTTTCATTTGGGTGAGTCAGTGACTTCGGCCGAAACCTTGTTCGGAGAATGATTTGATGAAATTGCTAATGCAGGAGAAACCCGTATCTTAAATTCCGACGCTACGGGAAGCCGCTATGTACCAAGTTACAAGCCGAAAATATAGCCGTTGATGTGACTAGACCTTTCTTGTGACTTGATAAAATTCAGGTCCAGAGGACCAGCTTGGCAAAGTCCAGATTTCGAAGCAGTGACTTGGCGAGGCCCTAATCTTATAACCTCGTTGTGATTCTGACATAATTAGCAGAGTCCCAATCTGATTGGTAATGCAAAGCGATCCTGAGAATAATCTGATGAAGATCGAATCTATATTGTAGTGAAAAACCTTATGTGGACCCAAAGATGACTATAGAAGCCCCAGCTTGAAGAGCTGATACAGGAGAACCTGGGAGAACCGCTTAGCAAGCCCCAGCATGAAGAAATTCAGAGTAGTCTTACAGAGGAGGCACCCATCTTTTCAGACCTTAGTCAACCAGTCACTTGGACTAGACTCAGAAATGTTTACGTGCAGCGGCATATCTTTTGAAAGGTGGGAATGTCTCCCGAATTTGTGTATGACACTCTCGCTTTAGGTTTGACTCTTTTGAGAGAGTATAAGCATCACAAGGTGTGGAAAAGTGTATGGAAGCCCCCGCCGACGAAAAGACAGCTGTTTGGCTCTATTTCCCTATGATGGAGAGAGAGAAGACTTGTCGAGACACCTGAAAACTTGTCTTATTCAGGATGATCACAAGGCTGCTTAAAACCCTTTGTTAATGTTCGGGTTATTCAACTCCTAAATCTGATATGAACAAATATTTTGATTAATCACGAGGAGAAAATCAGCTGATATCGAGAATCAAGCTCGGAAGAACGGAAAGTGTATAGGGACGATCCTTGATGAGACCGGATTTTTATTTTTTTTGGAGATTTGAGATTTGAGATTTGTTTGTGATTTCGACCGGACCATTTCTGGTTGCCTACGTTCCCTCCATTATGAAGAGCTCAGGTCGCCGTAGTTCGAGCTTATCCCGAATGAAAAGAGAACGAATGTTGAAATTCGAGGATCTGAGGACCTTTGGGGATTTTGAGGATTTGGAGGATTGAATAACATATCCCCTTAGAGTGTCCATGAAAGACACGGATGCGAAGCCCCAGTGGGACATCCACGGCAAGTGTTTGTGGAGTAGAAATGAATTATGCTCACATCAGATTTGAATTTGCACAATCTTTGCTTGATGATTTTGAACCAAGATGAATTAGATTCCAATTTAAGCAAGCAATGAAGCATTAATTTGATTTAGATCTTAAAGATTTTGCGATGAAATTGCTATCCGATAGGAATTGCAGCTGGGTTTCCGGGCTTCGATCGGCCATCGGGTAATTTTGGAAGTTATGACCTCTTAAATTGAGAGGTCGGCTGGGCCCTTTGGCTGACTGAACCTCTAAAGGTGAGAGGTTGGCTTGCAGGGATGTGTTTGGAAAATCTATGGCAGCGAAGATTGATTGCCCCTAAGGATGAGAGGTCAAATTTTGACCTTGGCCAAAGGCGAGGGTAATGGTGATGGGAGTATCCTCTAAAATTAAGAGGATGGCTTGGGATTGGTTTAAGGTAATGATAAGAGGAAGTCCAAGCTATCGAGAACTTTTGTGAACTTGCGAGAATTCGGGCTCCTTTTTGATCATTGGAGAGCCTCTTTTTTTTTTTTTGGAAGGCTTCCTGATGAGCTTGGAATTATATCCGAGATTGTGAGGATTTTAAAATCATTCTTTTGAGAATTCGGAAGGCCTCTTTGAGGAGTTGAGAATTATCTTTCCTTCCTTCACAACTTGAACATTTTATGCATCGCCGACTCTCGACGCTAACTTCTTTGGCGTTGCTTGGACTTCTCTCAATAAGGAGCAAAGGTGATGGCTAAACAGGGTTTCAAAACATGCCGATCTTGAAATTAAAGGGTAGTGTTTAGTGAGGGTGAGGTAATGGCTTTCCTATGGGTGAAAAGCTTCAACCGCAATCCCTACCGGATGACCTGAGATTAAGTCTTCATTGCTTGCTTAAGCTTTAAATGAGAAAAGATCCATGCAAATTCATCGAACAACGAGATGATGAGGCTGATGAAAGGGATGTGAGCATATGAGATGCAAGATGGGGAGTTGGTAAGCCCCAATTTGAGAGGGATATCAATTGATTTTCTCACTTCAATTAATTTAAATATTAATCATTACAAAGAATTAGTGGTTGAGCAGCACAAGTGATCATCTAGGATAAAACCATTTCAATTAAGCGTAACGTGGGTGTGCAAGTGATGTCTCGAGTCTAGCAAGAAAAGAAGAAAGACTTATATATATATAAATTTTAAATGATAGTTAAGCTATCTTTCCACAACATTCGAGGTGGACAAAATCGACAAGTGTCCAAGATGGACTTAGGTGAAAGAAAAGTATTAGAACCTACGAAGGTTGACTTAAAAGACTATTTTAAAGATAGGTAGCCCCTAGTCTGGCCGCTCTTTGTTGTTGGACCATGCATCTATTCTTCGACGCTGGAGATGGGGGCTATTGCAGATCTTTCCATCAGGATTTCTTTTGCAATCTCTTGCTTAATCCAACCATTTTCCTTGCCTGTGATGACTGGTTCATCGACCTCGCAAAGGGGTGAGTCAAATTCCATTATGTTCCCAAGTCTTGAACCACCAAACTCGATCATGTTGACATTCATGTTGCTATTTCTGGGGAGCGGGTTATTGATAGTATTAGGCCCTTCAGGAACCTCTAACCTCCCTTGTTCAATCAAACTTTGGATTGCCCTTTTCAGGGGACGCAATCATCCGTCAGTGCCCATGGTGCGATGAAAGACACAATGCTTGGAGGTATCCAAAGGAGCATTGGGGTTTCTAGGCCGATAATTTTCCAAAGGCCTGAGCAAACCTTCTCTCACCAAACCTCTGAAGATATCACTCAAAGGCATCCCAAAGTTTCTCTAGTCTTGGAGCCGGATCTGGATGCATCGGGTTTCTTGGGAACAACGGAAGTGGCATTGTTACAGTCCTCTCCCGCATAGCTAATCACTTCTTTACCTTTTGGTTGGGCAGAGCTGTGTTGGAGGTGGAAGAAACCCGGTATCATGTAAGGTGTGCAGCAGCCGCTGATTGTAAGCCTTTTCGAACTTAGCCCCGGAATTAACCATTGCACGCAAGTCAGCGTAGGGGAAGTGACTGAGGGAAGCTCTCAAATGCGGCTTCAAGCATGACTGAAAGATGTCTAACTGATCCTCGTCAGAGGGAGGAATGGCCATTTCACTAAGCTTCAGGTTCCACCTTCTATAGAAATCCCCAATATTCTCATCAGGGCGCTGCACCGTTGTCTGCAGGTCAACTCTGTTTGTTTCCCATTCCAAGTTGGCTTTATACTTATCTCGTGAAAGTACTGGTAATCTGTTCCCAAGTAGCCCTAGCTTCAGCCGCAATAGGAAAAACCATTTCAAAGCCCCTGACTTCAAAGAGAGACTGAAGTAGTCAGCCAACTGCTGGTTTGTGCATCCCTTAGCTTTCATTGCCAAAGTGTAGGTGTCCAAGTGAGTTTTAGGGCATGCACTTCCATCAAACAGTTCGAGATTGGGCATCACAAACTTGTGAGGCAGGGGTACAATTGAGTCGGGATCTGTAGGCCGAAGAGCAGTGTTCCTTTTGACGGTCAATTCAGCGATCCGCGCTTTCATTTCCTTGTGTTGCTCCATAAACCAAGCCAATTGGGGATCCAAAGGTGGAGCGGGAATGCCCGAGCCGATATTTGAGCCAGAAGAGGACTAGTTTGTTGGTGGTGCATTGGTGGAAGGAATACCATATCCCGGAGCATAGGTGAAAGCCCGTCCTTGGCCCAAATTACCCTGGGGAGTGTAGGTAGGAGCTTGGGCAAAGGGATAGAACCCAGCGACTTGCTGTTGGCTTCCAATCGGCATAGAAGATGGAGGCAGATATGAGGTAGCTAGATGGCTTGGATGTCCGGAGTGAGGCCCATAAGTAGGCTTAAGTGCGGGCCGCCGTCCCCGGTTGTTGAATTGCAATGGGCCGGTTGTGGCGAGGATGCATAACCGAGAGGATACCGTGGTCCCGGTGATTCCGATGAAACCGGGATGGGGGCTTGGTAACCCATTGAACCCCGAGTGAGAAATGGGTTTGCGGAAGCCGGGTGAGGAGCAGGTGAGCTAGCATCATTACGAGGAGGGCTCCCGATCGTTGCCCCGAACCAAACCGTGGTGGCATTCCAAACCATTGCTTTGCGAAAGTCCGGATTGATTGGCCCCAACTCGAGGCGGGATCCCAATTTGTTGTGGCATTCCTGGGGTATCCCCAACCATGGGAAGGCATTTCGTGCGACTTTGTCCCCACCGAGTCATTGCGCGAACCGGCTCGTCCCGTCGAGCCGCGTGGATCCAAAGTGGTCTGCAGCTGGGAGCCGGGCGACCCAGAGATCGAGGAGCATGGGCTCGTGGTAGTACCGTGGGAGGCCGGTGGTGGCATCCTGGAGTAGTCGGGTTGACCAAGAGCGGGATTGAGGTCTTCCTCTTCTTCCACAGTGAAGGTGCCATCTGGGTTGAGACTGGCGGCCAATCCATGGCTTTTGATAGCCTCCATAAGGTCGTTCACCGTGCTTCTGTCGCACTCTCATCCGTTGCTCAGGCTAACTGATTCCATTGCGGTTCTGTTTGAGGAGTCCCAGGAGGCGGAGTGACGTTGTCCCCATCATTACCGGCTGATGCAGACATTCTGAAACCCGGAGTCATAACAAACGGTGAAGCTGATGATGCGCTTGATTCTTCCCAACTGATCAAACGGTGACCCGGTGCCCGAAACCAAGCTTTGTGCGGAGCTGCGGGGGGAAAGACACGAGGGTTCAGATGTTTGGGAATGAAGGAGGGTAAGTGTTTGGGCTTTGGGCTCATGCAACATGCAGTTATTTGTTCTTGTTTACTTAAAACATGTTTTATTAACCTAATCGATTGGAAAATATTGCTCTTCTTTTCGCAAACTACTCGGGATCCTGGATCGGTGGGCCCCGTCACTACATCTATAAGCCCCTCGTATTCCACCCGTATTTCGACCTCCCGGGGTGGACGGCCCGACGAGGGTCCTATAGAGCAAGCGGGTCCCACCGACCGAAAGAAAACGATCCTAAAAGTCTGGCGGGTAATCGAGTCTTAACGAGCATTCGATGTAAATTACGGACAAAGCTGACGTCAAAAGTCAAGATCATGTCCGAGGGCTCGACGAAAAGTCGGCATGATTTGGACTGATGAATGTCCACAATTGATCTTGACTTGTCGTCAATTAGGCCGTAATTAGGTATGGAATAATCATTAATCCTTGATGATTCGGTGTCATGTTTGGGAGTCGAGTGTATAATTTGTGCCGCCGAGCCGAAGTCAAGGCGCCGGTCAATATCTTGGTCAAAGTCTGCGGCGGAAAACCGGCATGACTTCGACTGATTAGGGTCCTCGAAAGATATTGAGTCGGTATGCCGACAAAGGCTTGAAAGGAAAGGTCTATACACAGACAGGGCATGACACAGACCAGACTAAAAACCAACCGGGTCTCGGACAAAGTGTGTCACGGACAAGTGCATGGTCGACACGAGGCTCCATGGTATGTTTGGGTAGTCCTGTGCTTGCACCGAGAGGCGTAATAAGACCAAACGGGCCGCGACAAGGATTTCCCCGGGTTAGGGACGTAGTGTGCAGTGTACGGTCAACGTGCGTGTTAGTGTAATCTGCAGGTGATATCATAGATGATTTCCCAAGTGATATCGCAGATGATATCCTGGACTGAAAATTATATAGTTGTATATTTCTTGTTTGTTATTTAATGGACTAACGTGCTAATATGGTCTGTATAGTCTATGGTTTATGATTATATTTCAGGGTGCAATAGCATCAAAGAAGGAGCTAGACACGTGTGGAAATTGGAAGAAAAGAATTAATACATTTTATGTATTAATTCGTAACTTTGGCAAACAACAACAACACGTATGGAGACTTTGTCAAAGGTTGTTGCTGAGTTATAGAAGAGGTACAAGGATGAGAAAGCAAGGGAGTACAAGGCGTGGAAGCATGGCTTGAGGATTCAACAACTCGGTTGCTACAAAATAGGAAGTGGGAGCTAGAATTGTGGAAACAACTTAACCCACTCTCCCTACACTTCCTCCACGTGCAAGACCAGCCCCAAGGCTGTTATTGGAGTAGCCTTCAAGTATTTGAAGACTATAAATAAGCTTGGAAGGTTTATTTGAAGAACATGCCAATTATTTCACATTCACACCTTCGAAAAGCTTAGAGATAGAGTTCTTTGTTTGGTTCTTTTTAATCCTTTCTCCCTTGTAATTTCGCACTTGATTACTTTGGTATCAAGGTGTGTGAAGGCTAGGATAGGATTCCGTTCTTTATCTCTTGTTCCATAGAGCGTAAAATAGATATAGCTATAGGGAACTTTCGGCTTTGTAACTTCATTCATAGTGATTATAAAGTCTTGCCTAAGAGGCACTCTCAAGTTATATTTATATAACTTGAGAAAAACAATTTTGGTGTTTTTATTCCGCTGCAAACTCTTTTACAAAATTGTTTTATTTTCGAAGTGTGTGTGTGTGTCATCCCAAGTGCTATCGTTGGTGCTGTTATCACCTTGGATATCACTTGTGATTCAAGCCGTGACAATTTCAATTGGTATCGAGCCTCTCACTTGACGATACTAAGTGTTTGGTCCTCTTTATCAAACTGGCTTTTGATCCTGCAAATCCAAACCAAAAACGTCTTCCTGTTTTAGATGGTTCGAATTATGCATATTGGAAAATTCGCCTTCGCTCGCATATCAAATCAATTGATCTTCGAGCATGGCGATCTATAGTTCATGGGTACTCTCTTCCACTCTTACCTCCTGATGAGGATGGTGATGTTCAGTTAAACCCGAAGGTGAGTGGACGAATGAAGAGATCACTCTAGCTAACTATAATGAGAAAGCTCTTAATGCTATCTTTGAGTGGGTTGACATGCATATTTTTAAACTTATTCAAAATAGTTCCACAAACTCAAAGAAGCTTGGGATATTTTACAAAGGTTTTGTGAAGGTGATTCTAGTGTGCGTGAAAACAAACTCGGAGGTCTTACCGGCAAATTTGAAAGGTTGAGAATGGGTGAAAGTGATACCATTTCCTCTTATTTTGAAAAACTATTTGACATTGCTAATGAGTGTCAACTGTTAGGTGAACCTTTTACAAACAAACAATTGGTTTCAAAGGCTATTAGAACTCTCCCCGAGCGTTTTAATATAAAAGTTTCATCTATAGAAGAGGCTCACAATCTTTCTACAATGGATATCAATTCCTTAATGAGCATTTTAAAAAATTTTGAGTCAAACCTTAAGAGCAAAGTGAAGCTTCTAAGGGCAAGAGTGTTGCATTAAAAGTTCAATCCTCTAGTGGTTCAACTAATGAGGATGGACGAAATTTTTGAGGAATTAGGTGAAGATGCCGAGTGTTGCCTTACTTACCGGGAAATATAACTTCAATGGTGAGAAAAATTTAACAAAGAAAATGTGCAGGTAAAGGCTAAAGAGCAACAAGCCAAGGTGTACAATTCAATGCCCAAGAGGACATTTCCATCTACTCGAAAGGTGGTCCCATAAGGAGAGCATCATCGGATCAATCCGAGATCGATCCAAAATACCTTGAAACAATCCAATGTCATGCTTGCTCACTCGGATGGGGTCATTACTCAAATGAGTGTGCTAACACTCTAAGGAAGATGGGAAAGAACCTATGGGTTTCTCTCGGTGACAATGAGGATGAGGAGACCAATCAATCGAAGTTTCGAGATCAAACGGCAATGGTGGTCACAAAGCGTGACTCGGATTACATCGATGATACCCCAGGTGATATCCAAAATGGGATAGCACACGAGATATCATCCAACGGTATACAGATTTAAATTTGATAAATCTTTGTTTGTTTTGTGGGTTCTGTTAACATGGATGCGGGTTGTTCACAAGATGAGAAGGAGTTCGGCAAGGATGAACTCATTTGTGGTCTTAAGAACCTTTGCAAAGAATTGGTGGATGAATGGAAGAAAGAGAACAAGAAGGTGATCTCTCTGTCCAAAGAGGTTCAAGACCTAAGCGATGGCTTGACTAGATTGGAAGTTCAACTCACAAAGAAGGATGTGGAGAATTTGGACAAAGTCAAGAACAAACTTACTCTTGCCGAGACAACATTCAAGAAACTCAATACGAGTTCTACCAAGTTAGATGCAATTCTTGGGTTGTCCAAACCACTCAAGGCGGTATGGGTTTTCAAGAGTCTTTAAATGCTATTACATCTACTTTGTCTAATACGAAGATAAGTTAATTTTTGTTAAAGAAAGAGATCATGTTGAACAAATATCTTACGATAAGTCTTCGACAAGGTAAAAATATGTAACTACTTGTTACTCTACTTTGGACATTTGAAAATTGATTGTAAAACTCTTCTAAAAAAGCAGTCCGAGTTCTGTGTGATACAGAAGTGTTGCCTAGCACGTCGGATATCACCTACGATCGAGAAGAAGAATTATCAAAGTAGGAAAGTATGGAAACCTAAGTCTAACTTTGATTTGTGATGCTTTGTATCTGTTTGCTTTAAAAACTAATGTTGAAGGTTCATGGTATTTTGATAGTGGTTGTTCTCGTCATATGTTGGAACAAAAATATTTTTAAAGGAATATGAACCTATTCAAGGTGGTAGTGTAACATATGGTGGTGGTGGCAAAAGTAATATAGTAGGAAAAGGCGTATTAAATGTACTGGATTTCTGCCTTGAAAAATGTTTTGCATGTTGATGGGTAGTAACTAATTTAATTAGTATTAGCCAACTTTGTGATGACAACCTTGAAGTAAAATTCAATAAAAACACTTGTGAAGTCTTTGATTGTACCCAATAAGCGTGTTATGGCCGGTACTAGGTCAAGTAATAACGTTATCTTGTTGAGGATAAACAAGTGTGTCATTCTCGTGAGGGTTGATGATGCTACCTTATGGCATCAAAAGTTGGAGTCATGTCCATTTTCGTAACATTGTGAAACTCATTAATCTTTGAAGCTATAAGAGGTATACCTAGTTTGGACATTAGTACAAAAAATCATATGTGAAGATTGTTTAAAAGGTAAACAAACACGTGCTACCCATAGTGCTACCCAACATAATGAGGAGTGATACGGGACAACGCCTTTTTCAATTAATGCATATGGATTTAATGGGTCAGTTGAGGTAGACGGTTTAGGAGGTAAGAAATATACTTTTGTAATAGTTGATGATTTTTCTAGATTTACTTGGGTATATTTTTTAAAAGAAAAATCGAAACTTTTGAAAAGTTTAAAGTCTTACATGCTAAAATCAAAAACATGTTTTCTCGCTCTTATCATGCGAATAAGGTCACGATCATGGAACGGAGTTTGATAATTCATTGTTCTTTACTTTTTGTGAATTAACGAAGGAATTAAACATGAGTTTTCTGCTCCTAAAACACCTCAACAAAATGGGGTGGTGAAAGGAAAAATAGGACCTTACTTGAAATGGCACGTGTGATGTTGTTTTCAAAAAGAATTTCAAAAAGATTTTGGTGAGGCCATAAACACGGCTTGTCACACGGCCAATAGGGTTTTCTAAGACACTGGTACTAGAATGACACCTTATGAAATTTTGAATGGTAGAATACCAAAGGTTCATTATTTTCATACATTTGGGTGTGTGTGTTATGTTCTAAATGATCGGGATTACTTAGCTAAATTTGACTCTAAAAGTGATAAGGCTATATTTCTTGGGTATGCTCGGGACGGTCGAGCATATAGGGTTTATAACCTTAGGTTAAAAACCATTCGAGGAATCAATTAACGTTGTTTTTGATGATTTAGCAAGTGTTACAGGTGATGGAGTACGGAATCTCCATTAATATTCTTGGAAGAAGCTGGAGAATCAAAATCAAGTAAGTGATACCCAGTCTGGCCAAAGTGTTGCCAGCGATGGGATAGCATCTCCGGTATCACCCAAGACCAATCCGGCAAGCGAAAAGGATGAACGGATCGAGATGATGATCATGTGCATGAAGACTTGAGAAGGGATCCACCGGCTAGGATCAAAAGAGACCATCCTTCCTCTCAAATTATTGGAGAAGCTAGTGAAGGGGTACAAACAAGGAACAAAGGACATTTTAGTGACCGTGAAATGGCAAGGTATGTGTGTATGTCCACCACATACCACAAGGTAAAATATTCTGTTTTGTTTCTTCTTTAGAACCCAAAAATATTTACGAAAGCTTTAAAAGACAATTTTTGGATACAAGCCATGCAAGAGGAACTTGACCAATTTGCTCGTAATGAAGGTTGGTGTTTAGTACCACGTCCTAGTAATACAAATGTTATTGGTACTAAATGGATTTTCAAAAACAAATCGGATGAGCAAGGAAATATTGTTAGGAACAAAGCTCGTCTCGTAGCACAAGGTTACACCCAAATTGAAGGTGTTGACTTTGATGAGACCTTTGCTCCCGTTGCTAGAATAGAATCCATAAGACTCCTCTTGGCTATAGCT
This sequence comes from Adenophora triphylla var. japonica, assembly GCA_022495995.1. NCBI lineage: Eukaryota > Viridiplantae > Streptophyta > Magnoliopsida > Asterales > Campanulaceae > Adenophora > Adenophora triphylla. Next base: position 209,946 of record JAFEMH010001015.1, read on the forward strand.
TGTTTTCTAAAAATTACTTTGTTTCAAATGGATGTTAAAGGCGCCTTTTTAAATGGTTATTTAAAAGAAGAAGTTTTTGTTGAACAACCAAAAGGATTTGAGGATCCTCATCTACCAAACCATGTATATAGACTTGATAAAGCCTTATATGGCTTGAAACAAGCTCCACGTGCATGGTATGGTCGCTTAACCTCTTTCTTACTTGAATATGGATTCACAAGAGGTGAAGCGAGATAGGACCTTATTTATCCTAAGGCATGGCAAAGAAATAGTCATTGTTCAAATCTATGTTGATGACATAGTCTATGGCTCTACTTCTCGAAACGTGTTTAAAAGATTTTGTAGAGGCTATGACATCAACATTTGAAATGAGCATGATTGGAGAGTTAACATTCTTTCTAGGCTTGCGGGTGAAACAATCAAATGAAGGAATATTCATTTCACCAAGCAAGTATGCAAAGAGCCTAGTAAAAGATTTGGGTTGGAAGGAGCAAAAAGTTCAAAAATCCCCATGTGTTCTTCTCTCAAACTTGGTAGAGATCAAGTAGGTGAGGATGTTGATCCTACTCTTTATCGTTCAATGATAGGTAGCCTTCTCTATCTCACTTCTAGTCGTCACGATATCATGTTCGGCGTGTGTGTTTGTGCACGTTATCAAGCCAATCCTAAAGTCTCTCACCTTAATTCTGTCAAAAGATAATTAAATATGTTTCGGGAACAAGTGAATTAGGGATTTGGTTTAGTAAGGATACTAATACCAATTTGGTTGGCTTTAGTGACTCGGATTGGGCGGGGATATGGATGATAGGAAGAGTACTAGTGGGGGGTGTTTTTACTTGGGCAACAATTTAGTTTCATGGTATAGTCGTAAACAAAATTGTGTTTCTCTCTCCACAGTGAGTCTGAGTATGTGGCGGTGGTAGTTGTTGTTCACAACTTATTTGGCTAAAACATATGTTAGATGACTATGGCCTAGAGAGTAATTCTTTGACTATGTCTTTGTGATAACTTTGAGTGCTATCAACATTTCAAAAAACCCAGTTCAACATTCCCGTACCAAACACATTGACATACGTCATCATTTTCTTAGAGATATGGTAGATAAAGGCCTAATTAATATTGATCATATTGATACTAAGTATCAAGCGGTGACATCTTTACCGAGGCCTTAGACCACGAGAGATTTTCTAGTTTGAAAAGATCTCTTGGTCTTTGTAATCTACGAGTACGTTCGTCTGTGCTACCCAAGGTGATGTTATCACTTAGGGTAACACTTGTGTATTAGTGTATTTTTTTTTTCTTCTTTATTTGCTTATTTACTTAAAAAAAAAAAAAAAAAAAAAAAAAAAACTTTATTATTTGTTTAAATCTAGCTAGCTTAGTTCTAGGCGTGGCACATCTTGACCTTTTTGTTATGGTAGGTTATTATTTAGGTTAGCACGTCGATATCATTCCCCTTCATATGCTTAAAGTGACAAAGTCACTAATATTTACTTTTTGATAAATAAAAGACAAAGGCATTTATCCATACTATTCTCTCGAGCTCGGGGCACGGTGTTCGGCACAACGATGTACTCTTGCCAATGAGAAGGTATGAGGTGATTTATGCTAAGTATTAGGGACATGGAGTTCGCTACTACGGTGTACCCTACTTGAAAGGCATAGATCACTTGGTCTCTACACTTGAAATATAACTTGAAGCACGGAGCTCGTTACTACGATGCTTTCTTGTTTAAAGAAGTGTATTGAGACGTGTTTAACAAGCAATGTACTTAAAAAATTATATATAGGCATATAATGCCTAAAGTGCATGAAAAATGCTCAGCTTGTTATGCTTGAAATGCTTGAAAATGAAAATATTTATCAAGGGGTTTTATATCATATGTGTTATCCTACGTGTTACCATCATTGCCTTAACACATTAGTGTGTGCTATATTAGTTTTTTTATTTTTTCGAAATATTGTTGATTAATTTCTCAAAATCTGAAAGTCTTTTTAATTAAAGAGTTTACGATTTTGAAAACGTCTTCAACAAGTTTTCTTTATTTTTGGTAAACTTAATTAAGTAACTAACCCTTATTTATTTAATTTGTGCATATAATGTTTTGGGCTTAGTTACAAATTATTTAGTTTACTTATTTTTTGTTTTTACGTTTTTACTTAAAAAAAAAAAAATTTATTTATATTTATTTTATTGTTGCAACCGTGTTGTTTCACTTTAAATAGAGGTTAAGGTTTTTGAAAAGGGAGTGGTTAGGGTTTATTTCGGTTTTTGTGGATAGGGATTAATGGAGAGTATTAATAGGGATAGATTAGATAGATGTCTAATCAATTTAAAATCTTGTTCCCTATCTAATCTCTCACTCTCCTAATTTCACTCAACCTCCTCCGTCTCTCTCTCTTTCCGTTACCTTCTCTCTCTCTTAAACCCTCGGTGCAGCGTCTTCTTCTCTCCCAAAAATTCTAGGTCAAAATACGTTCCTAAATTTCCCTCAAATCTCCATGGCATCTCCATCCAATACCAATACCGAACCTTCCCACACGGACCAAATGGATATCTCACCTAGCATTGCTCCTTCCGTGGCATCTCGCATGGCCATGGAAACTTCCCCAATGATCACTCCAAGCTCTTCTCCACCAACAATGGCAATTGTTCCTACCGCTGGCCCCAATGCCTCGTTTGATCAAGGCATTCCTAAAGTGACTCTCATCCCCTGCTTAGAGCCAAAAAGGAAGAGGAAAGCCCCAAGCGCCAAGCTGTCTCCCCAAATCGCAAAAAGGAGATCTTCCAATCGCATTAGATCAATCAGGTCCAAGGCAACTTCAAATACCTCTCTTGATCCAGTTGATGTCTCAGAAAGCTCTATTGATGTGTCCTCACCCCATGTGAGTGACGAGAACTTTGAAGCAAACAAGGAAAAGGAGCCTTACGTGGACTCATTTGATGCTTGGGTAGATGGTGATGAAGAGGAGACTCTCTCGATTTTCGAAAAAGAAGGCCAAGGGCAAAGCGCGTGAGTGCTACCGAAGTGCTAGCAAGAAGAGGATATCATGCGAGGTAACACTTGCCCCTCTTACGTTCCTAAACATTCCTCTAGTGATAATTACGGTGATGAGGTTACTCAAGCGAAGAGGATAACGCTTTTCCAAAACCTTTTCTTACTTTGGAGTATTATAAAAAGGAAAATATGGAACTTTGGTTGAATAGTCTAAGTAAGAGGATTTTAAAAAGAAAAGCACATTGATGAGGGTCGGTTGGAAAAGGAAGGAGTGGTTCGGTTTTTAAGGACGGGAATTTTATTAATGCTAATAATCATGCATCGAGTTTTGTTGAGAGTGTTATTCGCAATTTCTTTGCCAATTTGCATGCTCATTTGGATGATGAAGGGTGCTAAATATGGAAAAGTGTTTGTTAGGGGAAGAGTCTATTCTTTTACTCCTTACGATTAACAAAGTTTTAGGCCTCCCTAATGTAGATGATGAGAGCATTAGGGTCAATAGAGATGAAATGGTAAAATTGCTCACTCACAACAAAGCTGATCTTGGCCTTTGAAAGAGAAACTTCATGCTTCTAGATTATCTTCTCTCTATTACGTACTACACTGGCTGTGCATCTTCAATTGGCTTCCTACAACTAATGAACCTATTGTGACTTTGGAGCATGCGAATGTGTTGTATAGATTGGGTAAAAATTTAAGGATTAACTTTGGAAGATTAGTGTTTAAACACTTAGCTTCATGGGGTAGAAAAAAAGGAAGTGAACATTAGCTTTTTCCCTATCCTTCTCTAATCTTCAAAGTTTTGGTATTTCAATCCTTGCCCATTGAAGCCTCGATGTTTTTACCACTGAACACGAGTACTATACCGTTGATCAACAACCGAAAAAGGGTAAAAGGTATACTAAAGATCTTCCTTGGAACAAATCGATGAAACAACCCCTGCTCCTCCCGGTGCTTTATCTCACGTGATACCCCAAGTGCTTCCCAGGTGTTGCCCACTCATACTTTTGCGAGGCCCGATGCCGCAAGTATTACGCACAACATGATGAATCTTTTGGGCAACTCTGGACCATCAATCCCAAAGGCTACGGTTCTCAACTTCCTGCACAAACGAGTCAAGTGCAATAGGAGAACTTGCTGAGGGATGGGCTAAGCTTAAGCGGGTAACGGATGCTTTTATTGATGAAATTTCTTCCCAAACAGGGGAGGATCTGCTTCTTCTTTGAGAACTTACGGGGTGGGTGCTACTGCAGTGCTACCACCGATCTTGGCCCAAGTGATGGTGGAAGTGATAGGGAAGGAGATCGGGAGGAAGGAGAGGAAGAAGAGGAGTTTGAAGAAGAAGAAAGCTGAACCTTAAGGTTGATAAACCCGAAGGTTTATGTTGCCGCTATCATATGGGTGACTATTTTTGTGGTGGTCCTACAAACAATGTTTTTATTTTGGTGATGTGGTGGTTCCTTAAACAATTTACTTTTATTTTGTTTATATTTGCTAAAACACTTTAGTGGTTTGTTAAATAACTTAATCTGCTAGGATGTTTTTTTTGCTAATTTTGGATGATATTTTGCTACAATGGTTATGGTTTTTAATGGTTACTTAGTTTATTTCGAAAACTTTTTAAAGTTTGAAATAAATTAGTTTATTATGATAAATCATTGTTTAGGATTAGCTCCTTGATTAAGGGGGAGTTAATTTTTGTGGAGATATTATTCTATGGTCTATGCTCTGTACATTTGTATATAGACTTATCCTACAGATGACAAAGACATTAAGTTTGGAAAGAAATATCTAACTAAGGGGAGATTGTTAGTGTAATCTGCAGGTGATATCATAGATGATTTCCCAAGTGATATCGCAGATGATATATCTGGGACTGAAAATTATATAGTTGTATATTTCTTGTTTGTTATTTAATGGACTAACGTGCTAATATGGTCTGTATAGTCTATGGTTTATGATTATATTTCAGGGTGCAATAGCATCAAAGAAGGAGCTAGACACGTGTGGAAATTGGAAGAAAAGAATTAATACATTTTATGTATTAATTCGTAACTTTGGCAAACAACAACAACACGTATGGAGACTTTGTCAAAGGTTGTTGCTGAGTTATAGAAGAGGTACAAGGATGAGAAAGCAAGGGAGTACAAGGCGTGGAAGCATGGCTTGAGGATTCAACAACTCGGTTGCTACAAAATAGGAAGTGGGAGCTAGAATTGTGGAAACAACTTAACCCACTCTCCCTACACTTCCTCCACGTGCAAGACCAGCCCCAAGGCTGTTATTGGAGTAGCCTTCAAGTATTTGAAGACTATAAATAAGCTTGGAAGGTTTATTTGAAGAACATGCCAATTATTTCACATTCACACCTTCGAAAAGCTTAGAGATAGAGTTCTTTGTTTGGTTCTTTTTAATCCTTTCTCCCTTGTAATTTCGCACTTGATTACTTTGGTATCAAGGTGTGTGAAGGCTAGGATAGGATTCCGTTCTTTATCTCTTGTTCCATAGAGCGTAAAATAGATATAGCTATAGGGAACTTTCGGCTTTGTAACTTCATTCATAGTGATTATAAAGTCTTGCCTAAGAGGCACTCTCAAGTTATATTTATATAACTTGAGAAAAACAATTTTGGTGTTTTTATTCCGCTGCAAACTCTTTTACAAAATTGTTTTATTTTCGAAGTGTGTGTGTGTGTCATCCCAAGTGCTATCGTTGGTGCTGTTATCACCTTGGATATCACTTGTGATTCAAGCCGTGACAATTTCAGTGCGCGTAGTGTGCAAGCAGTCTATCTTCTTTTTCTGAGTAAAATAGAAATTTTTCATGTGTCTTAAAAAGAATGATGCATGATTTTTTTTTTGAAAATTTTCTTTTTTTTTTTTGAAACTCCTTTTTTTTTTTGAAATTCTTTTTTTTTTTTTGAAATTTTTTTTTTGAAAGTAAATGCACACATAAGCACATAAACACAAAAATTCCAACAGTTAGGGACATGATTCCGACAGTCAAAATTTTGACTTTTTCCGAGGCGGCCAAAACAACACGAAAATGTGCAAAAATCAACACACACAACAAATGATTTTTAATGCCGGGACGGAAGCTTGACCCTCAAAAGCTTTTCTTTTTTTTTTTGAAAAAACAATGATACCGGTACGTGGGATTGTTAAACCACAATTTATCCCCGACTAGTGTTAGGAGGCGATAACGGGAAGTTTAATGGTTTCCACCAATATACCAAATATCAATTTTTTTTTAGAAAAAGCTTATTTTGTCCCCAGCGGAGTCGCCACTGTGATGTACCCGATTTTTGAAATCAAACGGAGTCGCCACGCCATTTTTGTTTTAAGGGCCAAAACTTTGAAAAATGCCCGAGATCAGAGATTTGGGTTCGGAGGTCACGTTACACGCCGGGAAGGACGTTAGTGTGCACCCGGAATGCCTCGTAAAACGAGTCTTCCAAGCTAAAAACCATTTGTTGTGTGTGTGTGTGTGTGTGTTACTTTGGCCAAAATAAGTTGAAACTGAGGAAAGTAAAAATGGGGAATTCTTTATTAGACTTAGGACAGATTCCATGATTTTTGGTGTGATTTTTGGGTTGAGTTTTGGTACTCAAAAGATTTTTGGAAGTTGAAAACTACTTCTGCCAGAATGAAAAAGGCAGTGGACACTTGATTTTGAAATGGATTTAAGGGCTTTAAAACTTCATAATATGAGAAAACTCAGAGAATGAAAGTTGTTCCAGACACCTCAAATAAGATTTATGTGAAAGAATTTTCTATTTTTGAGAAGATTTGAGGACCCAAAACCTTCTGGAAATCTCAGATATGAAATCTGGATTTCCAGAGACTGATGAACTGACCTTGAAAAGAAAATTTGAAAAAGGGAGTTTTACTCACGAAAAAAATAAATTAAAAATATTTCTGGAAATCTCTAGATGTTGGCTACAAAAAGTGTTTTGTGGTCAACACTAAATTCCAAGTTTATCTATGTACAAAAAATTAGACCATGGACTGGGGTCTTAGAAAATTGCTACTGGACAGCAACTTCTCAAGAAGGAAAACATGATTTTAAAGGGGGTTTTGCATCCATGCTTGTCCCCATTTCCCTAGGTTTTGATTAGTGATCACTTGACATTTTAGTGGTGAATCAACTATATCAAACCATCCTTGGGGTACATTAGGACTTAAGCATTTCATTTGCTTGGGAAGGGGAATTTTGTAGAGATGAAATTAAAGAGAAAAATCAACTAGAGATTTAAAATGTGGACCATTTGAGATGGTCATTCATGAAGATGAACTTCAATATGACCATCTTAGGTCAAGATTTAAGTTAAACTAGACATAAAGTAAATCAAAGTAAGAAGAACAAGATGAACAAGAAGTTAAAAGGGAGTTTTAGGGTTTAGAGAAGGAGGGCTTTACCAATGGTGACACCCTATCTTCCTAGGCTTGGAATTTGACTTGAGGAGTATCAAGATTTGGTGTTTTACTTGAGGAGTATCAAGATTTGGTGTTTGGATTTGTGTTTGGGTGGATTCAAGGCTTGAATGTGTTTAGGGTTTGATGATAGAGTTGGTCAAAGAGAAAACAAGTAGATAACACTTAAGTCCTCTATGTTTTCTCTCTAATCCTCCTCTTTGGTGGTGGTTTAAGCTTGAGCTTGTATGTATTTAAGAATGATTTGAGAGTGTTTGGAGTGGAATTGGGAAAGATTCAAGAGAAAATGGTGGCAATCTAAGGATTCCCACTGTTTTCTCTCTATATTTCGCCAGATTTTTGTTGCTGTGAGCCAATTGTGTTGTGTAAACTGAAAGAGGAGGGTTCAATTTATAGGCCACTAAAATTTACAATCATATCCGCGCGGAGGGTTCTATAAATGTGCACTGTTCATTAAATGCTGCTCCAGGCTTTGGACAGGAAGAATAAAATTCAAAAATTCCAGCAGTTTATGTTTTTCAACTTGCCCAATTCGGATTTTTCCAATTTCTTTTGCTTTTTGAGATTCTTTTCTTGGTTTATCTTTAAATGGCAAACCCTAATCTACCCTTGGTTAGTTAGAAATATTAGAAATGTTAGAAATGTTAGGAATGTTAAAACTTTCGTTAATTTTCTAACGAAAATGCTAACAACTCAAATTGGAGCACTTACAAGAACGAGGTCGATTTAGGACTTCAGTTTAATCTGTTTAAAGAACGAGATTGACTTAAGTCTTCAGTCGAAACTGTTTGAGAACGAGGTCGACTTAGGACTTCAGTCGAATCTATTTAAAGAACGAGATTGACTTAAGTTTTTAGCCGGACCTGTTTAAGAACGAGGTCGACTTGGGATTTCAGTCGAATCTGTTTAAAGAACGAGATTGACTTAATTCTTCAATCGACCTGTTGAGAACGAGGTCGACTTAGGACTTCAGTCGAATCTGTTTAGAGAACGAGATTGACTTAAGTCTCCAGTCGGACCTGTTTAAGAACGAGGTCAACTTGGGACTTCAGTCGAATTTGTTTAAAGAACGAGATTGACTTAAGTCTTTAGTCGGACCTGTTTGAGAACGAGGTCGACTTAGGACTTCAGTCGCATCTATTTAAAGAACGAGATTGACTTAAGTCTTCAATCGGACCTATTTAAGAACGAGTTCGACTTGGACTTCAGTCGAATCTGTTTAATAATAGCATCGAGATTGACTAAGGAGTTGGACCTGAATTGAATAAAGCATGGAAGTAACACAACTCATAGATAGAGAACATTCCATTTTATTGAATAAGTAGGACGATTACATCAAGAAACTGCTCAAAAATAATACTTAATTAGGTGGTTAGCATGCCATGGATGTTTCAGCTCGTCACCTCCGGGATGACCAATCATGTAGGTTCCTTCCTTAATAATTTGAGTAATGGCGTAAGGACCTTCCCAATTAGGAGATAACTTGTTCTGCTCGGCTTTCCTTCCAGTTACCTCTATCTTCCTCAGCACGTAATCCCCCACACTAAACGACCTTTTCTTGACCTTCTTGTCGTGGTAGCCCTTGGTTTTCTGCTTATAGTTCACCATTCTGAGTTGAGCTGTTCATCGTCTTTCTTCAAGCAAATCTAGGTCAAGCAATCTATTGGTAGCGTTATGTTCTTGATTGAAGAAAACCACTCTAGTTGTAGGAACTCATAGTTCGGCATGTGCCATTGGCTCCGACCCAAAAGTAAGGGCGAATGGGGTTTCTCATGTAGGCCCCTGGGTGGTTGTGCGGACTGCCCAAAGAGCAAGGGGCAGTTTGTCCAACATCTGCCAGCTCGACCCACTAAGCCCGTCTTTAGTGCTAATAGGACAAGTTTGTTCGCCGCTTCTGCTTGTTCGTTTCCTTGAGGGTAGGGAACTGACGACTTCCAATGTTTGATGCCCAATCTGTTAATTTCTGTTTCAAATCCAACTGAGAACCGCAGCCCGTTATTCGACACGATTGCATGAGGCACACCAAAACGATACCAAATGTAGTCATGGATAAAATTGATGGCGTTTTCTTCAGTAATTTTGGCTAAAGGTTTAACTTCTATCCACTTAGTGAAGTAGTCAATGGCTACGATCACGTACTTACAGTTTCCACGGGCGGGTGGGAAGGGTCCGATCAAATCTACCCCCCCACAAGCTGAATGGCCAAGCAGCGACCACTGGAGTTTGCTCAGTTGTAGGGAGTCTTGGTAGGTCGGCATACTTCTGGCACTTGTCACATTTTTGAACAAATTCCATAGCGTCTTCTCTCAAGTGAGGCCAATAGAAACCCAAAGTAAGCAATTTGTCGGCCAAAGTTCTGGCCCCCGGGTGTCCACCACATACCCCACAATGAACTTCGTGTAGAAGCTGAGTGACTTCCTCAAGGTGAACACACCTTAGTAATGGCTTTGTAAACAACCTTCTGAACAAGGCTGTTGGTCCCAAAGGTGGCGACAAGGGTGAAAAATAGCTAGAGGGGGGTTGAATAGCTATTATAAATTTTTTGTCCTCATTTTGAAAACTAAACCTCCTACTTACAAAACCGCTTGTAGTGTATCAAAACCACAAGTAGGATTGCAAAATGCACAGCGGAATTTCTTTGAGTTTATAAGTGCGGTTTAGAGGTGCGGTTTTGTGTGCAGTTTTACAAAATAGTAAAGTGAGGTTTTGACAATGATTAACTAGAAACACAATTCACAACAATGGATAACCTATATAAAGATCAAACAGATAAGGACAAAATAATCTTGATGAACAGTAAGTAAAAATGCAGAAATATAAGAACACAATATTTGGAGTGATTTAATCGTAAATGATTTACATCCACTACCAAGATGGTTAGTCTTGGATTTTCTAATGCTAGATTTTATATTAGAGTATGAGAGAGATTACAAAGTACAAGAATCAAACTCATATCTAAAATCTATTCTATGAAGATTAAATTCTAGAATATAACCAGTGTATCTCAAATGAATTAATCTATGTGATTAATCAAGGTGTGTGTGTGATAAACAAGAATCAAGGCTCTTTAAATCTGTATGATATAGAGCTCAAGAAATCTTGGTGATACAAGGCTTGATTTCTGGGTTGGAGATATTTTCTTGAAGGAAGAAGATGAAGATTCAAAGGGTTGAATATTTCTAGGAATAAATTTTAACTTTTATGAACTCACTGTAAAATCAATTTCTCAAGCAAGCTTCAAATGTTGAAGAATGGGGTTATTTATACTCAAGCACCAGAAAGTAGCCGTTATGATACAGCTATGTAAGTATTATACTGGTGCAGTATGATTGGTCCACGTGTCCACTTTTGTCCCTTTGTTCAGAAGATGCAGATAAGGCTGATCAGACCTCAGCTGTATTTAAGGAATAAAGGACATTTGTCACCTTTTCAGAATCCTTGCAGATCCTGTCTGACATTTAGTCATGTGACAATATTTTGGGGTTGACTTATAATATTGCTGACGTGGATTCCAACAGTCGTAAGTGGTCCAACTTTAAGTTTTTATTTGAGAATTTTTCCCAAATTGTTTCTTAGGGTAGACATAGTGGAAGTTAAGTTTATCCTTTGGTTCCTGTCCTTTACCCTTTGAAATGGAATGCTTTTCCTTAGGAATTTCTTGAGTTTGTTTAAAAAAATTCTCATCATTTTCACAACAGGATGCACACTTCAACTTTTCACCTGTTTGGAATCCCAGTCCTTCTTTATCACCACTAGCCTTTTGGGATTCTAGAATTTGATCCATGGTGATACGTGATTTGGTTCACTCATCAATTACCTTTTGGAGGTTATTGTTTTGAGCAACCAAGTCATCGTTCCTAAGTTGAAGTGCAGATACCTTAGTTTCCAGAATGAGGTTTTTATCAGTAAGAGGAGACATACTTCTTACTTGGTCTTTAAGAATTGAAATTTCAGACCTCAGCACAGTTTTCTCCGTCTTAAGCTGTGTAAGTTCATCATTTGCTAAAGACAAAGCTTTCTTAACATTTTGAAATTTAAGGATCATCACTTCAGCTTCTTTAAACATCCTTTCATGTTCCATGGGAGAAACCTCTTGTTGGTGTAATGCCCTAGGCTAGAGTTACGTTTAACTTGAACCGTTAGGTATCATCTTTATCATTTATTATTGAGCATGTTTATTCTGTTCATTATATGTTTTGCATGTTTATTATATTGAACTGCGTCCCTAGTTGTTATGAACAACTAGTATAAGTTGGTAATGGATAATCATAGAGATGATTATATGCATGGAGATGCATATTACACTTATGGATACTTGCTAGAGAACAAGTATTGGACATGACCTACTTATGAGATTTATGACATGGTCTGTTGTCATGATTAAATCTCATGATAGTCGTGTTATTGAATCCTTTGTACTTGAGATTATCATCGTCTTCCACATGATGAAGATCGTGTTTGATACAATCTAACACTATCTTTAATCGGATATCAATAAGGGCTATGTTAGCATGATTGGATTCATGTAGGGAAGAATGATAAGTCAAGATGGGATAAGTCAAGATGGGATTTGTCACGCAGTTTCAACAGGGGTGAGGTTTTGAAATCTCAATATGATTTTTACCTATACAACTTACTTAACACACACGTTAGTAATAAAAAGTATGGACTTATTTAAGTTCAAGCATACCCATTTCTCCTCTATGGAATGAAAACCTTTTGGAGTCAAGAGCTTTGTGAGGATGTTAGCAATCTGATTATCTGTCCCCACATACTCTAAATGGATGTTCCCCTTTTCCACATGGTCTTTGAGGAAATGATAATTGATGTCAATGTGTTTGGTCTTTGAGTGCATGACAGGATTGTTGGAGATCGAGATTGTTGATGTGTTATCACACATGATTGGGCAGTTTCCTTCATCAATTACATAGTCCACCAACTGTTGCTTCATCCAAAGTATTTGACAACAACAACTTCCAGCAGCAATGTATTTAGCCTCTGTAGTTGACACTGAAACTGAAGCTTGCTTGCTGTTGGCCCAAGCAACTAGTCTATTTCCAAGGAAGTGACAAGTCCCACTAGTGCTTTTTTTGTCAATGGTGCAAGCTGCATCTGAATAACCTACAAGCTCGAAATTCGAATCTTTGGAATACCAAAGTCCAAGATTAGTAGTTCTAGAGAGATAACGGATTATACGCTTGACCACACTTAAATGTGCTTCTCTAGGACCAGCTTGATATCGAGCACAAACACAAATATTAAACATAATATCTGGCCTACTAGCGGTTAAGTAAAGTAATGAGCCAATCATACCTTGATATAATGTTTGATCAACCTTCTTACCTTTTAGATCTTTAACTAGTTTATTGCCGGTAGCCATGGGAGTATCGTATGCTTTTGAATTTTCCAGTCCTATCTTCTTGATTAACTCCTTTGTGTATTTGGCTTGGATGAGGAAGATTCCTTCATCACATTGTTTGATTTGGAGCCCGAGGAAGAAAGTCAATTCTCCCATCATGCTCATCTCAAACTTGCTTTTCATTAGCTTTTCAAAATGCTTACACAATAATTCATTAGTAGAGTCAAAAATAACATCATCGACATAAATTTGAACATGTAATGAATGATTATTACATTTATCAATGAATAGAGTTGTATCGATTTTACCGTCTTTGAAACCTTTCTCTAGTAGAAATTTTGATAGAGTCACATACCATGCCCTTGGAGCTTGTTTGAGTCCATACAAAGCTTTTTGGAGTTTGTAGACATGATTTGGAAATTTTGAGTCTTCAAATCAAGGAGGTTGAGCAATGTATACGGTTTCTTGAAGTTAAACATTGAGGAAAGCACTCTTAACATCCATTTGATATAGCTTGAAACATTTGTAAGATGCATAGGCCAAGAAAATTTTGATTGCTTCTAGTCTTGCAATTGGAGCAAAAGTTTCGTCGTAGTCTATTCCTTCTTCTTGCCCATATCCTTGTGCAACCAACCTTGCTTTGTTTCTGGTGATGCTTCCATTCTCATCCATCTTGTTTATAAACACCCACTTTGTTCCTATCACTCCTTGATCATGAGATCTAGGCACTAATATCCAAACCTTACATCTTTCAAATTGGTTGAGTTCTTCTTGCATAGCAATGACCCAAATGGAATCTTGGAGTGCTTCATCAACTTTCTTGGGTTCAATTTGAGATAACAAAGAAGTATGCTCGTCATAGTTTGATCTCCTTATTTTGAACTCCAGAAAATAAATCACCAATCACATTTGAGAGAGGGTGACTGCTGACTTCACGAACCTCGGGGGGTAAATCTGGTTGAACTGAGGTTTGATGAAGATCTTCTAATGGAACATCGTTAGATCCTTCAGTAAAGTCATTGAATGTGAGTTGATAAAGAGGTTCAATAAGTTGAATGGGTGAGTTTTTATCAAAATCTTCCCTTGGGGTTGCATCTGGAGTAGGAACTTCAGGTGCAGTTTCAAAATTGTTTGGGGAATTTCAGTTCACGTTGATGGATTTCCTTGAGTTGATAGATTTTGAGGTTCTTGAGGTTCTAGTGCGGTTTTGGAAGATTCACCTATTTCATTAGTCTCAACAAAATCATCAGCAACATTTGGAGCCAAATGTGGCTCAAGGAAAGAATGTTCACCAAAAGTAACATGGACATATTCTACTATCTTTAAACTAGATTGGTTAAAAACATGAAAAGCTTTGGAATGTTTAGCATACCAAACAAAAATACCTTCATCAGCCTTAGCTCTAAATTTACCTCTGATTTCTCTTCCAATGTAGAAGATAAAGCATTTGCAGCCAAAGATTTTGAAAAATGCTATGTTGGGAGTTCTTCCTCTCCAAAGTTCATATGGAGTTTTATTGTAGGATTTGTTGATGAGGGAGCGGTTTTGAGTGAAGCATGATGTGTTGACTGCTTCAGCCCAAAAGTACTGAGGAAGCTTGGCTTCAGATATCATTATCTTTCTAGCCTTAATCAACGTCCTGTTCTTTCTTTCCACAACCCCATTTTGTTGTGGAACACCAGCAGTAGAAAAATTGTAATCTATTGCATGGTCATCACAATATTGAGCAACACCGTTGTTTTTAAATTCTGTTCCATTATCAGACCTTACACTAATGATGTCGTCTTCTTTTTGGGTTTGGAGCCGTCTAAAGAGTGAGGTTAGAATTGCATAGCAATCATCTTTTGTGATCATCATTTCAACCCACGTATATCTTGAATAATCATCCACCACTACTAAAGTATATCTATTTCCTCCAATGCTGGCAGTGGTGACGGGTCCAAACAAATCAATGTGAAGCAGTTGTAAATATCTAGAAGTTGAAGGTGCGGTCTTGCTGGTGAAAGACGACGCAGTTTATTTACCAAGTTGACAAGCACTGGATTTCTCAGGATGGTGGTCAGCCACTTTGGGTAAACCGCGAATGAGGTTTTCCCTTCCAATCTTTGCAAGATATTTGAAGTTCTAGTGGCTCACCCGCTTGTGCCATAGCCAAATATTTTCGCTCACATTTTTAGCTACAAAACAGAGATTAGTAATACTACATGTAGAATTTAAATCAATAATGTAAATATTACTCTTACGAATCCTTGTGAGTAGTGTGACTCTGGAAATGCTATCTTTAATGAAGCAATTTGAGGAAGTGAAGTTGCAATGCATTCCTTTGTCACAGAATTGAGAAATTGAAAGGAGGTTGTGCTTGAGTCTTTCAACAAGAGAAACCTTCTCAATGATTAGGTTTCCTTTCCTTATAATACAGTACCCAATGGTCTTGCCTTTGTTGTTGTCACCAAAGGTTACAGATGGACCGCTGGCTTCAATGACATCTTCAAGTAAGGATCTATCTCTAGTCATGTGTCTTGAATAACCACTATCAAGATACCATTCATTTACTTGGAGTGACCAGGCATTAAGCAGAGGACCTGAAAGATAAACATTTAAAAATGAGGTCCCCTTTATTCTATTGGTCTTGAGGTTAGCATCTTTTGATGACCCACACCTGTTTGACAGAAGGAGGATTATTCTTTCTGGCATTGGGTGTGAACCTCAAAAGGCATTCTATACCCTTGTGACCTGAACCATCACACACAGAACAGTAATGAAAGCTTTGAGCAACATGAGGTTTTACAAACTCTTTACTATTCTTGGGGTTGGCATTCTTTTTGGGAACTGAGGTTTTGGCCTTGACAAAGGTGGTCATTTTTGGTTTGATCGCACTTTTTCTAGGAATGCTCCCCTTACTTTTGAAGGCAGGTGGTGCGGTCGAAGAAGAAGGGCGGTCTGCCATGCGGTCAGCTGCACAACATACTTCAAAAGGTGCAGTTGAAGTAGAAATGCGGTCAGCCGCAGTTGAAACCTCCTTTGCGGTTTCATCCTCAGAAACTTTCCTTTTCATTTGAGAATTTTTCCCAAAATGTTTCTTAGGGTAGACATAGTGGAAGTTAAGTTTATCCTTTGGTTCCTGTCCTTTACCCTTTGAAATGGAATGCTTTTCCTTAGGAATTTCTTGAGTTTGTTTAAAAAAATTCTCATCATTTTCACAACAGGATTCACACTTCAACTTTTTACCTGTTTGGAATCACAGGCCTTCTTTATCACCACACGCCTTTTGGGATTCTAGAATTTGATCCATGGTGACACGTGATTTGGTTCACTCATCAATTACCTTTTGGAGGTTATTGTTTTGAGCAACCAAGTCATTGTTCCTAAGTTGAAGTGCAGATACCTTAGTTTCCAGAATGAGGTTTTTATCAGTAAGAGGAGACATACTTCTTACTTGGTTTTTAAGAATTGAAATTTCAGACCTCAGCACAGTTTTCTCCGTCTTAAGCTGTGTAAGTTCATCATTTGCTAAAGACAAAGCTTTCTTAACATTTTGAAATTTAAGGATCATCACTTCAGCTTCTTTGAACATCCTTTCATGTTTCATGGGAGAAACCTCTTGTTGGTGTAATGCCCTAGGCTAGAGTTATGTTTAACTTGAACCGTTATGTATCATCTTTATCATTTATTATTGAGCATATTTATTATGTTCATTATATGTCTTGCATGTTTATTATATTGAACTGCGTCCCTAGTTGTTATGAACAACTAGTAAAAGTTGGTAATGGATAATCATAGAGATGATTATATGCATGGAGATGCACATTACACTTATGGATACTTGCTAAAGAACAAGTATTGGACATGACCTACTTATGAGATTTATGACATGGTCTGTTGTCATGATTAAATCTCATGATAGTCGTGTTATTGAATCCTTTATACTTGAGATTATCATCGTCTTCCACATGATGAAGATCGTGTTTGATACAATCTAACACTATCTTTAATCGGATAGCAATAAGGGCTATGTTAGCATGATTGGATTCATGTAGGGAAGAATGATAAGTCATGATTGAATTTCCGTCTATACAACTGGTTCCTTGGCCAATTAGGTCTTTGGTTTGAAAAAGGTTTCTCCCTAAGTGTTAGGGATTTATATGTGATATAAATACAATCCTTTTTGCAGCCAAATATCCATCTCTACTATCATTGTTCTAGGTTTATTAAACTCTAGATTTTGATTTTTGATTTTGAATTAAAGGCTCCCAAAATTATTCCATAGTTTTTGGCTTTGATTATTGAATATTGATTCAATAATCAAGAGGATCTTCTAGCAATCCAACAAGAAGGTGTTCTTGGTTCGTTCGCGTGTGGATCACCATTAGAGGGAGGTTGTTTTATCTCCTAAGGCTTGAAGCTCCATTGTTGATTTCATCACCAAGGTTTTGAACAAGGAAGAAGAAGATCCGTTTCGACATCAAAATTCCAAGGCTTGAATTTTGAGATATACTTTGTTAAACTTCATCGCATTTGAGGTATGTAATTTTATTTCATGGTTTTTCTAATCTCTTCATGCTAGACAGATCTAAGGGCTAGGGTTTTAATGTTCTTTATTAATTTTCCGCTGCGTTTGTAACCACAAAACCCAACAGTGGTATCAGAGCCTTGTCTTGCCATGATTAGGATTGAAATTGCATGCTAGATTTAATTTGATTATTTGCTACCATGTTATATAAAATAGATCTAGATTCCATGTGTTTTGTTTTATGAAAAACAAGTATATATGATATGCCATGTTCATGATTAATGATGAATTAATTTGATTAGTTTATCACATAGGTTATTAATCTATTAATGTGATTATTTAGATTTGTAATGTCTCAAAATTGAAATCAAATTGTTTGCATGAAATTTTGTGAAACCCTATGTTCATGATTATGTTCACATGAGATCTATGTTACAACCATGCGATGTTTGTCACAATATGAAAACCTTATAAATATTTGAGTCTTATGCCATTCCTTGATTAGAACACTTGTGATATTTTAGGGTATTTGATGTAGTTTTGACTCAGTTGGGTGCATCTTATATCTTAATTTGTGATCAAGGTGAGATAATGGTTGATGTAGTTTTGACTCAGTTAGGTGCATCGTTCCATGTCTCACATGTTTGAAAAAGGTTTTGACTTAATTGGTGCTTTCAAATGAGATTTGACCCAAGGCATAGATGAGATTTAAAACATGCTTTTGACATATTATGTCTATTGAAATCTCATAAAAGATCTAAGAGTCATATAGTGATATGATTGATGTTTCTGCCTAAATAGCTTGATTTCGAGCATTGACTCAGTTAAACCAAAATCAAGTGAAATATGGATCTTAGTCTACTATGATTATATGATACATGCTTTTATTTGAAGGTGTATAATTTAGTGGGAGTATTTATGAAATACATTATTTGATCTTAGATGATAAATGTGTTGATACTTATGTGTTTCATTGTTTGAATATTTTATTGTAGAATGGCTAATCACAATAATCAACCCCTGTCACTGCGATCAGTCCTTGAGAAGGACAAGCTTGAGGAGAACGGTACAAACTATTCTGATTGGATCAGAAGCCTTAGAATTGATCTAAAGCAAGAGAAGAAACTGTATGTTCTCAATGAACCAATTCCACCTCAACCTGCTCCAAATGCTTCTACGGCAAATAGGGATGCACATAAGAAACATAATGATGATTCTACAGATGTTGCATGCCTTATGCTTGCCACTATGTCTAAGGCTCTTCAGAAGGATCTTGAGCACATAGATGCAGCATTTGATCTTGCTGAGCGCTTAAAGGAAATATTCCAAGTGCAAACAAGAAACGAGAGGTATGATGTGGTTAAGTCCCTAACTGCATGCAAGATGCAAGAAGGGCAATCGGTGGGAGCTCATGTCCTTAAGATGAAGGGTCACATTGAGCATCTCGAAAGGCTTGGAAATCCGATGAGTTTGGAACTCGCCATGGATTTGATATTAAATTCATTGCCTGAAAGTTATAGTCATTTTATTATGCACTATCACATAAGTGGCATGGATAAAAATCTCTCGGAATTGCATGCGATGCTTAAGACCGCAGAGATGAATATCAAGAAGCCAAAAACCGCAACTGTTAATGGTTAACAAAGGCAAAGGGTTTAAGAGATATGACAAAGGTAAAGCAAGTGTTGCTAAACCTAAGGCAAAAGTTGTCGTTGCCGGAGAGGCTCCCAAGGCATCTCAAAAGGATGCGGTTTGCTACCATTGCCAAGAGGTTGGTCATTGGAAGCGCAACTGCAAGGCTTACAAGGAAGGCCTAAAGGTGAAGAAGGGCAATACGATTGCTGCTGATTCAGGTATCTATATGATAGATATTTTCCTTTCTGTTTCTAGTTTATGGGTATTAGATACCGGATGTGGATCTCACATTTGTTTAAATGTGCAGGGACTGAGAAATAGGAGGCTACTCAAACAAGGTAAAGTTGACCTACGTGTTGGGAATGGAGCAAGAGTTGCTGCATTAGCCGTAGGGACATATGATGTAACTTTACCTAGTAGCTTAGTACTTGTTTTGAACAATTGTTACTATGTTCCAGATTTGAGTAGGAATATTATTTCTGTTTCTTGTTTGGATAATGAAGGGTATAATTTTCTTATTAAGAATAAGAAGTTTTATATTTATTTAAATGATATGCTTTATGGTATTTCAAATTCATTTAATGGCCTTTATGTTCTTGATGTTGATGAGAAACAAAATAGTGTTGAAAGTGTTTATTATATACTCCCTCCATCCCGCCGATCTTAGGAAATTTTCAAATGGCACGGGGATTAAGGAAATTGTAATGTTGTGAGTGTAATAGTAAAATAGGAGAGAGAATGAGTGGAGGGAATAGTAAATTATAATGGTGTTGTGAGTATTAAAATAATATAGGAGAGAGAATGAGTGGAGGGAATAGTGATAAAAACTTTCCATTTTGGGAATTCTTAAGATTGGTGGGATGCCCAAAATGGAAAGCTTTCTTAAGATCGGCGGGACGGAGGGAGTAGCAAGAAGTCTAAACTGAATGACGTGAACAACTCGTTCATGTGGCATTGCCGGCTTGGTCATATAAACGAGAAATGCATTTCTAAACTCCACAAAGATGGAATGTTAGACTCATTGATTATGAATCATATGAGATATGCGAATATTGTTTATTGGGCAAAATGACCAAACCACCCTACACTAAGAGTAGTGAAAGGGCTAGTGACTTATTGGGCCTAATACATACTGATGTATATGGACCAATGAGCAGCATTGCTAGGGGAGGATTTCGGTATTTCATTACATTCACCGATGACTTATCTAGATATAGCTATGTATATCTAATGAAGTCAAAGAGTGAATCATTTGAGATGTTTAGAAAATTTCAAAATGAAGTACAAAATCAACTTGGCAAAATAATTAAAGCACTTCGATCCGATCGTGGTGGTGAGTATTTGAGCCAAGAGTTTGATGATCATCTCAAAAACTGTGGAATTGTTTCAGAGTTGACTCCACCCGGAATGCCACAATGGAATGGTGTTTTCGAGAGGAGGAATAGAACCCTATTAGATATGGTTCATTCGATGATGAGTCAAGTAGACCTTCTTATATCCTTTTGGGGACATGTATTAGAGACTACTGTGTTCACACTGAACAGAGTCTCTACTAAATCGGCTCCTAAGACCCCACATGAGATGTGGCATGGAAGAAAACCTAGTTTGTCTTTCATGAAGATTTGGGGTTGCGAAGATTATGTGAAGAGACTTGTCTCTGATAAGTTAGCACCTAAATCTGACAAGGTTATTTTCGTTGGTTACCCTAAGGAAACCAAAGGGTATTACTTTTACAACCGCATTGAGAACAAAGTGTTTGTTGCTCAATATGGTACTTTTCTTGAGAAACAGTCTCTCAATAAAGCATCTACTGGGAGTAAAATTGATCTTGAAGAAGTTCAAGAACCCGAAAATAACATGGAACCGATATTAGAGACTGAATCAACTCCACAAGAAGTTGTGGAACCGGTTCAAGATTCACAAGTCCATCGTAGATCGGATAGGTTATGATCCGCACGCCAGAGATATGGATTTCTCGTGTCAGAAAGTAATGAAGTGGAAGTTATTGAGAATGACGAACCTACTTCCCATCAAGAGGCGCCAAGTGAAATTTGGAATGTTAGATTGGGATTAGCATCTGACAGATTTAATCCTTTCAGAACAATGACTATATCTCACAGTACTTGGCCGGTTGTGCTTATGCCATACAATCTTCCATATTGGTTATGCATGAAACAGCCATATGTCTTCTTGTCGGTGCTTACTCAAGGCCGAAAAGGGCCGGGCAACAAGATAGATGTGTATCTCCAACCGTTAATTGATGAGTTGAAGGAATTGTGGGAAGATGGTATATCAACTTATGATGCATCAAGGAACGAGTTGTTCACTTTACGAGCTTCACTATTATGAACAATAAATGACTTTCCTGCATATGCAATGTTGTCTGGATGGAGCACTAAAGGTGAATATGCTTGCCCTTGTTGCAATGTGAGACCTCAAGCACAATGGTTGGAACATGGTGGCAAGTATTGTTATATTGGTCATCGACGCTTCTTGCCTAGGAGTCATGCTTTTCGTAAGGATAAAATCTCTTTTGATGGTACTCATGAAGTGAGAGATAAGCCCAAGTTATTGTTCGGAATAAAATTGCTTAAACAAGCTGAAAATATGGAAATAGAGTATAAAATAAAAGATGTTATTAAAAAGATCAAAAGAGAAGAGGGTGAGAAGCAACAAGCCAAGTTGGAGAAGAGAAAGGTTCCTAAGTTGTGTCACAATTGAAAACAGAGGAGTATCTTCTTTGAGTTGCCATATTGGGCAAATAATCATGTTCGTCATAATCTTGACGTTATTCACATTGAAAATAATGTGTGTGATAATGTGCTACATACTCTGTTAGGTACTGCGGGGAAATCAAAAGATAATGTGAAATCAAGAAGAGACCTAAAAGAGATGAACATTCGGAAACCATTGCATCTACAAATGCTTCCATCTCGCAAAGAAATTATGCCTCCGACTCAGTTCACAATGAGTAAGAAGCATAAAGACACATTCTTGAAAGTTATAAACGGAGTCAAAGTCTCTGATGGCTACTCGTCAAACATATCTCGTTGTGTACATCTAGAGAAAAGAACTATTTAGGGTCTTAAGAGCCATGATAGTCATATTTTGCTCCAACAACTACTCCCTTTAGTTGTTCGAAAAGCATTGCCTACTTCTGTTGTAAAAGCCATCATTGAGTTGGCAAATTTCTTTAGGCAATTATCCTCAAAGGTGAATACACTTGCTGATCTCGAAAAGATACAAGATCGGATGGCTGTCACACTATGCGCTCTCGAGAAAATATTCTCACCAGCTTTCTTTGATGTTATGGAGCACTTGCCGGTGCATTTAGCCGAGGAGGCCTTGCTAGCAGACCCAATACAATTTCATTGGATGTATCAAGTAGAGAGGTACATCCATATTAAATTTACTTTGAAAAAAGTTAAAATCCTTTTTACATCTGGTTTAGCATAAGTAAATGTTTTTATAGGTTTCTACTTACATTAAAATTATATGTTCGAAATCGAGCCCACCCCGAGGCCTCCATAGCTAAGGCAATTGTGGCCGAAGAATGCATGACTTTTTGTACACAATATTTGGATGACATTGAGACAAAGTCCAATCGTCCTAGAAGAAATGATGATGAAGGTGACGAGTTAGGCCGCTTTGTAGGAAAAGAAGAGGTAATTACCCTTGATTACATCACTTGAGTACAAGCACATAGATATGTGCTTTTCAATACTGAAGATGTTGAATAATACCTAGATTAAGTGATTCCTTACATGAGGCTTACATTCCTTATGTCTTTTATATTTTAAATTAATACTTAATTCATATTTCCAAGAGAATGCATCGTGCACATTTGAGGGAGACACTACCTCGTAATCAACGACATCTTATAGAGAAAGAACATAATGATAAGTTTGTTAGCTGGTTTAAGGATTATGTAATTATGAAACCACTTTCATATGATACTTTCTTTATTATTTTAAATATTTTTTATTAAATTTTGTTTTTTATAAAAGGTATGCATGACGAAAGATGTAGTGCCCGAAAGAATTAAAAGTCTTGCATTGGGTCCTCATATAGATGCGAGGCAGTTTTGTCTTACATAATAAATGGTTTTCGATTTCGAGTGAAGGATGTCGATAGACGGAGGAAAACCCAAAATAATGGAGTCATGCTAAATGCAAGTGTGACAAGTTTTGCAAGCCGAAAGGATAATAATCCCATTATAGGGGATGTTAACTTCTATGGGGAGTTGATTGAGATCCTTGAAATTCATTATAGCAACTCAATAAGATTTGTATTATTTAAATGTGATTGGGTTGATAACCGGACAGGCAAGATGGAAGATGAGCAAAAATTTACTCTTGTAAACTTCAATCACAAGTTGTATAAGGATAATCGAGTTGGTGATGAACCATTCATATTAGCATCTCAAGCTGAGCAAGTTTGGTATGTTAAAGTGACTATAGAAAGTGATTGGAAAGTTGTGATGAGGATTACACCAAGAGATAGTTTTGACATATATTCAAATGATGATAAACAAGTTTTAGATTCGATTCCACAATTGGTACCATTTTGCTCACAAGATCTGGATGAAAATGTTACTAACGAAGAAGCATCGTGGGCGCGAGAGGGAGTTGATGGGGTCGAGATTGAAACTACTAATATCAATGATGTTGATGTTGATATGGCCGATAATGATGATGTTGATATGGCCGATAATGATGATGATTAGTTTGAGTAGTATTTGTTTAGATCTTATTTGCTTACTATTACTAAGACAATGTTATTACTTATGTTTCATGTTTCAATCAAACTTGTTATTTTTGTATGGTTGAATATTAATATTGTTACTTGTAATATGTATTTGTTTAGATCTTATTTGCTTACTATTACTAAGACAATGTTATTACTAAAATTTGTGTCTCTCCGTCTTATATATAGGTTGCATTTTTCCTCTCTTGCATATTCAATAGCTGGGTTGTGCTGAAACTGTAGTGTGGTGGTTCGATTGGGAATTGGAAGGAGAATTTGATTGTGGTGGTGTGTTTATTGTTGCACTTACTTTGTGAATTTTGTGGTGATAATTATGCCTCCTAAGGAGAGAGACGCTAGAGGGGGTGGAAGTAGCAACAAGAGGGTTAGACAAAACCTGCAACCCGTAGTCCCAAATGATCCCACTCCCCCTAATGCATCGTTACCTTATATGGGTTTGACCCAGTTGACTGCCTCCCAAAAGAAAAAATGGAGGAATTTTGAGGGCAGAAAGTTTCAAGTGACTACTTTCCTTCATTTGCCGGTTTTGCGGGATTTGGGTTTAGATACATTGGTAACGGAGTTGATGACGCAGACTGGGCTAGGAAACTTCCTGGGGAAGAGGGCTGATACATATTTGAGATATTCTTTAGAGTTCTTATCAACCTTGGAGGTGGTTAAGTGGTCACAAGGAAATTTAATTAAGTTTAATTTGGATGATGAAACATATAGGGTAACCTTTACACAGTTGAGGGAAGTCTTTGGTGTTGATCAGCCTAGGGGAAACTGGTTGGAAGTTGATCGGGCGGGGTGTTAGTTCTTTTCTGAGCTCACGGGATTACCGTGTAATAAGAAGCACCTTCGGGCTTCCTCTCTATCTCACCCGGCCTGGAAATTATTCTACAGAGGTTTATCGATGTCATGGTTAGCAAATGGAGAGCCAGCCCAGCTTAATGTTGCAATGGTAAATCTCTTGAGAACGGGGTTGAGGAGCGTGCAAGTGATCCCGGACTGGGTTGAGATTTTTGTTAGTAGATGTGAGGCATTTGCTCTGAGCAAAAAGGGAAACATCTCAGTAGGGGGATGATTACTTTGCTAGCGGAAGCGTGTTTGGAAAATCTAAAGCCTGAGGTGATGAAATTGACGGGGGGCACGGGACTTTATTCTAGGGATTGGCTTGTGCAATATGATAAGTTTGTGAGAGATCCGATGTCGGGAGACAATAGGGCTTTATTGTTTGAATATGGTATTCCCAAAAGAACAGTCTCTTGCAGAGTAGGGGCCACCTTTCCGAGTGGTACGCAGGTCAGGCATTGGCATATGCCAGGTGTAGAGGATGAAATGGATCCGGTTGATGAGGAGGAAGATGAAGAGTA
Source organism: Adenophora triphylla var. japonica (assembly GCA_022495995.1). Classification (NCBI taxonomy): domain Eukaryota; kingdom Viridiplantae; phylum Streptophyta; class Magnoliopsida; order Asterales; family Campanulaceae; genus Adenophora; species Adenophora triphylla. The sequence continues at coordinate 235,004 of JAFEMH010001015.1, forward strand.
GGATCAGGAGAGGCAGGGAGGTCAAAGTGGAGAGCAGAACTAGAACCCGCAAGGTTCTTTGGATCAATGGGCTATGATGAAGGCATATTTGGATAAGCAGGAAAGTTCAAGGATCGCTTGGGAGCAGAGCCAACATGCTTTCGAGGATGTTAGATGGGAGGAGGTTCAGGATCATTTTGAGGGGTTGGAGGATGAAGCTGCCATTTTGAGAGCCTGGTCTGACCAGTTGGAGGCTTGGGCGACGCTGACAGAGCCCCGGAGTTACGAGCCAGTTTCAGAGACATATATGGCTATGATGCATTCAAGAGCCACTGCTCGTGCTCAGAGGCATTCTTCCCGTCAGACCTACTATCAGGGAGAAGGCTCCGACTCTCATCAGTGATGTTATTACTTATGTTTCATGTTTCAATCAAACTTGTTATTTTGTATGGTTGAATATTAATATTGTTAATTGTAATATGTACTCCCTCCGTCCCGCTACAAATAAGACAGTTACTGTTTACGCGTAAATTAAGGAAAAAAATAATGGAGAAAATGTTGTGAGTATGAAAAGTGAGGTTGGAGAGAGAAAGTGGGGTAGGAATAGTGATTTGATTGGTGTTGTGAGTATAAAAGTAAAGTAGGAGAGAGAATTAGTGGGTGGAATAGTAAAAATTCTTTGCCATTTTAGGAAGTGTGTGATTTGTAGCGGGACGCCCAATGAGGAAAGTGTGTGATTTGTAGCGGGACGGAGGGAGTATTTGTTTAGATCTTATTTGCTTACTATTACTAAGACAATGTTATTACTTATGTTTCATGTTTCAATCAAACTTGTTATTTTGTATGATTGAATATTAATATTGTTAATTGTAATATGTATTTGTTTAGATCTTATTTGCTTACTATTACTAAGACAATGTTATTACTTATGTTTCATGTTTCAATCAAACTTGTTATTTTGTATGGTTGAATATTAATATTGTTAATTGTAATATGTATTTGTTTAGATCTTATTTGCTCACATTTATGATTATTGCTTTGTAATATGTATTTTCATGTTTCTTATATTTTTTGCCAGATATGCCGCCAAGGAAGCAAACAGGTGAGGCCTCATCAAGGAAAGGAAGAGGGTTGGCAAAATCAACGAAGAAATGGGGTACATAAAAACTAAATGTAATATTTAATGAATATGGACAACCCTGTGGTGGGGAACGTGCAAAACTAGCTACACAGCTAGGATATTTTGTGAGAAATGGGGAACATTTCCCATTAACTAAAGAATGGCATGAGATGGAACGTGCAGTTCTAGATCACATATGGAGAGATGTTCAAGTAAGTTGTAATCCATATTCCTTACATAAATCTCATGTTTATGTGATTATTTTTTCTTGCCTTTAGTTTTGTATCCTAGTAAGTAGTCAAAAGTCTTTTGATTCTCTAACAATTGTTCTTTTTCTTTGTTGAATTGTATATAGGATAATACCAATGCGCCTCCCGAGTATGAGACAATTATGTATATAGCTCTCAGTAAACAATGGAGAGATTGGAAATATCAGGTGAGACAATCATATAATAAGTATGCAACAGACGACTTTATTTACTTGTAATATGTATTTGTTTAGATCTCATTTGCTTACTATGCAATTTTACTCACATTTATGATTATGACTTTGTAATATGAAAATGTCAGGTGAGATGTGCATATAATATGTATGCAACAGACGAGGAGCAATTGCCTCACAAACCTGATGCGTGTGTTGATTCGAATCAATGGGTTGAGCTTGTGCATATGTGGAGTTCTGAAAAGGCTCAGGTATATTTCAAATTAATCTCAATCTATTATCATGAATGTCTTATATGTTTCAAATTAATACTAATAATATCTTTTTTTCCAGGAATTATCTCAAATAAACCAAGTGAATCGATCAAAGCAAGAGTGTCTTAACAGGATTGGAAAAAAGTCACATCGCATACTCCGAAAAGAGGTTTGTCATCATTCAATTTAGTTCTAAGTTGTCAATTAATGCTTCTTTTTTTATTGTATATAAATATTTTTTTTGTCAAATGATTCTATTATAAATGGTATAGAGAGAAGACGAGGAATTACCCACTGATCGAGTAAGCATGTTCATAGCTACGCGCATGGACAAAGGTGGTCAGGCTGTAGATGAAACCACCTCTCGTATGATCGTAAGTTAAAGTTTAAACCTTTTATGTTTCAGTTTTGTTCTTGTATATAATACTTTTTCCATTTCTAACTTCATTTTCATAATATTAATTAAAGTTAAAACAATTATATTGAACATTTTGTTTTTGTTACAGTTAACGCTCAATGATGCGATTGAAGAACTACCAGAGGAGGAACAAAACTCTCCAAGCAAGCGAGAGCAGATATTCACAAATCTTATAGGAAATGATGGCCATGGGAGAGTACGCTGTATGGGACAAGGTCTTACCAAAACTAAGGTATTTGGTAAAGCCTCAACTTCTCAAAGTGTTGATGCCCACCGTGTTGCTGAACTTGAGGAGACGGTGTCATCCATGCAAGCAGAATTTCAAAAGCAACTTGAGGCTCAACGCCAAATGATAGAAGATTTGCAACGTAATTATATGCAACAACATGGAAATGGCAGTAATAGATAGGCAGTGATATGTTTTCTCAATCCTATAAATCTAATATCACTAGTTGTTGACTCATAATTTATTTGTCTAATTTAATTAGAAACATGTCTCTACTTAGAGTAAATATGGAAATTTTGGGCTGCATGTAAAGTTCATTTTTTACGTACTCCCTCTATCCCAAAATCAAGATATAAACACTATTTTTGTAGTAATATAATTCAGTTATATGCCATGTTCAAATAGTTTTGACCTAGAGAAGTTACTCTAATTCCTTGTGATAATTTCACAACAATTGGAAGAGCATCTGCTATTACAATTTCCTAGACAGAAGGAAAGACAAATGTATTTGTCTCTGGGCACCAATATTCGGATAGCCCAAGAAGTAGTTCTTGATTGCGCCTAAATTTAAATTAGAACAAATGATGGCATCATGGATACCTGCTTGAATCCAAATGGGAGTGTATTTAGGAGCCAATCGGTCAACCCATTCTTTCCATTTCTTCTGGGGATCTTTCCAGCCTCTGAAAATGACCTTTGAAGGCCAATTTCGCTGATCACGGGTGAGAATCTCGTAGAGCAGAGGGATGTTTTATTGATATAATTTTTTTTTATTTTTTGCTTGACTGGACCCTTGTGGGTAACTTTGTAAATGAGTTATCTCTTGTTTCTAGTTCCTTTCTGAGGATAGTTTGGATGTGCATTTTTTTCTTCTAATTTGTCCCTTGACAACTTCATGTGAATAGTCTAGTAGTTGATGATAATTGAGTAATGTCGATTGTTGCTTTGTTGTTGATTGAACTGAAGCACATTACGAACTATAGGCTTTGAATTTATGTCAAATATACTTATTTCTTTCTGGTTTTGTTATTTGGTTCTAAGCAGGTTCAATGATAGCTAACGTCTGGTGGCAGTTGGATGCATTTGGAGTTGGTCGAAGGCTTGATTGATCGCTGATGCATATTTTTTGCGTGGTTAGGACTTTAGATTAGATTATGTACTCAATCTTGTAAACATTGAGTTTTGGATTTATGCTACAATTTTTTTTAGTGTTATTGGTTATGTTGATATTGTGTTGTATACATTTACGAAGCCTAGTTATTTTATACAGGTTGCATTTGTGTGTGTACATGTCGCATTTGCATTTGGTTTTTGCTGGTGTATTTTTGGGGAAAATGAGTAATACAGGCTGTTCTGGAAAAAAAAAATCTACTTATTTACGGCGGTTTGGTTAATCCGCCGTAAATACTTAGTTATTTACGGCAGATATACAAAGCCACCGTATATAAGTTCATTGGACGAATCGTCCACAAAGGGGGACGAGGGTATCAGATTGGGTTAAAATGGGGACGATTCGTGCTCTAGTGGACGACTCGTCCATTGAACTTATTTACGGCGGATATACAAAGCCGCCGTAAATAAGTCCAATGGACGACTCATCCACAAAGGGGGACGAGGGTATCAGATTAGGTGAAAATGGGGACGATTCGTGCTCTATTGGACAACTCGTCTCTTATATATGGCGGACCTATACCGCCGTATATAATATTTCAATATATACGGCGGTAACCTAACCGCCGTATAAAGCTTCCACAAATACGGATGTGATACATACAGCGTATTTGTATTTCATTATATACGGCGATGAATAACCGCCGTATTTGTCCTTGCTTATATACGGCGGTTGTATATCCGCCGTATATAGTATATACGGCAGTTTATCTGCCGTATATACTATATACGATGCAACCTTATACGATAGACTATATACGGCGGATACTTCGCCATAAATACTATATACGGCGGCCCCGTGCACTATATACGGTGGATTTTAACCACCGTATATAGTCCTGTTTCCTGTAGTGTAGATATTATTCAGGAATATGGAATGATACCCAGTCCAAGTACTCAACAATAAAAAAGGAAATTCTTTCCATAGTATTATGCATAACGAAATTCCAAGACGACTTATTAAACCAAAAATTTACAGTCAAAGTCGATTGTAAAGCTGCAAAAGACGTTTTACAAAATGATGTTAAAAATCTAGCGGCCAAGCAAATTTTTGCTAGATGGCAAGCATTATTATCAATTTTTGATTTTGAGATAATACACATTGCAGGAAAAGACAATTATGTCCCAAACTTTTTAACCAGAGAATTCCTACAAGGGAATGGAGCCACTTAACTTAGAAATAGGTTCCACATCACAAATAAGACAAAAACCAACTAAAATGGAAAAACTCAATGAAGAAACCATTCTTATAGCACAAATATATTGTTGTTGGGCGGCTAATGTGTTGCTTTTGTCTTTGTATTTTTCCAGGCTTTGCAAAGTGAGCGACTGCTTTTTTGAAGGATGTAAATGGCCAGTTGTGGAGGCATTTGTTTTTGTCGGGGCAGCTATACTGTTGGCTTTGTGACTTTTGTAGTTTCTGTTGAGGATTCTTTTTGTCGTGGGCTGGGACCACCATGTGCTGATGCTTGATGATGTCGTTGCTTTGTCTACAGGTCTAGCTATACTTGGGTGAAAAAATCTTCATTTGGAACGACGTCGTCAGGTATTGTGGAGGATGAGCTTCCTTCTTCACTAAGTTGGGCCATTAATTTGTCTAAGTCATTTGGATTTGTACATTGGGCCATCAGGATCATTATCTGCTATTTTTTGCGAAGGAATTATGAAATTTTCTATGGCTTAGCTAAGTGAGGTGAAACTCACAAAGTGAGACAAAACTCACAAGTGTTGTCCTTAGTATTGGCAATACTAACAACAACACACACCAATTAGAAAAAACACAAATAAATAGAAATAAATCTAATTTGCAGTGGAAGTAAATAACAATACATAAGAATTATATTTTTTATCAAGTTATATAAATATATAACTTGATGGGTGCCAGGAGGGCAAGACGTTTCTATATATAATATGAATTCAATACAAGGTCAAAGAAGTTCCCTTAATGATAAATAATCATTAACACAAGGAACAATAAACAAAGAACTCTCTCTAAATACAATCACTCAAAACCTCACTAAAATATGAAAATATATGTGAAACTTTCGAGTGTCGGACAGAGTGTTGCCAATACTGAATGGCAACACTTGAAGACCAGAATTCTTTTCTTGTGCAGATTTGCATTTTCTGAATTGGATGATCACTTAGGCTGATCGACTGCACTATATATAGGCCTCCAAAACATGAAACCTACTCAAAATGATCAGATAAACAACCTTGAGTTTGTTTCCTCCTTTTTAGCCTTCTCGCCTCAATTATAGAAGACTTGGTCTTCATAGCTTCTCTTGCTAGTACCTCTCTGCTGAAGATGCTTTGTACTCTAACTTGATCTCCCCCTGAATAGCTAACCAATAGATATTTTACTTGGTCATCAATTTAACATATAAACAACATGTTTATATGTTATTTTCTTCTCTCCTTCGTGAATCAAGCCTGGGCACTTTCTGTTGACTCATTCAAGCTCATAAATAGCAGACTAACTACTAATATTTAAACATTAATTTACACATTATTATTTGTGAAAAATACAGTAACTATTCTGGTGTTGCCAAATCCAAATGGCAACACTTGTGGCAACACCAGTGGCAACACTGGTTTGCAACACTAGGGACACCATTCATGGCAACACATGATCTAACATTAATAATCTCCCACTTAGTTACTGATTTCTTCACAAAATACCAACGTGATGATCTTTACAAAACAGTTAGTCATACTTAACAAAAAAATCAAAAAATGGCACGTGATAAATAGTGACAACATCATGTTGTGTTTTGGGGTTACAAACGCAGAGGAAGATTTAATTTTAACATCAAAATTCTAGCCCTATGATCTATCTAGTTGTGAGTACCCCGACCCGAACTCATGTTTTGGGTCCACTTTAATTGATTTTTGGGCTTACATAATTGCTAAAGAAGCGAAATAAGTCCAATTATCCCACAGCCCATCCAATCCATTGGGCTTGCCAGCCATTCGGCCCAAGTATGTCAAAATGATGTATGATGTCGTCCGACATGGGACGACACTAAGGCGGTTTAACTGCCTCTGTCGGACGACATAGCCCTTCCCATCAGCCTGCCTATAAATACAAGGCATGGCTTGTCATTTTGAGAGGACTTGGAGAGAGGATTGGGAGGATACCAGCATAATAGAGGGGAAACTCTGCACAAATAGAGTCTCTCTCTCTCTCTCTCATACCCACACACTCACCTCCCTCCTCAAACACACACATACACCAAGGCCAAGACTCAAAGAAACCCTCTTTGTTGGTGTGTTGAAGGGGTGGACACCATACTACTGGTGATCTTACCTTGTGGACTATAATAGGTAGTCACTAAACCCTTCTCTCTCTTTAAATAACTCTTCCATACATTTATACTATCTTGCATGCTTACTTGCTTTAATATTATGTAGAAATCGGGATTTTTGCATGATAAAGGTGGTGGAGAAGTGAATCTTCAATATTCACTTCTCCCCACCTCAGATCTGGACATTTGGTGGCATTAACATCAATAAAGTTTGGATCTTTGCTTATTTACATTGAGTTAGGAGGTGATGGCTACTTCAAAGTGGCCATAAACATGTGATTTATCACATTTGGCCACTAAAGCCATTTGATCCTCCCATAATACTCACATAATACTGTTATATTACTGTTTACAGTTAATAAAGGTGCTTGGTTTGTCTTGAGAATAAAGGAGGAATCAAACAGACTGAAGGGCACTCATATAGGCCACTCCTGTCGGACGATACAGGACTCTCTGGAGATCATGTGTCATACGACATGTAGCTCCCAGAAGACTATAAAGTCTTTCTTGGACTTCAGATCTGTCAGATTTATCCCCCTTAGTAACTCAAAGCTTACCTAAGCATTTTTTGGCTCATGAGCCACTATTTGGGTGCCTAAGGTCTGTTTGGGTGCGATCTACTTAATGGAGGCGGTTTGCCACATGACATAGACGACTTCGGATGTTCTATGTCATATGACATACGTATCATTAAAAGTCAATCATGACTTTGTCTACTCCAATCAACCCCCAAACTGGGCTTAGACCTTCAAATAGTGTCTTCAATGGGAGAAATAAATGCCATTTCAGTTCCAGAATAGCTTGGTCATTGTAAAGGACAATCTGACCATGAAGCATCATGTCGTCTGACATCCCCTTTCTGGGAAGTCCTGTGTCGGACGACATCGGAGCTTCCTGAGCAGATTGTCCTAACCTTCTGCCTTGTTATGAAAATCATAATATGTAAAGGGTGTGGCCCTCTGTCATGGCTCACAAGTTGTATCCAGTCTTTACGTCATCAATGAAATGCCAAATTTGCATGCCTAGCTTGTCGACACATATTGCACACACACTTTGAATGTATATAATTGTCCAATGTTGATTGAAAGTCTCGAAAGAGGCGTGTTGGGTGAACTCTCTAGTTCTTCCCAAACACGTAACCAGACTCCCGAACCCAAAATTCTCTTAAAAATAGGTTTTTCAATGTTTTCCTTTAAAAACGGCGTGGCGACTCCCAAAAACCGAAATTTCCAAAACTTATCATATCATTACAAATACCAAATGATATCATCAAATTTTTTCGGGCGAGCGTTCATTCAGTGGCAACTCCGCTGGGGACATACATTCGAAAACTTTTGTTTTTTTTTTTAAAAAAAAAAAAATGAAGACAATACTTGGTATATAGGTGGAAATCACTAACCTTCTTGTATCGCTCCCTAACCCGGGGCTTGGGATAAATGGTGGTCTAACAATCCCACGTACCGGTATCATTCTTCTATTTTCTAAAAAAGAGAAAAGTTTTTCTTAAGAGAGTCTAACTTTCTTTAAATCAACTCGGACAATTTCTACATTCTCCTTGTGTGTGCATTTGTGTCATTTTGTGTGCTCATGTGAGCCTTGCCATGCTTTATGTGCTTTGGTATGTGGCACTTCTGGGAGCCGGGGCTTCCCCTTTGCTATTTGCTCTTCCCGCTGATCAGAACAGGGCAGGATGGCGCTGGACTACAGCTGCTGGTAAAATCTGACATTTGGGGCAGTCCCCTTTTGTCATGCTTTGACTCATTCTCTTGTTTTTTCCATTGCATATTGCATAAAAAAAACAAAAAAAAAATCTTTTACCAAAAAGAAAAAAAATATTTTCCTAGAAAAATACCTTCACACTACTCGCACGCTACCCGCACATAGAGTTAGAACCCGGGAGTGTACGGACGTGTAAGTACCCAAATCTGGCTCATGCCTTCCGGTTAATTTTCCCGACAATTTCGGTAAGTTTTCCGGTAATTCCCCAGACCTTCCCAGCGTTCCGGAAACATTCCGGAACTGTTTTTTATTAAATAAGGGCTGAAGAGGATCCTTCCTAATTAAGAAACACGTTTTTCTTAATTAGGAAGGAGGGTTCTAGAATTTGCCACCTTGCATGGTTCTAGAATGCAGAGTCATTCAGGATAAGCCCGCACGGCTGCATTAGCTCGCTGCTCTTAGCCGCACGGCTTCATTCACCTTATCCAGATTACCTATAAATAGAGGCCTCCTCTACCCATTTCAACACACACAATAGAGGCACAAAATACACAATACACTTATAAACACTCCCAAGACGTGAAGAATATTGGTGCAAGCTCAAGAAGGTGAAGAAGGAAGGCCAAGAAGCTACCTCCCTCCTCCTTGAAGACCCAAGACCAACCTCTCCTCCTAGCTCCGTTCGAAGAAGCAAAGGAAGCAATTGGTAACCTCGCACGCCCTAACCTTGCTTTTAATTGATATACTTGCTCATTGCATTCATATATCTTGCTTGGGACTTGGCATTTATTCATAAAGATCACATCTTTATCACCCCCTTTCCCTTTTGCATGCATTAAGACCTCATTTGTCATAAAAATGTAGTCTTTTTCATAAAGGTGCATCCTTTGCACCTAAAATCCCCCATTTTCAAATAAAAATGTCATTTTTATGCATCATTTGCACATAAAAATCCAATCTTTTCAATAAAAATGCATCCTTTGCATTCAAAAACCTTTTCCAATGCATCATTTGCATAAAAATCCTATCTTTACGCATCACTTGCATAAAGATCATTTCTTTCAATCAAAAAGCATCATTTGCTAAAACCAAAATGTCATCTTTTCATTAAAGAGTCATTTTTCATCATGCATTTCCCCTTTCCCACAACCTTGGAACGGACCGGTGTAAAAGATCCTATCTTTACATCGTTCCTTCCATTAAAGGTTCACGATTTCTTTGGAAAGGGATAACCTTGAACCCTATATCTCCGATTATCGCTTAAGAAAGAGTATGAAGCCTCTATACGAGCTCGACCGTCTTAAAGCGTAGGATTGATGGGCTAAGGACCCTCCTTTTCTAAAGAACCTCATCTTTGACCAAAAGAGAGTCATTCTCTCGATCACGCAAGTCCCGAGGGTCCCGAGGTTAAAATGCGATGATCACAAGTCATAAGATGAGGACGGGATCATAATCCCAAATACATAAAATTCCAAGGAATCCCGAGCGACAACCAACAAATGGTTTGTACGTCCGGAAGACAACTTGGGACATTCCCCCCCTTTTTCTCAAACACATGCACACAAGAAAGCACGCAAGCAAGCACGACACGAAATCTTGGGAGACTTGCTCCGGCAAGGCACTTTGGGTGAACGCCAAACGTTCTTCCCAAGGGGTAACTTAACCTCCGAACCCAAGTAAAAACCTTTTTTTCAAAGTTTTGAGGTAATCAAAATGGCGTGGCGACTCCGTTTTTCAAATTAAACCGGATGTCTTCAAACTCGCGTGAATCCAACAAACAAAAATTTGGGCACACATTCACAGTTTGGCGACTCCGCTGGGGAATATCCCAAAGGAGAAAAGCTTTTATTTTCAAAACAAAAATCGATACTTGGTATATAGGTGGAAACCACTTACCCTTCCTGTACACTCCCTGACGTGGGAGTTGGGATAACCGGTGGTTTAACAATCCACGTACCAGTATCCCTTTTCGAAAATTTTTTTTTTGAAAAATAAAGAAAGCTTTTCCCTTTGAGCGGGTTAGACTCCCGTCGTCGATTTCATTAATCGTGCTTGCTTCCTTTACCTTGCATTGCATCATTTCGTGCATACTTTGAGCATAAAAATCGCAAAGGAGTGGAACTCGGAAAATTGATCCATGCAAGCCGTACGGCTAATCCTCATAGGATTCTCGACCATACGACCTCGGTGGCAATTCCACCAGAAAATCGTGGTTAATCTGGCAAGTCCTAGCAGCTTGGGGCTACTCACTCCACGATCGACCGGCTTCCTTAAAATTTACGTGTTGCATTCTCCCCGTCCCGAAAATCATTCCTTTAAAACACATTTATGAAAATTTCTGTTTTAACTCAAAAGGAACAATTTTAGGAGACCGCACACTGCGCGCACCTGATATATCCCGTACACTTTGCACGCACGTCCTTAAACCCGGGTGGTTCCGGTTGCGATCACGGACAGCCTTACGATGCTCCCGGCGCGCACGGAATCATTCCAACCTCCCCATGGCAAACAGGTCGACCAATGCACAAACGTGTCACACGTTTCAAAAATCCGTGACTTTTGGTTGGTTTTTGGTCTAGTCCGTGTCATATAGCCCAGCTTGCATACCCACATAAAGGTCAAGCCTTAGCTCATAACGGAAGCCAAGATTTTCGCTCAAGCGAAATTCCCGCCGAAATTCCGACAAGGAAAAATCGGTGGGATCTTGACTCCGACATTGACTATTGACCTTGACCCGCACGGAATGCGTAAGAGTCAAGACCGAGTCTTTGCCAAAAATCAAAAGATCTTTCGCTCAAGCGAAGCTCGCCAAAATTCCGACAAGGAAAAATTGGCAAGATCTTGACCGACATTGACTTCGATTCCGACCCACGCACCGTGTATGCAACGAAGTTCAATGTGACACCGTGTCATCCGGCTTTACCGCCCGACCCATGCCTATTATTCTCTGACATTACCGAAAGTCGAAACCGTCATTCGCTCAAGCGAAACTCGGCCAAAGATCCGTCAAGGCAGAGACGAGACTTTTCCGGTATTGCCTTGACTATAATCCGCATCGCTCGTGCGTTGAAAGGTCCTATGACCCGCTAGACCCGATTGGAGCGTTCTTTACTCTCGGTCGGTGGGATCCGCGTGCCCTATAGGACCTTCGCCCGGGCCGTCCACCCCGGGAGGTCGAAATACAGTGGAATACGAGGGGCTTATAGACGTAGTGACGGAACCCACCGATCCAGATCTAGAGTAGTTGTGAAAAAGAAGGGCATAACCCCTTTTCCAACCAAATAGATATTAATAAAAGACACTGTTTTAAGTAAACTTGAAGATTTTAATTTGCATATTGCCCGAGCCTTCACCTAAACACCTACCCCGAGTCTAAACCTTTCCTATCCCTTTCCCGCAGCCGAGAAAGAAGTGGGTGAGAACACCGGCCGCCGACTTGTTAGCGCAGTAATCCTCGCACAGCTCGCCGTAATCCTCGCTCGAGAATCGAATGGCCGATTTGACAGAGAACAATGCCGGTTTGGGTAACCAGATGGCTAAGGAAGAAGAGCTAGCCTATAACCAATGCCCTCCCCCATCTTCATATAACCTATTGCCAAAGACTGCCCCTTCTCGCCTTCTCCAATACCCCAAGCCGTTAGGGTCCCGACACCCTCGCTTCCTCTCGCATCCCCCACGGACCTTTTTCCTCCTTTCGGCTCGAGCCTACTTTGGAATCCCAAAGGCGCTTGACCTTTCCAATTTTGTCAACGCCTCGTGAATTTGCCTATCTCTGACGCCTACAAAGTGAAGAGTCAATGAAACGAGAATAGGAATGGATGGATTTACAGCCGATGATGACAGTCAAAGAAAAGGAATGGACTTAAAGCCTTCTAGTCGACTATTAAGGCCTATGACTCCACCGCACGATCGGTTTTGGGGATCGCCACTCTCAAGATGTGGTTCGGAAAAAGGTCATGGACGTTGACTTTCAAGTTATTGATATTCCGATTTCATTTACCGCCTTGCCGGGACGGCCTTGGATCCACCGATAAACGGGTAGCCTCTACTTTGCATCAAGGCCAAATTTCAGTCGAGTGATGGAACTATCACCACCATTTATGGAGACAAAGGTCACGATAGAAGGAACCAAAGACCGGGATATCCCGATATTGGAGATCAAGCACGATGATGAAGGGTTAGCATTGACCGGATTCTCCGTAGCTTCTTCCAAGGCACAAGTGTGTTGCACCGACCTCACCACTACTTCCGATAAAATCCCTCCCGCCATGAGAATGATGCGAAAAATGGGTTATCTTCCGGGACTTGGATTGGGTAGAAGACTTCAAGGTCGTAACACCATCATTGATGTGAAGGAACAGACTACCGATATGGCTTGGGGTACAAACCGAACTCTCGGATGCCGTAAAAGCTAAAGGCACGAAAGGTGAAGGGGTCCAGCCTCCATCCTTACCGTCTCTCGACCCATTACTTTACAAAAGGAGGGACACAATATGATGAAAGTGATCGCCGCATCTCCTCGTAAAACCCTTCCTGGAGAACCTTGAGAAAGTTAGGGAAAGCCAACCAATCCCGTTCGAAGAATGTTCCTTGATTTGCCGATATCCTCGGGGCTACCACTACCGTTCGTAATGAGTACGTCTTCAAAGGAAATCCGGCCAGTTGTCAAAGAGTCAAGCATCCGGGACAATGGACTTCTCCGCCTTTGAGTTAGCTCTTCCAAAGATCACCAGATAGAAGTCGCCCAGTGAAGACAAACTGGGTTTGCAAGAGTTGTTTGACGAAGAAGCACAAATCCTGCACTCGATTGACTTCATTTCGCACGATGAGATAGTTGCCGTTATTGGAGACGATGGTGAAAGTCATTTTGATCCTCGCACTTTGGTGACTAAGACAGAAATGCCATTGAAGAATTGGGAGACATTCTCGTGGCCGATAGCCGCCGACAAAGAAATGATCACGGAGCTTGGATTGGTACCCCATCCTTCTCAACCCGGCCGTGTCAAACACCCCGTTGTCTATTCGCCGAGTCAGAATCTTTGAATTCCGCCTCGTAGTCATCCGAAGGCCTCACGCCCGAGGACTATGAAAATGTAATCGATGTCATCTTTCCCCTTATTTTGAATGAAATGACAAATCTTTCGATTATCCTCTTATTGCCAACTTAACAAATGATAAATTAACTCAAAACTTAACAACAAGCTTAATAATGAATCATTTGAACAAGATGCAAACACACTAAACGAACAATACATTAAAGAAATCTTTAAGCGGTGTTTCGTAAAAGAGGAAAACCGGGCCCAAGCCGCCGAGGAGGTTTTGATAAGTGTGAACTTGGGTACTATTGAGGAACCTAAAGAGACACAGATTGGAAGCTTCTTCCGTGGGTTGAAAGGGACAGATTGATCGAGCCGCTCGTAGAATACGTCGACGTGTTTGCATGGTCATACAAGGATATGTCGGGCTAGACAAGCTCGATAGTAGAGCACGTAATCCCTCTAGCACCGCATGCTAAGCCGCAGCGTAAAACCGAGAAAGATCAAGCCGGAATGGTCTCTACAGTCAAGGAAGAAATTAAGAAGCTACCGCGGGTAGGGTTCATCGTAGTCATTGAATACCCGACATGGTTGTCCAACATCGTGACCGTAACCAAGGCCAATGGGAAGGTGCGCCGCCGTGTGGATTTCCGAGATCCGAACAAGGCCACCCCAAAGACGACTACCCTCTCGCCAAACATAGACATCCCGGTGGACTCCACGCCAACTACGAAGTCAAATCCTTCATTGATGGTTTTGGCAGCTACAACCGATCAAGATGGCCGAGGAAGACCAAGAAAAGACAGCCTTCACCACACCATGGGGAACCTATCGTTATACAAGAATGCCATTCGGCTCAAGAATGCCGGGCTACTTACCAAAGGGCAAAGCGACCGCGCTTTTTCATGACATGATCCACAAGGAGATTGAGGTCTACGTAGATGATATGATAATCCACTCCAAAGGAGAGGGTGGGCAGCACTTTGTTGACCTACGAAAATTCTTTGAGAGGTTGAGACAAAGATATTCCATGAGACTAAACCCCGCCAAATGCACCTTCGGAGTGACAAGGGGAAAAGTGCTTGGGTATATGGTCACGTAGCGAGGTATAGAAGTTGACCCCGAAAGATCAAAGCCATCATGGATATGAGGCCACCTCAAACCTGCATTTAAGTCAAGAGCTTCATGGGTAAATTGCAAGACATCACCCGTTTCGTCAATCGGTTGACCACTATGTGCGAGCCCATCTTCAAGCTCATGAAGAAGAATGTGGACACGTAATGGACCGAAGAATGCCAAGATGCCTTTGACCGCATCAAGGCATACTTAGTACATCCCCTACTATGCCCCCACATAGACAGTAAGCCTCTTCTCGCTCTATCTCACCGTCACGTACACGGCAAGCTGGGGCTATTCTTGCTCAGAGAAGAAAGATTCTCGGGTAGAAAACGCCATTTACTTTGTCACCGGAAGCTACAGGGGAGTGAGCTCAATTACTCAAGATGTGAAAAGACCTCGTGCAGATCGGTCCGGTAGTCGGCAAGTTGAAGTATTATATGCAAGCCCACCCCGTGAATTTGGTCTCGAAAATGGACCCCATCAAGTACATCTTTGACAAGCCTTCCCTCTCGATGCGTTTAGCGAAGTGGTCCTTCTTCTTGGCGTATCACGACATCAACTATGTGACCGTAAAGGCCATCAAGGGTCAAGCATTGTCGATCACCCGGCGAACTTCCCCAATAATGAAGACAGAGGGCCCGAACCCCAATTCCTGCATGAAGGGATCTTTGCAGCTGAGCTCGAGAATAGATGGCAATTGTTCTTTGACTGAGCCGCTAACAAAAGAGGAAATGGTGTAGGAATGCTATTGGTCGATCCGAAAGATGAGCATACCCCCATAGCCCTCAAGTTGAACTTTCCCGCCACGAACAATGTCGCCGAGTATGAAGCCTCGCATTGCCGGGTTTGGAGGCCGCCTTAGAAAGAAATGTCAAGGAGCTCGAAGTTTACTGAGACTCGGCCACGATCATCAACCAAGTCTCCAACAAGTGGAAGACTCGTGGACCCTAATCTGCAACGGTATCATGCCCATATGGAGGAGTTAATCGGACGCTCGTAGAAGTGACTTTCCACTACTTGCCGAGGGAAAAGAACAGATTCGCAGATGCCCTAGCTACTCTAGCCTCACCGGTAGAGATCCCCGAGGGAAAAGCCATAAAGCCCTTCAGAGTGGGTAGAAGAGAAGCCCCACCTTCTGTGAAGTGGACCTGGGACCCGAGCCTATAAAGGAACCTTGGTACAATCAGTATTTACCAATTCCTCAAAGACGGAGAGTCGCCTTTCGTAGACGAAGAAGGTAGACCAAAAGAAGGAGTCGAGCCAAAAGCTTGCGAGCCCCGAAAAGGTTGGCCTCCCATTATGTCATCCTAGGAGGCAACCCGTACAAGAAGCGGTATCAAGGACCGCTCCTCTTATGTGTCACTCAAGAAAGAGCCGTAGAGTTGATGACCGAAGTCCACAATGGTCCTTGCGGTCCTCACATGAATGCCGAGCCCCGATGCAAGTGATCCTCGAATGGGTTACTACCGGATCTCCATGGAGACAGATCGCGTCCAAAGACGTCCGAACCTCGGCGACAAGTGCCGCCGGTTTGCCAACCTCAACCATCTCCCACCTCATGACTGTACCGCATGACGACTCCTTGGCCGTTTGCAACTTGGGGCATTGACGTGATAGGGAAAATAGCCCCGACAGAAACAATGGGCACGAAGTTCGTGTTGGTAGCCATCGACTACTTCACCAAGTGGGTAGAGGCCAAGTCCTACAAGGTCCTCACTTCCGTAAAAGTGGCCCAGCTTCATCAAAGAAAACATAATGTGCGTATATGGGGTGCCCAACGAGATCATTTCGATAATGGGTCACACTTCGAAGGAGACCTGCGATAGACCGCCGTCGAATTCGTGAGTTACTCGCCACAAGTCGTCCCCGCATGCACCTCGCACCAATGGAGCCGTGGAAGCCGCTAATAAGACACTCGAGCGGATCATCCTAAGAGGCCACCCGTGGTCGTGATTGGCCCGAAAAGCCGCACCTAGCACTCGGGCTACTGTAACGTCTGTCGAATGTACCCACAGGAGAAACTCCTTTTGCCCTAACTTACTGATGGAAGCAAAGTGTTACCAGTGGAGTTGGAAATCCCGTCATTAAGGGTCCTCCCGGAAAACAAAGTGTCAACGAAGTAGAATGGCTACGAAGCCGGCATGATGAATTGGCCTTGCTCGATGAGAGAAGGCTCAAAGCCATGGAGCACACCCGAGCCTACCGAGGCGAATGGCCGAGCGTTTGATAAGAAAGTCAAAGCCGAAACATCAAAGAGGGTGACTTAGTGCCGAAAGTAAAGCCCCTACCGTGAGACAACCCCGGGAAAATGGGAACCCGTTTGGATCGGCCCTTATGTAGTGCGTAAGATACCGTCAGAGGAGCAATGAAGCTTGCACTTGGACGGCAATCCCTTTGTCCACCCAAATAACGGTGATAAACTCCGAAGATACTATGTCTAATAATAAAAAAAAAAAAAGAAAAAAAGAAAAAAAAATCTTAGTGCAAAAAGAGTAATACTCAGCTAGGCTGAAAAATCCAAAAAGGGCGGTCTAGGCAAAAACAAAGGTTGCACGTAAAAAAAAAAAAAAAAAGACTTAGTTTTGTTAGTTCACCGTAATGAACTACGAAGACCCGAGCCCCTTAGCCTTTCTTGTAAAAGGGGAACGTAGGCAGCCATATATGGTTCGGTCTAAACAATAAAAAAGGGCAATAAAGCTTCCATAAAGTGCGTCCTTAGCAATAAATAAAAGGGTATTTCAGCTTTCATAAAACGGGTCCCAAGTAATAAGACATTTGAATTTCCATGAAACATGTCTTGATTAATTTCTAAAATAATATTTCTTGTTCATTACAAGTCAAAAATTTCTTGATGAGTTCAAGCACGGCTCTACCTCTTGACTCGCTAACCTCGCTAAAAAGATCTAAAATACAATAAAATGCCTAAATAAACTAATGTGTTTGCAAATGGCAATAAGAGGATCTTGAGAAAAGACTTGTCGGCCGTCATTCGCCGAGTCTTCTTCGCCTTTCTTCCCTTTTCCTCGGCCTCGTCGAGTCTTCTTCCTTTTCTTCTCAATAATGTCGGTATCCCTCATCCCGACCTCCGGTATCCTCACCGGAGCCTCTACCAACCCCGTGTCAATAAGCGCTCTCTCTATACGAGCACGAGTCCGTATCTCCTCCCTCCGAGACTCACCAAATGAGCAACCTCGACAACCTCTTGTACCGAGCCTCCATGTCCCCGACCAAGTCACCCGATTGGTTATGGCAACTCACCTTAGCCTTGGTCTCCCTCGTAGTCCTACTCGAGTCGTGGTCGCCCCCAATAAAACTCGGCGTCTATCCTCCAAGATAACCCGAGTCGCTCCCATCTCCCTCTCGTACTCACCCAAGTAGACAGGGTCAAGATCGTGCTCTTCCCGCTCCTAAAGATAGCCCCGGGTGGGAAAGCAAGTGTATGTCCAAGCCCTCGAGAAAAAGTGAAGCCGGGCCGGGTCCCTCATGTCTAGAGACATCACCTCCATGGTCCGGATGTCCTCCTGGGCCACCAAAGGCTCCCGTAAAGCCCCAAACCGCCCGGATACCAAGCAGGTGGTATGTAGAAAGATGACCAAGGTAATCCTCGAACCCTCACAAAGATAAGACTCCCGAAATATCCTCCCGGGTCCGCAACCTCCAAAGGTGGTATCCACCAACGGATGTCCGAAGTGGATAGCCTAGCCATCATCGCCTCCCAGCCTACCCCGGGTCCCGCCGCCTAGGTGCACCTCTCCGAGAAATCACCCAAGTGGCACCGAGTCGGCAAAGCCCTGTGCAAAGCTCCGAGCCTCTCCTCGCAGCCCACAAAGTCAACACACTGACTCCTGACCTCATGAAATGGTCTCCCCTAGCCATCCTATCGATGCCATGAAGTGTCTCTCCCAAGACCAAGGGGACAATATCCTTCCCACTGCAGCCTTCCGACCATGTCCAAGAGACCACCATGACAAATCCCCACGGACTCAAGAAGAATGAATGTAAAAGACGCAAAGGATAAATGCGTCCATAGCCACCATGGTAGCAGCCATAGCCGGAGATCCAAACCTGCCCGGATCTCGGAAAGGTCAATCCCGTCCGAGGCTACCATCATCTCCTCAGCCTCTCCTGCAGGAATCTATGTAAAAGATGCAAGCTTTACCGCCACCGGCACGTCTCCGATCACGGAATAGATATAGCCTCGCCTCGGGACCCCCAATCAAGGCTCAAGTATTCGTGACGTTGGGACGATTTCGTTGTAAGAAAAGCAGTAAACATGTCTCCTGACGTCCTGCAACTTTGCCGCGGCTCTCAACAGTCCCAATCGGGCGGGAGATCCCTCAAATGCCATAAAGACTTGATCTTGAAGGAAGAATCAAGCAGCCCCTTGTGATTTTGGAAGTTATGTCTCGCCCAAGATTGAAGACCGGACAGAAAATGGTCTCTCTTCCCCTTTGTAGTCTAACGGGCCTCTCCATCGCAAAAGTGATCAAAGGTGGTGTCTTTAGGTCCAAAATATGCCCCGGGGAACAGTTGAAACAAGTTTGGGTTGAAAATAAAATGAAATGGCCAAGCTTTGGTTTTATTCAAAAATGACCAGTGCATGTAACCGTGAGCCGCACGGCCTCTTTTGCTCTCAAGGCCATGCCGCACGGCTTCATTTGCCTCGATGTAAATTGTAAATCCGCAGCAACCAAAGTTGCTGCCCAAGGGAGTTTTCACCCCACTTTCTCAACCAAAACCCGTACAAAACATGTCCGTAAGCCACCCAAGCAGCTTTATATCATTATATATTATTTTGGCCCAGCTTTCACCCCCCAATTCCAAGCAAAAAAGTCGCCCGAGGCTCGAGATATAATATGCAAATTGAAAAAGCATAAATTAGAAAAGTAAATAAAGCGTAAATACAATGTCTTCGCCCATCAAGGCGTCAAAATAAAGCAAAAATAAACAAGTTGTGCATAAAAAAGTGTTCATTGTTTGTTTTGTTCCAAATCTACTCTAGAGACCCCCTAGGCCTCGATTCTTCTTCTTCCTCATCACCGCTCGCTCATAGACGCTAGGCTCTCTCATCACGTCCTCCCGGTCGCCGCATCGGAAAGAGGGATGTTGTCGTGCTCGTACTCCGCCACCGCTCCAAGATATCGCATTAGGACCTCGCCCCGAGGCCTGGCACCGGGATGAGTACTCCGAAGCCGAGGAAGAGGATGCCGCGCCCGACATGCCTCCTTTTGCGCACAGCTCCCGCACGCTTGTTGACGCTTTAGTAGCGCAGCGCCTTCTTGACCAAGGATCGGCACACGTCTTTCCAGCCCCGTTCGCCCGACCAACCCGTCATAGGTGCGAGCCGGAACCCGAGAAAAGAAAAGAAAATCTCGTAAAATCTAAGAAAAATCTCGTAGAAATTGCAAAAACAGAAAATCGAAAGCTAAAAAGGGAATAAGACCCTAAGAGTATACTCACGGTGCTATCGGGTGGCAGGGTATACCGGGGCTCCCTCGTGTCAGGGACAGAATCCTCATCCTCCTCGGTACTCCGTGTACGACGTATGAGAGGTGTGCGGGAGGGATAGGCGGGTCGAGAGGGCTCATCCTCCCCATATCCCTCGAGTGACCGCCCGGCTCGGCGCCTTCGTGGCGTCCTCGGGCGCCGCCTCCACACACGGCGTAGGGGTACCCATGTCAAAATACTCCTCCGCAGCCTATACCTCCCTCGGTACCTCTCAATCTCATCCGCCCGCGTCCCCGGGCTGCGGCATCCGTGCCGGAGGATCGTGTGGAGTAATGGCGTCCAATGGAGGGACATGACCATGCCGCCTCGAGAAACGGTCCCCGGATATATGATGTCGCAAGTCGCCCCGGTGAGCCACCTCCTCGCCTTGTCACCTCAATAGCATCTCCCAAGCCAAAATCTCCGGATACCTCGCCCAGGGTAGAAGTCCACTCCATCCGGTCCATCCTTATTGAGCACAGGCTTCACCATCTTGTAGTCGAAAGTGATCCGGGTCTTCCCCGTGAACCTATCCCTCACATCTCCCCTCCAGCGAACCATCGAGGGAAAATGGTGATATCATTTTGCTGGTTCCAAGGAAAGAACCCGATCACCTCGCAAAACCAGGCCTGCATGTTCAAAAACATCAAAAAGGTCATTTTTCTCATAAGAAGTCTCAAGACGTAAAAGTGAAAAGAGAAGAGAAAGAGAGGCTACCTCAAGGGCAAATGAGAAGCAACCCATAGAAGCGACTTTGTTTCGACCGTACATGTCCAGAGAGAAGTATAACTCAGCCAATCCGGCCTCTCCCCAAGAGACCGTCCCTATCCCTTCCACATCAACCAAAGAGTCAAGGAGGCAAGTCATGGCTAGCGTCCCGGCATTAGCAAAGATAAGTGGATCGACAAAGATCAACCACACGAAAGCTCTAACCACTGGTGGGCGCCACGTCACTACCGGCAAAGTCCCGCATGCGGTTCGGGACGCCACCTCGACATTCCTCGTCTCCATACCCAATCCCTTGGGAATCGGCTCAAATCCAACCAAAGCTCGGAACTCCTCACCGTAATGTGGTCTCTCCAAGTCACGGGCCTCCCGGTGAACTCGCGAGCCGCATGTCGTAAAATCGGCAGAGTCACAAGTAAGCTCTCCCCGGCTCAGTGGAAACTATGAGTAGAGTCCCACCAAAACTCGAAAGAGCACGAACCAGGCCCTTGCTCTTTGAGGTGATGTGAATCCCCGTGCCGATGGCCTCCACAAACGCGTCCGCACCGGTAGCCCTCACCAACTCTTTAGGGTTCACCCCATTCTTCTCAAAATCCGGCATCCTCTACCAAAGATTCACTGCTATCTCAGATGGTCCCCTAGACTTGTTCTCCTGTAGACAAGCACATCAAAAAGAAGTGTCAGTCCTTCATCTCATTTCAAAAGCATGCATATAGTCACAAAAGTGCACATATTTTTTCAAAAGAAAAGCATTCATACAAGTCTTTTTAGCATCTTTTGCATCAAAAACGTGACTTTCATCATTTGAAACACGTCATTTTAAGCACGTTGCTTTCCTAAGGCACAAAATCATAATTTTCACAATTCTTTGCACATAAGCATTATTTTTCAAATAAAATGGCATGCATGAATCATTTTTCATCTTCCAAAATCATGTTTTCTCATTGAAAATCAGAATTTTGACCTAGTTCTAGCACAAGGCAAGAACTCCGTCTCATATTTAGACAATTCTCATTCTTACTTCATTTGCGAGAAAAAAAGTGAGTCATTCTCATAATTTTCATCAAATAAATTGCACATGCATATTCTTAGCCTCATAGGTTGTTCATGCATCTCAAAATCATTCAAAAATCCTAGGAAAATCCTAGAAAATTCCTAAGTTCGGGTTAAGCCCTAAATTATTCAAAAATCAAGCAAAATCATCGGATTTGAGCCAAATAAGAACGCTTACCCCAACCGATCGCGGGTTCGTCGATTTGTGCTCCCTCCTTCCCGGATAGAGCTCCGATGGAAGCGTGAGAAAGTCATACCTCCTATCCGTCTGGACAAGCTCCTTCCTCTTCCTTTGAGCGGCCGCGGAGACATTCCTCCTTGCTTGTCTTGGTGCCGGATCCATCTCAAATCAAGGGAAGCAAGGGAATTCAAAGAATTTCGAAATTCTTTCTTCTCTCCTCTCTCTCTCTCTCTCGGCTGAATGGGCGGCAACAATGCCCAATAGCCCGTTCAAATCTGTTTTAAATAATCTGTAAAAATCAGGTTTCCAGCCGTACGGCTTCTTTTTCCTTCCTCTAATGCCGGGCGGCCTCTTTCGCTCTGAGCAAAAATTACGATTTTGCCCTTGGACTTTCCACTTGGGCCTCCAATCCTCGTTATCCTCTAACTGAGATAACACCCTCTTCAGAAGATATCCCTTATCTCCTAAGCAATCAAGCTCTATTCCCAGTCACCTCTGTTAATTTCGTTATAACGGGATAACGTTAGGTGACAACCTCCGAATTAGTCGAGTTCTTCTTAACTTAAGCTACCTCTGTCATGAATAGTGACGTATGCTTAAGTCACTCAAACTTTGGCAACCCATATCTCGATTCGAAAGAGATTGAGACGTATGCTCAAGTCATTGGCAACCCATATCTCGATTCGAAAGAGATTGAGACGTATGCTCAAGTCATTGGCAACCCATATCTCTCGATTCGAAAGAGATTGAGACGTATGCTTAAATCATTCTAGATATGGCAACCCATATCTCTGAGTCGAAAGAGATTGAGACGTATGCTCAAGTTTTTCAAACTTTAGCAACCCATGTCTCTCGATTCGAAAGAGATTGAGACGTATGCTCAAGTTCACCAAACTCTAGCTACCTCTATCCACTCGATAGTGACGTAAGCTCTAGTTTCAATTAGGTGACATCCTCCGGTAATTGTCAATCGGGTGACATCCTCCAAGAATTGTCAATCGGTGACGGCCTCCATTAATTGTCAAAATCTCAAGAATCCTAGACATCGTTCCTAACTATCTAGTGATGCTTGAACTACGATCAAGGCTTGATTCCTCCGGGATACGTAGGTAGCTTTTTATAAAAGGTCCAGCCATCCGACCACTTCGGTCACCCTGTTCCTTCGTCGCTCCTCAATGATGAAGTAATCCCTCATAGAGACCACCTTGGTCACTTCTAGCATATCCCTAGTAGGATCAATTGCTTGACCTCCTAGGTCATTTTCTATTTTCCCCGACAAGAGACCGGTTTTCTCTTCTCCCTTCCTCGGCGGATCTTATTCCGAACTACGGCCTGGCTTGATTCCTCAGGATACGTAGGTAGCCTTCCAAAAGGTTCAGCCACTCGACCGTCTCGGTCATCTAATCCGTCTCGGCATTCGCCGATCGGATCCTTTTCTATCGACAACCCCACTTGCCTTGCAAATGACGTTGCCGAGGGCTTCAGTAAGTACCCAAATCTCGGCTCATGCCTTAGGTTAATTTTCCCGACAATTTCGGTAAGTTTTCCAGTAATTCCCCGAGACCTTTCAGCATTCGGAAACATTCGAACTGTTTTTATTAAATAAGGGATGAAGAGGATCCTTCCTAATTAAGAAACACGTTTTTCTTAATTAGGAAGGAGGGTTCTAGAATTTGCCACCTTGCATGGTTCTAGAATGCTTTGAGTCATTCGGATAAGCCCGCACGGCTGCATTAGCTCGGCTTGCTCTTAGCCGCACGGCTTCATTCACCTTATCCAGATTACCTATAAATAGAGGCCTCCTCTACCCATTTCAACACACACACAATTGAGACACAACACACACAATAGAGGCACAAAATACACAATACACTTATAAACACTCCCAAGACGTGAAGAATATTGGTGCAAGCTCAAGAAGGTGAAGAAGGAAGGCCAAGAAGCTACCTCCCTCCTCCTTGAAGACCCAAGACCAACCTCTCCTCCTAGCTCCGTTCGAAGAAGCAAAGGAAGCAATTGGTAACCTCGCACGCCCTAACCTTGCTTTTAATTGATATACTTGCTCATTGCATTCATATATCTTGCTTGGGACTTGGCATTTATTCATAAAGATCACATCTTTATCACCCCCTTTCCCTTTTGCATGCATTAAGACCTCATTTGTCATAAAAATGTAGTATTTTTCATAAAGGTGCATCCTTTGCACCTAAAACCCCCATTTTCAAATAAAAATGTCATTTTTATGCATCATTTGCACATAAAAATCCAATCTTTTCAATAAAAATGCATCCTTTGCATTCAAAAAACCTTTTCGATGCATCATTTGCATAAAAATCCTATCTTTACGCATCACTTGCATAAAGATCATTTCTTCCAATCAAAAAGCATCATTTGCTAAAACCAAAATGTCATCTTTTCATTAAAGAGTCATTTTTCATCATGCATTTCCCCTTTCCCCCAACCTTGGAACGGACCGGTGTAAAAGATCCTATCTTTACATCGTTCCTTCCATTAAAGGTTCACGATTTCTTTGGAAAGGGATAACCTTGAACCCTATATCTCCGATTATCGCTTAAGAAAGAGTATGAAGCCTCTATACGAGCTCGACCGTCTTAAAGCGTAGGATTGATGGGCTAAGGACCCTCCTTTTCTAAAGAACCTCATCTTTGACCAAAGAGAGTCATTCTCTCGATCACGCAAGTCCCGAGGGTCCCGAGGTTAAAATGCGATGATCACAAGTCATAAGATGAGGACGGGATCATAATCCCAAATACATAAAATTCCAAGGAATCCCGAGCGACAACCAACAAATGGTTTGTACGTCCGGAAGACAACTTGGGACATTCTCTCCCCCCCTTTTTCTCAAACACATGCACACAAGAAAGCACGCAAGCAAGCACGATTACTGAAATCTTGGGAGACTTGCTCCGGCAAGGCACTTTGGGTGAACGCCAAACGTTCTTCCCAAAGGGTAACTTAACCTCCGAACCCAAGTAAAAACCTTTTTTTCAAAGTTTTGAGGTAATCAAAATGGCGTGGCGACTCCGTTTTTCAAATTAAACCGGATGTCTTCAAACTCGCATGAATCCAACAAACAAAAATTTGGGCACACATTCACACTCGAGGTCGTAAAATGTTGGGAATCGATGTTGTTTCGGATCATCGTGAAAAGACAAAGAAGCAAACTTGTTCCTGAAGTTGGAGCCTAGTAAAGGTCTCCTACGCCTGCGCGGTAATCGAAGATGATTTAACAGAGACGACTCCAATTCTCTCACGCTTGAAGCGGTAACCTGTGCCAACATCTCTCTCCCGGTCCTCTTGACTTCTTCTTATCCTCACAAAGTTGAAGTTGGAGGAAGCCCTATCTAATACGATGGTGTCCTCGTAAATTCCACTCCCACGATGAGGCATGCCAATTGATAGGTACACGCCCAAGATTTACGTGAAATATAATCACCTTTACGGAATTGATCTCGGGCGAAAGTTCGTAAACGGTCACAACGAAGTCATTGCACATCACCGTTCGGTTAGATGGACGCCTGCTTCCCACGTAATGGTAGACAAACGACTGCCTGGCTATGAATGTATTGCCCACGCGTAATGATGAGTTTGTTTGACATCAAGGCCACTCGATTTAAAACCATCCAATCGAGACTATAAAGTGCATACGACTCCACGCTCTAGTGAAGGTCTTGGGTGTGATACCTTTGACTCGTGGTTCGGCAAGAAGCCCATGGTAGTTGAATTTCCGTGTGATAGACATTCTTGCCTCGCTTTCTCTTACCTTTGCTAGGGTAGGCCGTGGCTTCACCAAATTGAGAGGTGGGGTCGCTTCAACCTTACATCAATGTGTCAAGTTCGTCCAAGACGGCAAGCTGACCATCATTTATGGAGATAGTGTTACCATCGAGGGCACCAATGATGAGGGGAGGCCGGTAATGGAAATTAAGCATGATGAAGCCAACTTAATGTTGAGCGGTTTCAGGGTCGAGAGCCCAAAAGCCCGTGACATCTCGCATCGATTGACCTAACAACTTCCTTTTCGATAAAAATTCCTCCAGGCTATGGTGATAGTCTGAGGCATATTGAACTACATTCGGGGCTTGGTCTAGGTAGACGTGGCAAGAAGGGGTACCCTACAAGTTTGAGGAGTTAAACCCAAGAAGAGACAATGGAAGGTCTCGGGGATATGTTGAGAAGACCCCCAAGGACAAAGAGGCCGACAGATTTCAGAAGCCAGCAGAAGAGAAAGTGCTAAGGCCGCCTGAAAGCCTTATGTCAAACCTAATCTCCGTCCCACCACCCTCCTTGGAAAATTACTTTGTTAAAGAAAAGTGGTGATGGTTTTGTGTGCCCCCGAGGGCCAGCTCGAGAAGATGAAAGGTCTTACTTTGAAGAACAACCCCGTCAAGGAGTTTATCATCAACAAGCCTAACATTCCTGGGGCCGTAACCACTTTCGAGAGCCGCGAGTATCACTTCGGGGAAGTCCCGATTTCACCGACCATTTCAAAAAGTTGTCTATAGTCGAGCCTATGATTTGGGAGATCGATGAAGCTACTGAATTTGATATGGGTAAAGATGTCGCAGCTCTTTGTTCGAGGAGGCGCATTTATCGTAAACCGGCTGTTGATCCACCGATTGAAGCTAACTGCTTGATTGATTTATGTGAAGAGGCACTCTCGATGGCTTCTGGCCGCCGTTAGCCAAGGATCCTTTCGATATGGTTGACCTTCCGACCTGGGATGATTATGTACCGCAATTGACCCTTTGGCCAGGGAAAGATTACGTATCGTTGATCGAGTTTGATGGGGACAAAGAGATTGATCGCCGCACCTTCGTCGGCACTTCTGAGATGCCGCTCCGGAATGGACTTCCTTCAAGCGGACCGATCGCTAGCCAGAAGTTATGACTCGAAAAGCTTTGGGCTGACCCCTCGTCCCGGTGTCTCGAGTCTAAGTCTGTCTCCTCGTAATCTTGAGTCAGTCCTCAGAGTCTTTTGTTATTGAGTTTGAGTCTCTAGATAGGTCTGATACTCTCACGGCTGATGATAATCACCGTGTCTTTAACTCTGTCTTCCCTTTTGCATTGAATGAAATGGTTGACCTTTCTGCGTATCCCTTAATTGCCACCTTATCAAATGATAAGTTAACTAAGACAAATCTTAATGACTTAAAAGTTGTTAATAATGATTCATTTGAAGAGGACACAGACTTTTTAGATGAAAACTTTTTAAAAGATAATATAAAGCAGGTTTTTGACCGAGACGACAATCGGGCCCAAGCTGCCGATGAGGTATTAAATACAGTGAATTTGGGAACTACTGAGGAACCCAAAGAGACACAGATTGGCAGTTTCTTCATCGGGGAAGAACGGGAAGCCCTCATTGCTTTGCTCAAGGAGTACATGGACGTATTTGCCTGTTCCTACAAGGACATGCCCGGGTTATACACTTCAATTGTCGAGCACCGAATACCCCTGGACCCAGAAGCCAGGCCAGTCAAGCAGAAGCTCCGCCGGATCAAGCCAGAGTGGTCTCTCCAGGTCAAAGAAGAAATAGAGAAGCTGCTCAGAGTGGGTTTCATTAGGGTGGTCGAATACCCCAAGTGGTTGGCCAACATAGTAACGGTTACCAAGTCGAATGGAAAAGTCAGGGTTTGTGTGGACTTCAGAGACCTAAACAAATCTAGCCCGAAGGATGACTTTCCTTTGCCCAATATTGATCTGTTGGTGGACACTACAGCCAGTTACGAAGTTAAATCATTCGTGGATGGCTTTGCGGGCTACAATCAGATTAAAGTCGCCGAGGAAGATCAGGAAAAGACTGCCTTCACCAGCCCTTGGGGAACCTTTTGTTACACGGTTATGCCCTTTGGCCTAAAGAATGCCGGCGCCACCTACCCGACGATCCATCGCACTCTTTCATGACATGATCCACAAGGAGATCGAGGTCTATGTTGATGACATGATTATTCACTCCAAGGGATCAGATGGTCAAAACTTGATCGACCTGAGGAAGTTCTTCAACCGACTGCGGGAGCATGAGATGAGGTTGAACCCAACAAAGTGCACTTTTGGCATAGTCCAAGGAAAGGTTCTGGGATACATGGTCACAGAGCGAGGAATCGAAGCCGATCCGAGAAAGATCAAAGCCATCATGGAGATGAAGCCCCCAACGACAGTCACGGAGGTGAAGGCTTTCATGGGCCGTCTCCAATATATCAGCCGGTTCATCCACCAGCTAACCTCTATCTGTGAACCGATCTTTAAGCTGCTCCGGAAAACTGTATTCAGTTTGTGCGAACCTGCGATAAGTGTCAGCGGTTCTCCAATCTCAACAATATACCTCCCCATGATCTCTATTGCATGAGCACCCCTTGGCCATTCGCAACTTGGGGGATCGACGTTATTGGAAAGATAACTCCTGCCGGCAGTAACGGGCACGAGTTCGTGTTGGTCGCTGTGGATTACTTCACCAAGTGGGTTGAAGTGGCGTCCTACAAGGTCCTAAACTCCAAAAAGGTGGCCCGCTTCATAAAAGAAAACATTCTGTGCCAATATGGGGTTCCAAATGAGATTATCTCAGACAATGGGTCACACTTCGAGGGACACACCGACAAACTGCTCGCAGAATTCAGGATCAAGCGGCACAAGTCCTCCCCGTATCGCCCTCAAACCAATGGTGCTATCGAGGCTGCGAACAAGAATCTAGAAAGGATCATCGGGAAGATGGCTGAAAAGAGCTGGGATTGGCCTGAGAAGCTTCACTTAGCGCTTTGGGGCTACCGTACTTCAGTAAGAACGGCCACCAGTGAAACCCCGTTCACTTTGACATATGGGATGGATGCCGTTTTGCCCATCGAATTAGAAATACCATCTCTTCGGGTTCTGCTTGAAAATGAGGTCAACGATATAGATTGGCTTCAGAGTCGACATGACGAGTTAGCTCTCCTGGACGAGCGAAGGCTTAAGGCGATGGAGCACACCCGGGCTTATCAGAAGCGCATGGCTAGGGCCTTTGACAAGAAGTTACATCCCCGCGACATTAAAGCGGGTGACTTGGTCCTAAAAGAAAAGCCGCCGAATCAGTTCAGTCCTTTGGGCAAGTGGGCTCCAATCTGGGTAGGCCCGTATCTGGTAAAAGAGATCTTCTCTGGCTGAGCAATGAAGTTGAACCCACTTATCTAAGTTAGATTCACAATAAAACTCTTCGGAAAGGAATGGACGTTCATAGTAACCAAATGACTCATAATCTGATTGGAATCTTGAGGGAGTAGGGGTAGTTACCTCAGGCCATGAAATGGGAAAATAAGATGGAAAGCTTGATTGAGCTTTGGACTTGGCTGCAGGTGTTGTCTCAGGTGTTGCCATAGGATTGGCAACACTTGGGGCAACACTGGTCTAAACTTTCTGTCTCTTGGCAATTCTGTACTGTGCTTGAGCTAGCGTTTCTTCATCATCCATCCATGCTTCTTCATCATCATCTGAAGTAGATGAGGGCTCCTTTGTTTCTTTGAAAATTGGGTCCGAGCCTTCTTCAGACAAAACGTCGAGCGAGGAGCTTGAGCTATCTTCCACATTGACAGGATCATCAGTAGTATTTGAAGGATTTTCGACCTAAACAATGTCTTAATCCTTTCGGATTGTCGACGAACTCCACCTCGAAATGACGAAGAAGCATTAAGGGCTTTTCGTTTCTTGGTTTTCTTTTGGGGTGCAAAGTTGAGTTCAATGGAATGGGTAGCTTCAGGAAGACTTATAGGAATGGAAATTTGAGGTGGGTTGTAGACAATGATGTCTAAAATTGGAGAGGTTGAGGGTGTGGCAGAGAATGTCGCCGGAGATGTCTCCATTGGAACGGCGACATTCAAGGCGACACTAGAAAGGGCGAGAGGAGAGATTTCCATGGGCGATGAAATTTGGGGAGAATTTTTGGGACTTGCCATGGAAGATCGAAGGAAGAAGATGAAGAACAGGGGTGAGGGTTTATCGTCTAGAGAGAGTGACGAGGCGAGAGAGAGAGAGAGAGGGTTTAGGAAGGATGGATTTTAAATGGGTGAATAGTGAGTGTTTTAAGTTGATTTGACAATTTTAAATCAATTTAAATCCCATTAATCCCAACAAACTCAACACACTTTTCCGGCCATCTTTAAAAAAACTGTTTTTTTTTTCATTTTTAAATATATAATAACTAAAAATAATTTTAGAAATATCCATAAAATTTTGTTTTTCAAAATTCAAAAGGAATGAATTTTAAAAAATAGACATTTCGAAATTACATTTAGTTAGACAAAAACTAAATATTTTTGTTAAAAACCTTTTAAATTTCACAAACTCTAAATATAAGAAAATAGACTTTTGGAAATTCAAAATTTAATTAAAAAAAACAAAAATAAAAAATTAATGTAGCATCTACTAATGTGTTACTAGCAATGTTGCGTGACACACAAGGCAACATTTTAAATAAAATCCCCTTGATATTTTTTTTTCCAACATATGTAACTTATCATTCCTTAGGCAATTTTAAGCAAACTTTACACTTTCTTTATTTACAAGGAAGCATCGTAGTAGCGAGCTCCGTGCCCCTAGTTTTTTATTAAAGTGTAAAGCTATATGTAGTAAGTTTTATACCTTTCAAGTAGGGTACACTGTAGTAGCGAGCTCCATGTCCCTAATACTTAGTATAAAACAACTACATTATACTCCCGTTTTGGCAAGAAAACATCGTCGTAGCGAATGTCGTACCCCGAGTTACTTTGGGAGTATTTTAACAAGCTTTGCCTTTTCAAATATCAACAATAACATGAGTGACTTTGTCACTTTAAGCACAAAGGGGTATTTTATAAAAAATATTAACCTTAAGTATATACACATACTATAACAAAAAGGTCAGTAAATGCCCCCCATTTGGGATTAGACTAACTAAAAAAAAATTAATAATAAAAATATACAACAAATACACAGTGTTGCTGTCAGTGTTGGCAACACAGACGGCAACACTTGAAACAGCAGATTTATAGAAAACACAAACCAAGAGATTTTTTCAAACTTGAAAATCTCTCATGGTCTAGGGCTTTGATCAAAATATCAGTAAGTTAATGTTTAGTATCAATATGCTCTATTTGGATCAAGTTCTTTTCTACTAAATCTCTCAAAAAGTGATGGCGAATATATATGTTTAGTGCGTGAGTGTTGTACAGGGTTTTTGGAAATGTTTATGGCACTCAAATTGTCACAATACATGGTCAAGATATTACTATCGAGACCATAGTCGTCAAGCATATGTTTCAACCATATCAACTGTGAACAACAACTCCCGGCTGCTACATACTCAGATTCAGCAGTTGAGAGAGAGACACAGTTTTGCTTGCGACTGTACCATGACACAAGATTATTATCCAAGAAAAAATAACCCCCACTAGTGCTCTTTCTATCATCTATATCCCCTGCCCAATCAGAGTCACTAAAACCAACCAAGTTGGTATTAGTGTCTTTGATGAACCAGATTCCTAATTCACTAGTCCCAGACACATACATAATGATTTTCTTGACAGCGTTTAGGTGAGAAATTTTTGGAGCAGACTGATATCTAGCACACATACCTACACTGAACATAATATCGGGACGACTGGCAGTAAGATAAAGAAGACTACCTATCATGGATCTATACAGAGTTGGGTCGACATCCTCCCCTGCCTGATCTTTGGTTACCTTAAGAGATGATCCCATAGGTATTTTTGAGCTCTTTGCACTCTCTAATCCAAACCTTTTCACCAGACTCTTAGCATACTTGCTTTGAGAGATAAAGATTCCATCATCTAACTGTTTTACCTGCAATCCTAGGAAATAATTAAGTTCACCTATCATCACTACTACATTTCGGAGCTAATGTAACGCATCTAATGCAACGACAGAGCTAATGTAACGCATCTAATGCAACGCCAGAGCTAATGTAACGAGTCTAATGCAACGACAGAGCTAATGTAACGGCACATTTTGATTAATGCAACGGCTTTGATCTCAGCGTTACATTAGATTTTTCTAATGTAACGGCTAAATTACTAATGCAACGCCCTCTTTCTAATGCAACGACTTAGTTAGTAATGCAACGCCCTCTGTAAAGTCAAATGAACTACTACTACTACCACCACTACTACCACTACTACTACCACCACTACTACCACTACTACTACCACCACCACCACTACTACCACTACCACTACCACTACCACAATCACCACTACTACCACTACCAGTACCACTACTACCATTACTACTACTACTACCACCACCTCCACCATCACCACCACCACTACTACCACTACCACTACCACTACCACCACTACTACCACTACCAGTACCACCACCACCACCACTACTACCACTACCACTACCACCACTACTACCACCACCACTACTACCAGTACCACTACTACTACCAGTACCACTACCACTACCACCACTACTACTACCACCACTACTACCACTACCACCACTACTACTACTACCAGTACCACTACCACTACCACTACCACCGCTACCACTACCACCACTACAACCACTACCACCATCACCACCACCACCACCACCACCACTACAACCACCACCACAACCACCCCAACTGCTACCACTACTACCACTACTACTACCACCACTACTACCACCACCACCACCACCACCACCACTACCACAACCATCACTACTACTACTACCACTACTACTACCACTACAACCACTACTACCACCACAACCACCACTACTACTACCACCACTACTACCACCACTACTACCACTACCACTACTACCACTACTATTACTACCACTACCACTACCACCACCACCACTACCACCGCTACTACTACCACCGCCACCACCACCACCACCACCACCACCACCATAACCACCACAACTACTACCACTACTACTACTAAAACTACCACTACTACCACACCTCCACAACCACCACTACTACCACACCTCCACAACCACCACCACCACTATAACCACCACCACAACCACCCCAACTACTACCACTACTACCACTACTACTACCGCCACTACTACCACTACTACCAGCACCACCACCACAACCATCGCTACTACTACTACCACTACTACTACCACTACTACCACTACCACCACTACTACCACTACCACTACTACCACTACTATTACTACCACTACCACTACTACCACTACCACTACCACTACTACCACCACCACTACCACCACTACTACTACCACCACTACTACCACTACCACCACTACTACCACAACTTCTACCACTACTACTACTACCACTACCACTACCACCACAACCACCACTACCACCACTACAACTACCACCAACACTACCACCACCACAACCAATATAACCGCCACAACTACTACCACTACTACCATTACTACTACCACTACTACTACCACTACTACCACTACCACCACCACAACCATCGTTACTACTACTACCACTACTACTACCACTACTACCATTACTACTACTACCACCACCACAACCACCACTACTACCACCACTACCACCACTACCACCACAACTACTACTACTACTACTACCACTACCACTACCACCACCACCACCACCACCACCACTACCACTACTACCACCACCACCACCATAACCACCACAACTACTACCACTACTACCACTACTACTACCACCACTACTACCACTACCACCACCACAACCACCGCTACTACTACTACTATTACTATTCTCACTACTATCACCACCACCACCACAAACACAACCACAACCACCACTACTACTACCACCACAACTACCACCACTACTACCACTATCACCACTACCACCACTACTAGCACAACTACTACCACTACTACTACCACTATCACCACTACCACCCCAAATACTACCACTACTACCACCACCACCACCACCATCACCACTACCACTACCACTATCACCACTACCACTACTACCACTACCACTACTACCACTACCACTACTACCACTACCACTACTACCACTACCACTACTACCACTACCACCACTACCACTACTACCACTACCACTACTACCACTACCACTACTACCACTACCACTACTACCACTACCACTACTACCACTACCACTACTACCACTACCACTACTACCACTACCACTACTGCCACTACTACTACTACCACTACTACTACTACTACTACTACGACTACTACTACGACTACGACTACTACTACTACTACGACTACTACTACTACTACGACTACTACTACTACTACGACTACTACGACTACGACTACTACTATGACTACGACTACTACTACGACTACTACTACCACTACTACTACTACTACCACTACTACTACGACTACCACTACTACTACTACCACTACTACTACTACCACTACTACTACTACCACTACTACTACTACCACTACTACTACTACCACTACTACTACTACTACTACTACCACTAACAATTTTTGAATAAAAAAGTTAACATTTTAACAGTTTTTTAAAAAAAATGTTAACTTTTTAACAGTTTCTGTTAGTTTCTATATTGTGTATTAACATTTGTTTTTTTTTTTAGATAAAGAAGACTATTTTAGATGTTGGTTAGTCCTGAATTTTTTTGCAAATAGTTATATAAAAAAATTTATGAATTTTGAAAGAAATTAAACTTAATTTTTTTTAACCAAAATTTCTCTTTTGTTATTTTTTCGTTCCCACTTTTTTTCCCTCCACAAAAAAACGAAAAATTGTAATCTCTTTCCCTCCTTCTCTTAAAATTCCCCCAAATCGCCGGTTCCCCCAAATCGACTCCCCCAAATCGCTTTCTTCCTATTCTGATAGCCAGAAGAGAAAGAGGGCATCGACAGCGACCTTCCCCTTCCCCTCACTCTCCAGTCTCTATGCCTCTGTAAGAATCTCACCTCCATAGCTACGTCGCCGCTGAAGCGATTAAGCAAACTAGGTTTTCCGTCCAAATAAGCCTCCGAAAATGGCGCAATCTTGCTTCTCCTCCCTCCAGTTCAACCCGCGCGTATTCTCCTCCATGAACCCTAGCTCGTCGTTCTCCGAGTCCAAATTTCTCTCTATGCCCCTTCGTTTCAGGTTAAATCTCTTCCTTCAACCTCGTATTCTCTCACTCTCACACACACATTCACACAATAGTCACACTCGTATTCTGTGAGTATTTTTCAATGTTGATTCGTATTGTTCTGGTTATTGCATCAAAGGATTAATTGTTTGATTTTATTGCATACAATTGACTGAGTTGGAGATCTGTAAATACATGTATCTTTCTATGTTTATTGTTGATTGTATGTTATTTGAATGTTTCCAATATGCGATTGAGCAGTTTGAAATGTGTGTTTTGGCTATCTGAAACTGGGGATTCTAAGATTTTTTGAGAAGTTGAAAATTTTCGTTTCTGAGTAATTGATTTTGATGTTCAGTAAGATTGATTTTCATCTCAATGAGTGGTTTATGGGCTTTAGAGACAATCAATATTGTGAAAGTTGAAAACCACCGCAATGGAGGTTGGCTTTAATTAAGTTCCAATAAGCAAGTAACTGAATGACCATGGGTTTTGCTCTTGAATGTTTTAATTTGTGTCAGTTACGCGTTCTTTTTGTTGGATTAAATAGAAACTCTTTTGAGTTTTTGGTGTATTTTCTCATGTATGAACCTCTCCAAATTTTCTCTGTGTCTATATTGTCACTGCTGCTAAGCTGAAATGCTCTATGATGGCTTCAACCTCTTAAATTCACCCTCTAATAACCACACTTTCCAGTGTATGAGTGTAAGTGCTCCAATTTGAGTTGATAGCATTTTTCGTTAGAAAATTAACGAAAGCCCTAACATCCCTAACATTTCTAACAATTCCTAACTTTTCTAACAAAACAAGGATAAAGTAGGGATTGCTATTTAAGGTTAAACCAAGAAAAGAATCTTAAAAAAGAAAAGAAATTGTAAAAACCCGAATTGGCAAGCTGAAAAACATAGCCAGTTTGAATATTTTCAAAAATATTCCTTGTGTCCAAAGCCTGCAGCTGTAATTAATGAACAGTGCACGCTGTCAATCAGGTCCGCGCGGATGAGTTTGTCAATTTCAGAGGGCTATAAATTGAGCCCTTCAGTCTTAGAAAAGAAAAAAGAACAACAACTCACAGAAGCTAAACTCTGGCGAAAAACAAAGAGAAAACAGTGGGAATCCTTAGATTGCCACCATTTTCTCTTGAGTCTTTCCCAATCTCACTCCAAATACTCTCAAATCACTCTTAAACATACACAAGCTCAAGCTTAAATCAACACCAAAGAGGAGGATTAGAGAGAAAAAATAGAGGACTTAAGTGTTATCTACTTATTTTCTCTTTGACCAACTCTATCATCAAACACTCTCTAAACACATTCAAGTCTTGATACTCCTCAAGCCAAGCTCCAAACCAAGGAAGATAGGGTTAAATCATCATTGGTAAACCCTCCTTCCTTAAACCCTAAATCTCTCTCATCCATGCATGCATCTCAAGCTTTAAAAATGTAGTTTGTTCATCAACTTGGTGTTCATCTTTGCTTGACCTAAAAATGTAGTCACCTTGGAATAAATTTCCATGGATGACCATTTAAAAGGTCCAAATCATTTCTTCTTACTCGAAAACATTTTCTTACTCACTTAAAAGTGTTTTTTCCTCAAAATCATTCACTTAAAAGTGTTTTCCAAAATCATTTTCATACATAAAATCTTGATTTCAAAGTTAAATCTCCCCTTCCCAAGCAAATGAAGTGCTTTAAGTCCTAATGTACCCGAAGGATGGCTTGATATAGCAGATCACCACTAAAATGTCTAGTGATCACTAATCAAAGCCTAAGGAAATGGGGACAAGCATGGATGCAAAACCCCCTTTAAAATCACATTTTCCTCCTTGAGAATGTTGCTGTCCAGTAGCCTTTCTCTAAGACCTCAGTCCATTGTCTAATTTTTTGGACACAGAAGAACTTGGAATTTGGTGTTGACTACAAAATACTTTTTGTATCCAACATCCAGAGATTTCCAGACATAATTTTACTTTATTTTTTGCGTGAGTAAAACTCCCTTTTTCAAATTATTTTCTAAAAGTCAGTTTATCAGTCTCTGGAAGTCCAGATCTCACATCTGTGATTTCCAGAAGGTTTTGGTCCATCAAATCATCTCCAAATGGAAAAGTCATTTTCAGAAACCTTATTTAAGATGTTTTGAACAACTTTCATTCTCGGACTTTCCCCAGATTTTGAAGTTTTAAAGCTCTTAAATCCATTTTAAAATCAAGTGTCCACTGCCTCTTTCATTCTGGCAGAATTGATTTCCAACTTCAAGGAGTCTTTTGAGTACCAAAACTCAACCCTAAAATCATACCAAAAATCATGGGACTTGTTTAATGTCTTACAAAGAGTTCCCAATTTTCAGTTTTCTCAGTTTAAACTTATTTTGGCCAAAGGAACACACACACACACACACACACACACACACACACATGGTTTTTAAAGCTTGGAAGACTCGAGACATCACTTGCACACCCACGTTACACTTAATTGAAATGGTTTTATCCTAGACGATCACTTGTGCTGCTCAACCACTAATTCTTTGAAATGATTAATATTCAAATTAATTGGAGTGAGAAAATCAATTGATATCCTTCTCAAATTGGGGCTTACCAACTCCCCATCTTGCGTCTCATATGCTCACATCATCCTCGTCATTTCGTTGTTCGATGAATTTGCACGGATCTTTTCTCATTTAAAGCTTAAGCAAGCAATGAAGACTTAATCTCAATTAGGTCATCCGGTAGGGATTGCGGTTGAAGCCTTTCACCCATAGGAAAGCCATTACCTCACCCTCACCAAACAATACCTTCCATTTCAAGATCGGCGTGTTTTGAAACCCTGTTTAGCCATCATTTTTGCTCCTTACTGAGAGAAGTCCAAGCAAGGCCAACAAGTTAACTTCGAGAGTCGGCAATGCGCAAAATATCTCGAGCCATGAAGGTAGGACAAAGATAATCCTCAATTCCTCAGGAGGCTTTCCAAGTCAAAAATCAAAAAAAAAAAAAAGAGAAAAAAGGACTGTCGATCCTCACAATTCAGTAAAAAGTCCCCGACTCCTCAAGAAGCTCTCCAATAAAAGGGAGCCCGAATTCTTGAAAGATTCGCAAAAGTTCTCGATAGCTTGGACTTCCTCTCACCATTACCTTAGTCAATCCCAAGCCATCCTCTCGCTTTTAGAGGATATTCCCGTTACCATTACCCTCGCCTTTGGCCAAAGTCAAAATTTGACCTCTCATTCTTAGAGGCAATCAATCTTTCCCGCTATAGATTTCCCAAACACATCCCTGCAAGCCAACCTCTCATCTTTAGAGGTTCAGTCAGCAAAAGGCCCAGCCGACCTCTCACTTTAAGAGGTCATGACTTCCAAAATCACCCGACGGCCGATCGAAGCCCGGAAACCCAGCTACAGTCCTTACCGGATAGTAATTTCATTCCAGTATCTTCAGGAGCTAAATCAAATTAATGCTTCATTGCTTGCTTAAATGGGAGCCAAATCCATCTCGGCTCAAATAATCCTCAATCAAAGATTGTGCAAATTCAACCCTTCCCTTCGACACTTCATGTGAACATATTTCATTTCCCCTCCGCAAACACTTGCCGTGGATGTCCCACTGGGGCTCCGCATCCATGTATTTCATCGACACTCCAAGGGGACATGTTCTTCAACTCTCCAATTCCCAGAAAATCCTCAAAGGTCCTCAAAATCTCGAATTTTCACATTCATTCTCTCTTCAATCGGGTTAAGCCCGAACTACGGCGACCTGAGCTCCTCATAATGAGGGGAACGTAGGCAACCATTATTGGTCCGGTCGAAATCACAAACAAATCTCGAAAAAAAAATAAGTAAATCCGGTCTCATCAAAGATCGTCCCTATACACTTTCGATATCAGTTGGTTTTCTCCTTGTGATTAATCAAAATATTTGTTCATATCAGATTTAGTGGTTGAATAACCCGAAGATTAACAAAGGGTTTTAAGCAGCTTTGTGATCATCACAGATAAGACAAGTTTTCAAGTGTCTCGACAAGTCTTCTCTTTCTACATTATAGGAAGATAGAGCCAAATACTGTTTTTCTGTCAGCAGGGGCTTCCATACACTTTTTCACACCTTGTTATGCTTATACTCTCTCAAAAGAGTCAAACCCAAAAGCGAGAGTGTCATACACAAATTTGGGAGACATTCCCACCTTTCAAAAGATGTGCCCCTGCATGTAAACATTTCCGAGTCTTGTCCAGTGACTAATTGACTAAGGTCTGAAAAGATGGGTGCCTCCTCGGCCACATAATGACTCTGTCTGCAATAAGACTGCTCTGAATTTCTTCACGCTGGGGCTTTGCTAAGCGGTTCTCCCAGGTTCTCCTGTATCAGCTCTTCAAGCTTGGGCTTCTATAATCATCTTTGGGTCCACATTGGGTTCTTCACTACGAGATAGATTCGATCTTTATCAGATTATTTTCAGGATCGCTTTGCATTACCAATCAGATTGGGACTCTGCTAATCATGTCAGAATCACAACGAGGCTATGAGATTGGGGCTTCGCCAAGTCACTTCTTCAAAATCTGGACTCTGCCTACTCAGTTCTTCAAACCGAGATTTTGCCAAAGAAGGGATCTTTTCCTCGCTTTAATAGGATCCGGGGGCTTTGTCAAGCTGGTCCTTTGGACCTGAATTTTATCAAGTCACAAGAAAGGTCTAGTCACATCAACAACTAGATTTTCAGCTTGGTACATAGCAGCTTCCCGTAGCATCGGAATTTAAGATCTGGGTTTCTCCCGGCACTAGCAATTTCATCAAATCATTCTCTGAACAAGGTTTCAGCCGAGTCACAGTTCACCCAAATGAAAGAAGTTTCACTCATATCGACGTACTCTTGAGCCTGTCGGCATCAGCTTCAAAAGACCGAGATTGAGAAGGAAAATTTCAGCCAAGACCCGGGATCCGAATCCAATCTCATCAAAATTGAGGTTCATGTGATACTGTCAACAAAACCTCATTAACAACCGCTGTTTAAATCGCGATCAAGGGCTCTCACCCCCCCCCCACTTGCTCAAAATCTGTTCCAAACAGTTTTCAGACACATACATCCCAATACATCCCCTCTCATCACCATGCATCCCCACAAAAAAAAACCTCCCAAGGGCTCATGTAGCATGCACAAAACTTGAA
Organism: Adenophora triphylla var. japonica; assembly: GCA_022495995.1. Classification (NCBI taxonomy): domain Eukaryota; kingdom Viridiplantae; phylum Streptophyta; class Magnoliopsida; order Asterales; family Campanulaceae; genus Adenophora; species Adenophora triphylla. The sequence goes on from JAFEMH010001015.1 coordinate 275,474, forward strand.
TCAATAGTAACAATCCTAAGTAATTGAAGATCACAAATCATAATTTCCCTGCCAAAGGCTTAGGCTAAGTGCATCCCCAAAAGAAAGTAAATGCATCATCTCGCGAACATATGCAATGATACTTTCATAATCATTTTGCATGCATCTGTCATCATGAATGTCATATATGAATCTTCCTCTCTACTAACAAATGCAGCAAATTGCCAACAAAGACCGCCCCGCGAACGGCAATCCAACAACTCTTCATCACCATCAGTCGTAGCCTCAGTCCTTCCGGCAGCTACAGGTAAGCACAACACAGGTATGAAGTATATCTCATTTAAACTGCAAATCATCTTGTCTTATGGAGTTCACCTCGCGATACTTTTGAGTTAATCTCGATCCTCGTTAGGCTGGTTCCTATACCCTTTTTTAGGCTTGTTCATATACCTCTTCGGGCGACTTCCCAAAAATAGTCAAACCTTAGGGCGACTTCCCAAAAATAGTCAAACCTTAGGGCGACTTCCCAAAAATAGTCAAACCTTAGGGCGACTTCCCAAAAAAAATAGTCAATCCTCGGGTGACTCCCAAATAACAGTCAATCCTCGGGTGACTCCCAAATACAGTCAAACCTCGGGTGACACCCAAAGACAGTCAATCCTCGGGTGACTCCCAAATACAGTCAAACCTGGGGTGACTCCCCTAAGAACAGTCAATCTTGGGTACAAAGCCCGTGGCCTCTCGTTATCGCCACTATGTACAGGCTTGATTCCCATTCGGATACGTAGGTAGCCTACCATAGGTCCAGCCATTTGACCAACACGGTCATCCTTTTCCCCGATAGTTCTCGTAAGCCCGAATCTTCCCCAGCGAGAACACCTTCAAATAGTCTCCCTCAGGTACGAAACCTCAGCTTAGGTTCATACTCCTGAACCAGGTCCCCACTTAGATTCATACCCCTGAATTAAGTCTCTATTTAGGTTCATACTCCTGAACTAAACCTCAAACTTAGGTTCATACTCCTGAACTAATCCCCCATTTAGGTTCATACTCCTGAACTAAATCTCAAACTTAGGCTCATACTCCTGAACTAAGCCCCCATTTAGGTTCATACTCCTGAACTAAACCCCAACTTAGGTTCATACTCCTGAACTAAGTCTCCATTTAGGTTCATACTCCTGAACCAGGTCCCCACTTAGATTCATACCCCTGAATTAAGTCTCTATTTAGGTTCATACTCCTGAACTAAACCCCAACTTAGGTTCATACTCCTGAACTAAGTCCCCATTTAGGTTCATACTCCTGAACCAAACCTCAACTTAGGTTCATACTCCTGAACTAAGTCTCCATTCAGGTTCATACTCCTGAACCAAATCTCAACTTAGGTTCATACTCCTGAACTAAGTCTCCATTCAGGTTCATACTCCTGAACCAAACCTCAACTTAGGTTCATACTCCTGAACTAAGTCTCCATTCAGGTTCATACTCCTGAACCAAATCTCAACTTAGGTTCATACTCCTGAACTAAGTCTCCATTCAGGTTCATACTCCTGAACCAAATCTCAACTTAGGTTCATACTCCTGAACTAAACCTCAACGTAAGCCCGTTTTCCCCGAGAAAGATAACGGAATCCCGTTTCTTTCATCAAAATCATCAACGGCAGTAAAACGTAAGTCCGATTTCTCCGAGAAAGATAACGGAATCCCGTTTCTTTCATCAATATCATCAACGGCAGTAAAACGTAAGTCCGATTTCTCCGAGAAAGTTAACGGAATCCCGTTTCTTTCATCAATTTCATCAACGGCAGTAAAACGTAAGTCCGATTTCTCCGAGAAAGATAACGGAATCCCGTTTCTTTCATCAATTTCATCAACGGCAGTAAAATGTAAGTCCGATTTCTTCGAGAAAGATAACGGAATCCCGTTTCTTTCATCAATATCATCAACGGCAGTAAAACGTAAGTCCGATTTCTCCGAGAAAGATAACGGAATCCCGTTTCTTTCATCAATATCATCAACGGCAGTAAAACGTAAGTCCGATTTCTCCGAGAAAGATAACGGAATCCCGTTTCTTTCATCAATTTCATCAACGGCCGTAAAATGTAAGCCCGTTTTCCCCAGCAAAAGTTAAAGAATCCCTCGATTCCACCCCCAGCAGCTTTTCGAACTACGTAAGGGCTTGATTCCCCAATCGGGATACGTAGGTAGCCTACCATAGGTCCAGCCACTCGACCAGCATGGTCATTCTTTCCCTCGGCAGCAGACATAAGACCGATCCCTTCAAACGAAGTCCACCAAAGGACCATCTTTCCCAAACCGTCAAGGGAAATCATTTCATCATCAAGGTTCGAGGCACCTAAAATGCCATCATCAAGGTTCGAGGCACCTAAAATGCCATCTTCAAGGTTTGAGGCACCTAAAACGCCATCATTGCCAGGTTGACGCCCCAAAATAGTCACTCCAGGGTCAAAGACCCGAACTACGACTGGCTTGATTCCTCTTAAGAATACGTAGGAAGCCTATCATTAGGTTCAGCCATCAGACCAAAATGGTCATTCCTTCCCCAGCAGAGTGGATATACAACTCTAGCCATCAGACCGAAATGGTCATTTCCTATCCTCAAACAGAAGTTTCTTTCGGGGAACCGACCTTGCGTAACTCGCTCACCAGGTTGACATCCTAAAACAGTCATTCTAGGGTCAACATCGAAAGACCCGAACTACGACCGGCTTGATTCCTCTTAAGGATACGTAGGTAGCCTACCACTAGGTTCAGCCACTCGACCACTTTGGTCACCCCTTTCCATCCTGTCAAATATGGAGCCTTACTCTTATCGACGACCCCGCTTCCTTCGAAAGTACCATCGCCGAGGGGCTACTGTAAGTGCTCCAATTTGAGTTGATAGCATTTTTCGTTAGAAAATTAACGAAAGCCCTAACATCCCTAACATTTCTAACAATTCCTAACTTTTTTAACAAAACAAGGATAAAGTAGGGATTGCTATTTAAGGTTAAACCAAGAAAAGAATCTTAAAAAAGAAAAGAAATTGTAAAAACCCGAATTGGCAAGCTGAAAAACATAGCCAGTTTGAATATTTTCAAAAATATTCCTTGTGTCCAAAGCTTGCAGCTGTAATTAATGAACAGTGCACGCTATCAATCAGGTCCGCGCGGATGAGTTTGTCAATTTCAGAGGGCTATAAATTGAGCCCTTCAGTCTCAGAAAAGAAAAAAGAACAACAACTCACAGAAGCTAAACTCTGGCGAAAAACAAAGAGAAAACAGTGGGAATCCTTAGATTGCCACCATTTTCTCTTGAGTCTTTCCCAATCTCACTCCAAATACTCTCAAATCACTCTTAAACATACACAAGCTCAAGCTTAAATCAACACCAAAGAGGAGGATTAGAGAGAAAAAATAGAGGACTTAAGTGTTATCTACTTGTTTTCTCTTTGACCAACTCTATCATCAAACACTCTCTAAACACATTCAAGTCTTGATACTCCTCAAGCCAAGCTCCAAACCAAGGAAGATAGGGTTAAACCATCATTGGTAAACCCTCCTTCCTTAAACCCTAAATCTCTCTCATCCATGCATGCATCTCAAGCTTTAAAAATGTAGTTTGTTCATCAACTTGGTGTTCATCTTTGCTTGACCTAAAAATGTAGTCACCTTGAAATAAATTTCCATGGATGACCATTTAAAAGGTCCAAATCATTTCTTCTTACTCGAAAACATTTTCTTACTCACTTAAAAGTGTTTTTTCCTCAAAATCATTCACTTAAAAGTGTTTTCCAAAATCATTTTCATACATAAAATCTTGATTTCAAAGTTAAATCTCCCCTTCCCAAGCAAATGAAGTGCTTTAAGTCCTAATGTACCCTAAGGATGGCTTGATATAGTAGATCACCACTAAAATGTCTAGTGATCACTAATCAAAGCCTAAGGAAATGGGGACAAGCATGGATGCAAAACCCCCTTTAAAATCACATTTTCCTCCTTGAGAATGTTGTTGTCCAGTAGCCTTTCTCTAAGACCTCAGTCCATTGTCTAATTTTTTGGACACAGAAGAACTTGGAATTTGGTGTTGACTACAAAATACTTTTTGTAGCCAACATCCAGATCTCACATCTGTGATTTCCAGAAGGTTTTGGTCCATCAAATCATCTCCAAATGGAAAAGTCTTTTTCAGAAACCTTATTTAAGATGTTTTGAACAACTTTCATTCTCGTACTTTCCCCATATTTTGAAGTTTTAAAGCTCTTAAATCCATTTTAAAATCAAGTGTCCACTGCCTCTTTCATTCTGGCAGAATTGATTTCCAACTTCAAGGAGTCTTTTGAGTACCAAAAATCAACCCTAAAATCATACCAAAAATCATGGGACTTGTTTAATGTCTTACAAAGAGTTCCCAATTTTCAGTTTTCTCAGATTAAACTTATTTTGGCCAAAGGAACACACACACACACACACACACACACAAATGGTTTTTAAAGCTTGGAAGACTCGTTTTTACGAGGCATTCCGGGTGAACACTAACGTTCTTCCCGGCGTGTAACGTGACCTCCGAACCCAAATCTCTAATCTCGGGCATTTTTCAAAGTTTTGGCCCTTAAATCAAAAATGGCGTGACGACTCCGTGTTTTTCGATTGATTTTCTAAGAAGAGAAAAATCCAATCTTTCGAAAAATGGCAACATCGTTACAATGAGTATACATTCTTTTGCATTGAACCTCAATTGAGGTTTACCTCCGTGGATTTTTGAAAAACAAAAGGTGACTTCAAGTTTGCTCTTAAAATATTTTCTGAAGTTTGTTACAATTTTCTGGTTTTGCAAATCTTCTGTTCTTTAATTGTTTCAGTATGTTTGTTCGCAGTACTTATTAACTAACAGTTCCATTTTAACCAACTATTTGTTGATTGAGGGTTCCTTTAGATTTACCAAGGAGAAATAACGCCTTCATTTCTGTATTATTCCTTTCAGTTGTGTGCAATTAAGGAACTAGTTTGACTATCGTAACCATATCTGTATTGTAAGTATATAAAAATTGATATGGTGGATTCATTTCCCCAATGTCCTAAAAAGAGGAGCTACTTCATAAAGTTAACTTCTTTACAGAATCCCTCATCTTTTAAAAGATGCTTCAATTTTCGAATTCTCATGTTGTGTGTTCTTTTTTTTGGGGTGGGGGTGGGAATTCTTAATCGAAGTTGAGAAAATTTGTCAATAGATCTAGATTGCTGACTTTTAGGCGAGACTGTTTTTGGGACATGGCATAAAGAAAAGAGACTTTTTTTTGGACACCTTTGGATAAAATGGGGATTCACGTCTATGGTATAGATTTCATGCCTTTTTCTTGTCTTGGACACATACTCTGTTAATTTTCAGGGCTGTTAATCATCAATGGGATGGTAGTTTCTTTGCTACAACTGGTGCTCAAGTAGATATATGGGACCACAATAGGTTCCAATTCTGACTTCTTACTCTTGTTCATATATATTTGTTATTTGAAGTTCCTTTTGTTAATTATCCAATTATATAGGTCGCAACCGGTGAACAGATTTGAATGGGGAACAGATACAGTTATTTTTGTGCGATTCAATCCAGGGGAGCCAAATGTACTGGCCATAACAGCTAGGTATGCACTGTTGTGAAATTGGGGGGATCACCACATCCACTAGCCCATACTAGCAGTCATCAACATGGAGAAAATAAAATCAACACATAATAATATGAAAGAACAAGAACAAGAACACCGATAATTTGTTAACCCGGTTCATTCACCAACTCGTGAACTACATCCGGAGGCACCAAGCCAGGACATCACTATAATAATATATGAAGGATTACAACTTTACATATGCACTCACACAGATCTAGCATAGTAACTCTCCATGAGCAATCTCTCATATACATTATCTCACCTCCCCAAGAACACACAAAATAACACAGTCATGGCCGGGTTGTAGGATCGCCCCCATGGCTCTCCTAGGCCCCCGGCCCCCTCCTAGATACTATTTTGTGGCTCTCCTTGATATCCTAACTTTTCCCCTCTTTGGTACAACACACAAAACTGTTCTAGGTCGGATCTATGTTTATATAGTAACACAAAGAAGCCCTAAATCTAATTTAAGAAGAGTTCTAACCAAATAAGGAAGCAAATCAAGTCCCAGAACTCGGCCATGCTTGAGGCGCCCGCCTCAAGCCTTCCATGCGGCCGCCTCGCGAAGGACAAACCTCGGCCACCTGCCTCGGCCCTTGAGGCGCCCGCCTCGGCTCCTCCATGCGCCCGCCTCAAACAATTCTTCTCGGTTTGAACTCCTTGATCACACCAAACTCTTCCGACTTAGTCTCCACTTCTTCCTTGTAGTTTTAGGATCCAATCCCAACAATCTCCCACCGGAGACTAAACTAACAAACATAGAATCACCCATCAACTCCCACCACGGAGTAAAGACCTTCGAACACATTTCCCCTCATTCCATATTGAGCCACCACGCTCCTCCACCATGAGCCACCACGCCCAAGTAATAAGGCGCATTGAAACCAAGCGACGCTTCAATCTCCCCGTGTTAGATCCTTCTTGCCTCCCCAAATCAACTTCTACCTTGATTTATTTGCAAGACTAACTTCGCCTTCTCCCTCCTAGATCCACTCCCCTTGCAATGCTCCCCATGAAACTCGGACACACCTTGCTTCTTGCATTGTCTCCTCGTGAACCTTTTCTCGCTCTCTTGTTAGGTACTTGTGACTGTCTCCTTGCTGGCCAGCTACACGTTGTCACCTCTCCACCCTAACACACCGTTTATTGATGTCTCTCCTTTTTACACCAACAGGCCGGCCTCCAAGCCTCTTGCTCCCACCCGGAACGAAATTGATGTTGTCGGTAGAGTACAACATCCCCCTTACCCCTCATCCGTCGTTTGCGAGAAGTCCTCCTCTTCTCACGTGGTCCAACCGGCTTATACCACTCACCTTTGCACGAAAGATTGTATCAAAAATAGGAAGCAAATCAGCTGCAGAAATTCCTTCCCCGTCACGAGCGCGGTCGCCCTAGCCCCCAAGCGCGGCCGCCCTCGAATGGAATCCTCCGAGCCTCAAGTTCTGTCCAAGTGCGCGGTCGCGCACCACCACCTGCGCGGCCGCCCTCAACCCCAGAAACTGTTCCGACGATTTTTCCTATTTGATCTCATCAATCCTTCTGACTTAGACTTCTTTTCTTTCATATTTTTCTCCAACCACCTTTGACTGCCCCAATAACCCTTGAACATCTCCAGATCCATCTTGATTTCCGCATCTCCAAAATTCCACCTCGAATTTCTGCAGATCTCAACAAGAAACAAACGAACTCTTCAGACTTACCGATCTTCCGCACGATCGTAGACCTATTTGGCGCGAGTCATGCTTCAACCATAAACCCTAGAAGCTCTCAAATCCCTGCACGTCTTCCACACGAAGAATCTGCACAAAAAATCTGTTGTCTCTTTTCTTCACCTTGGATCTCTCCTAGATCTCGAACCAAAAGCTTTGATACCAGTTGTTGTGAAATTGGGGGGATCACCACATCCACTAGCCCATACTAGCAGTCATCAACATGGAGAAAATAAAATCAACACATAATAATATGAAAGAACAAGAACAAGAACACCGATAATTTGTTAACCCGGTTCATTCACCAACTCGTGAACTACATCCGGAGGCACCAAGCCAGGACATCACTATAATAATATATGAAGGATTACAACTTTACATATGCACTCACACAGATCTAGCATAGTAACTCTCCATGAGCAATCTCTCATATACATTATCTCACCTCCCCAAGAACGCACAAAATAACACAGTCATAGCCGGGTTGTAGGATCGCCCCCATGGCTCTCCTAGGCCCCCGGCCCCCTCCTAGATACTATTTTGTGGCTCTCCTTGATATCCTAACTTTTCCCCTCTTTTGGTACAACTCACAAATCTGTTCTAGGTCGGATCTATGTTTATATAGTAACACAAAGAAGCCCTAAATCTAATTTAAGAAGAGTTCTAACCAAATAAGGAAGCAAATCAAGTCCCAGAATTTCGGCCAGCTTGAGGCGCCCGCCTCAAGCCTTCCATGCGGCCGCCTCGCGATGGCAAACCTCGGCCACCTGCCTCGGCCCTTGAGGCGCCCGCCTCGGCTCCTCCATGCGCCCGCCTCAAACCAAGCTAGCCAACGCCCAAAAAATTCTTCTCGGTTTGAACTCCTTGATCACACCAAACTCTTCCGACTTAGTCTCCACTTCTTCCTTGTAGTTTTAGGATCCAATCCCAACATGCACTTTAATTTTAATCATTATGAGAACCCTTGATTCGTGTTTGTGTGCTTTATATTGCAATGATTCCGTTTGTAGTAACGGTGTGGCTTGTTTTCTTATATTATTACCTTTTGCATTCTTATTAGCCTGCTAAATGTGTTTGACTGAGGCTCCCATACCACCAACTTTTGAGGGTGGCAGGGTGTATAACTCCAGCCAAACTAGAACAAGGATGTTATGCTTAGAGCCGTCAATACGGGAATACGGGACGGGACGGGACGAAATTATGTTGTCCCACGACGGGAACGGGACAAAACGGGACGGGACAAAAACGGGATGGGACTAAAATACTCCGTCCCATCCCGTCCCATTTGCGGGACGCGGGATCCCGCGGGACCCATGCGGGACCCGTTGACTAGGAAGGATAACGTTGACTAGGCGCCAAAATCAATATCCATAAAGAGTTACAAAGTGTTTGAGCTGAAGGAAGATGAAAAGCCAAGGGTATAATTGAGGTATGATAAAAGGACTGGTAAATATATAAAGTTGACATTTATTTTATGACATCCCAAAAACGAAATGAGGACGTTTAATTTGGGACAGAGGGAGTATAATTCAAGGTCGAGGGAACAAAGTCACCGGACAACTATGAACATGCTATTCTTCATTAGACACATTAAAAAAGACTTTCAAATTAGTATCCAGCATTTTTAGATATTTTCAATTAGAGAAATCTGCTTTCAAAATATCATTGAACTATAACTGAGGGTATAGGTCCGAAACATACGAAGTAAACTTTACTCATCAATGGATAGAGCTGTCAATTCGGGAATACGGGACGGGACGGGACGAAATTATGTTGTCCCACGACGGGAACGGGACGATACGGGACGGGACCAAAACGGGACGGGACTAAAATACTCCGTCCCATCCCGTCCCAAATCTATTTCGGGACGGGACGTCCCGACGGGACCGTCCCAACTTGACGGCTCTAGTTATGCTTACACATCACAGAACTGTGTCAACCTTGCATAATAGAGGATGTGTAGCGTTGTTAATTATATGTATGCCGTGCCACATTCCCATCTTTGGAGTTGAAGTTTCTTGTTGATATTATGGATATTGATTTTGGCACCTGGTCAACGCTTTTCCCTCCTAGTCAATGGGTCCCGCATGGGTCCCGCGGGATCCCGCGTCCCGCAAATGGGACGTGATGGGACGGAGTATTTTAGTCCCGTCCCATTTTGTCCCGTCCCGTCTCGTCCCGTTTCCATCGTGGGACAACATAATTTCGTTCCGTCCCATCTCGTATTCCCGAATTGACAGCTCTAGCTTCTGCTTGTAACTTGCGTTTTCGGTGCATTTAGCATTTAATTCTTTTTGTTCAATTATTTTTAATTAATTGTTTTCTTCTATTGTTTAAAATTTTCAGTTATGCATGATTTACGGCTCGTTCACACTGATTTGAAACCTGAGAACATTCTTCTCGTGTCTCCGGAGTATATCAAAGTACCTGACTACAAGGTATGAATTGATCTATGACTTTTGGGCTTGATAAGTTTACTCTTTTTTGCTCTGACTCTGGTATCTTGATGAGCATATGGTTTGATTTGATGAGCATGTGGTTTGATTGAATCTTATGTTTCTTTAACAGGGTTCTTCACGGTCACCTAAAAATGTAGAAGTGGGTAGCTGCATATCATATGAGTTGATACCACTTGCTTTCTTTTGTAGTTCTAATCATCTATGTTTTAACTTGTAGGTACATGGTGAGCTAAATGGATATGAAGAATAATCAATGAGATGGTAGAGCCTAATGCAACAATTTTTAGTGTTGCATTAGCTCAAAAATGTAGTAGTGCTTGTTAGGTTTTTACCACTTATATTATGTAATTAGTATATGTCGATGACACGTTGTCATGTGTACATATATATATTATGTATCTTTGGGAATGAAGTTTGTCAATACATGTTAATTATCATGTCAATTAATTTTTTATATAATATTTTTTTATTATTTAATTGTATATATATTACTATTAGTAATCAATATTAATACATAACAACAGCCGTTACATTAGGTGTGCATCTAATTTTTGGCGTTACATTAGGTATTCAACTACTTTTTAAATTGGTGTTGCATTAGGTACTCATCTACTTTTTGGCGTTGCATTAGGTGTTCATATAGTTTTAAAATTGGTGTTGCATCAGGTATTTACCTAATGCAACGCCAAAGCTCTGGCGTTACATTAGCTCACTTTGTCGTTGCATTAGACCTAATGCAACGCAAGAGAATGCAACGGCCATTTGGCGTTACATTAGGCCTAATGTAACGGTTTTTGGGCCCTAATGCAACGAAAATTGGCGTTACATTAGCTCAGAAATGTAGTAGTGATGCTCATCTCGAACGTTGATGTCATAGCTTCTGAAATTACCCGGGATCCGGCTCGCTAGAGCGCGGGAGGGCCCGTGCATCTCGCATTCGTGTGTCGCTGTTCGGGAATGTTCGCCCGGATCCGAGAGGCAGCGCGTTCGCGCCCCGGCATCTGGCTTTATTCCGCTTTAGTGTTGCGTGTTGGAGGTGTCTCGCTGTGTTTTGCTTTGTATAGTCACCACGCCGTTTTTATTGTTAAGCCAAAAACATTGAAAAAGGGCATCAGTTTAAAAATAATGATAAACTGTTTTTGTGTGATGAGATTTTGAGTTTGGAGGTCAGATGACACCTCGGGAAGAGAATATTAGAATCTTAGAGCTCACCCGAGTCGCCTCGTAAAAACGAGTCTTTCGGATACCCCTAATATTCTTTAACAGTTGTGTGTGTGTGTGTGTGCTTTTAAAAATGCATGCTGTGTCGGATGTCTACATTGTACACTACGTATTGAAATGTATTGAAATAGTAATGGAAGGAAGCCTTACCAATGTTGGTTCGTGTCTGTCTTCCGCTGGGGAATAGTGTTTGGAGATGGAATGATGTTCCGGCACGGACCGGAATTGCTTCGGGAGGGGCCGGTTGTCTGCGGACAGAGTTTCGGCGTGAGTTGAGATTGTAGGCTGCGTTAGGGCAGAGGTTCGGCATGCGTTGGGATGGCAGGAGTCACTCGAGCAGAGTTTCGGCGTGCGTTGGGATGGCAGGAGTCACTCGGCAGAGTTTCGGCGTGGTTTGGGATTGCCGGTTTGACTCAGAAAGAGCCGGGACACCTTGGAAAGACCAGGCAAGGCCTCGGAGTACCACGAGGGGCCTCAGAGTACCTCGAGAGTGCCTCGGGGCAGCGCGGGAGCGTCGCGGGAGTGCTCGGAGAGGCTTCGGAGCACCACGAGGGGGATCGGAAGGCCTCGGAAGGATCCGAAAGGGGCCGGGATTGCCCCGAAGGGTTTTAGAGGGGATCCTGAAGGCTGGGGGAGAGGAGAGAAGAGGGAGGTGTGTGAAATGAGGGAGGGGGAGCCCTCTATTTATAGTGCCAGATTTGGTGCAAGAAGGTCCGTACAGACCTTCTAGGTAATCCAGGATTTTAGTTTTCCTCGATTTGAGGGAATCTGTGATGATGGAGAAGATTCAGCCATGATGGCTTTTGGGTGCAATAAGGTCCGTACGGACCATCTCTGCATGCAAAGAGGTCCGTACAGACCATCCATGCAGGGGGGTGATGATTTCTCCGGGATTTGAGGGAATATGGTGGACTTTAAGGGGATTCAGTAATTATTAAAACAAAGAGGTCCGTACGGACCACTTATGCTTTTCCAATTTCCTAAAAATTCCCAAAAGGTCCTTTTGTCCCTTTTTATCCCAGAAAGGCTCCTCCCTTGGTTTAGATGAGGGTTTTGAGAGGGTTTTGAGTGCCAGGGGTCTTCGAGACTGTGTTTGTGAGTCTGCGGTGTTTCCCATGTGCTCAGAAGAGGGTGATCCAGATTGGGGTACTTACAGAAGCCCCTCAATGACGTCACTTACAGAGGAAGTGGGGTCGTTGATAAGATAAGGGTCCTAATCTGGATCGCGTGCTGGGAGAGGAAGTGACCGTGGAGGTCGGGTGAGGACGTAGCGGTGTCCTATTGTGTGACCGTTTAGGTCAGTTGGCTGGATCCTGTGATAGGATTCCTACGTATCCCTGGCGGGAATCAAGCCTGATCGTAGTTCGTGTGTGGGGTGAGTGTTGTGGTGCACGAGGACGGGAGATGTCCTCTGACTAAGACTCTATGGGCGGACGTGGTGGTGTCCTGGGTGACCGTATAGGTCGATGGCTGGACCCTGTGATAGGATTCCTACGTATTCCTGGCGGGAATCAAGCTTGGCCGTAGTTCAGAGGTCGTGAAATTGTGAGTGTATGTGGGCGTGATGGTGCCCTGAAGTATCGTGTGATCGCCAAGGTCAGTGGTAAGGACGGGGTGGTGTCCTAAGATGTGGTGACCGCTGAGGTCAATTGTGAGGACGTGGTGGTGTCCTGGGATGAAAACTTTACGATTTTCCTAATCGGGTGGTTTAAGGCCTTTCGGGCCCAAGATAGTGATTTGGGAGGTTTATACGGTCTTCCAAACTGAGTGATTTAAAGCCTTCTGGGCTGGAGATAGTAATGTGGGAGGTTTATACGGTCTTCCGGACCGAGTGGTTTAAAGCCTTCCGGGCTAGAGGTAGTAATGTGGGAGGTTTATACGGTCTTCCGGACCGAGTGGTTTAAAGCCTTCCGGGCTAGAGGTAGTATGAAGACTTGAATCGTCTTCTGGTTGTAGTTTGCCATGCGTGAGGACTTTGAGTCGTCTTCTGCCTGCGGTTTGCCATGCGTGAGGACTTGAGTCGTCTTCTGGCTGCGGTTTGCCATGCGTGAGGACTTGAGTCGTCTTCTGGCTACGGTTGTGTCATGTATGAAGACTTGAGTCGTCTTCTGACTGTGGTTGTGTCATGTATGAAGACTTGAGTCGTCTTCTGACTGCGGTTTGCCATGCGTGAGGACTTGAGTCATCTTCTGGCTGCGGTTGTGTCATGTATGAAGACTTGAGTCGTCTTCTGACTGCGGTTGTGTCATGTATGAAGACTTGAGTCATCTTCTGACTGCGGTTGTGTCATGTATGAAGACTTGAGTCGTCTTCTGACTGCGGTTTTCCATGCGTGAGGACTTGAGTCATCTTTTAGCTGCGGTTGTGTCATGTATGAAGACTTGAGTCGTCTTCTGACTGCGGTTGTGTCATGTATGAAGACTTGAGTCGTCTTCTGACTGGGGGTTTTGGTTCAGGAGTATGATCCTGAAGTTTGAGACTTTTTTGTGAGGCGTGGTTGCCTTGTGCTTGATTTCGAGAGGCGGGATTGCCTTGTGCTTTATTCGCTGGGGAGAAGGTTGGACCTACGATGGCCGCCGGTGTTCATCTGTTGGGGATCATTGTGGCCTTGTAGGGGCCTTTTCTGCTGAGAGGGTGACTTTGGGCTTACTTTGATGGCCGGTGTTTGCGTTGTCGTTGAGCATTTTGGAGGCGTTTTGTGCCTTGAGATTTGTGCTGGGAGGTGTTGACCCCTTCTTGCGCTTGTTTTGCCGTTGAGTGGGCAAGGTCCGGGCTTACACTGACGGCCGGTGGTTGAATTGCCGTTGAGTGGGCGAAGTCCGGGCTTACATTGACGTCCGGTTGTTGAATTGCCGTTGAGTGGGCGAAGTCCGGGCTTACATTGACGGCCGGTGGTTGAATTGTCGTTGAGTAGGCGAAGTCCGGGCTTACATTGACGGCCGGTGCTGGGGATATATAGTCTTGTACGACTTCCTTTTGAATTGTTGGGGAAGGAGCTCGGGCTTACTTTGATGGCCGGTGCTTGCGTTGCCGTTGAGCGGGCGAAGTCCGGGCTTACATTGACGGCCGGTTCTTGAATTGCCGTTGAGTAGGCGAAGTTCGGGCTTACACTGACGGCCGGTGGTTGGATTGCCGTTGAGTAGGCGAAGTTCGGGCTTACACTGACGGCCGGTGGTTGGATTGTCGTTGAGTGGGCAAGGTCCGGGCTTACATTGACGGCCGGTGGTTGAATTGTCGTTGAGTAGGCGAAGTCCGGGCTTACATTGACGGCCGGTTGTTGAATTGCCGTTGAGTAGGCGAAGTCCGGGCTTACACTGACGGCCGGTTGTTGGATTGCCGTTGAGTGGGCAAGGTCCGGGCTTACATTGACGGCCGGTTGTTGAATTGCCGTTGAGTAGGCGAGGTCCGGGATTACACTGACGACCGGTGGTTGAATTGCCGTTGAGTGGGCAAGGTCCGGGCTTACACTGACGGCCGGTTGTTGAATTGCCGTTGAGTAGGTGAAGTCCGGGCTTACATTGACGGCCGGTTCTTGAATTGCCGTTGAGTATGTGAAGTCCGGGCTTACATTGACGGCCGGTTGTTGAATTGCCGTTGAGTAGGCGAGGTCCGGGCTTACACTGACGGCCGGTGGTTGAATTGATTGGTTAAGGACCAAACTGCACTGAATTTGCTGAAATAGGCCTTAGGACAGCCAGGGGTAAAGATTATAAGGGCAGAAAAGTAATTTGGCCCCTTGTTGCAAGAAGGTCCGTACGGACCAACCTGGGATGCAAAGAGGTCCGTACGGACCAGGTTGGTTTTTACAGTTCCCAAATTTTGACTGGGTTAAAAACCCGAGGCGTCCCCTTCATTTCCCATTCCCAGTTTCACGAACCAGCCGAGAGAGAGAGAGGAAAAAACCTCCATTGTTAACCAAAATCCTCCATTTTTAGCTTGAATTGCTCGCAATGGCAGAAGGATCTCGGAGGGGTCGTCGACAACGCAGTCAAGAAGTGATCGAGCAACGGATGGAGCTCCAAAGAAATTGGATCTCCTTTGTTCCATCTTCGAAGAACCCGGATGTATTGTATCCGAATCCGGAGGTGCACAATCGTCGCTCTAGGAACGTCGGGGAGGTAATAAATCCATTCCGTTTTGATTCCCTGCTCGAATTTTTTTTGAATGCTAGAACTAGGTTTTAGTTTTTCGCATTTTGGGGTTTTTGTTATTTGCCATGCCTTTTGTGAAATTCTTGACGAATTGTTGAAAATTAGCATGTAAATATTGTGAATATGTGCATTTTGTGCAGAAATGTGTAGATTAGCTCTTATTTGTGAAAATAAAGTGCCTCTCTATGAAAATGCATGTTTTGGTGTTTTGTACCTTATGCTATTTATGTATGTACAATGTGGGAAAAATTGTCATGTAGGGACAAATTTTGTAGAAAAGAAAAAAATGTGACATGTGCCGTGTTTCGTGACGGGTTTTGTCTGAAAGTATGTGCCGTGTAGGGACGGACTTTTCTTTTGAAAATGTGTTATGCAATGTGTGTCGTGTTTTTGGTGACGGACTTTGTGGGGAAAATATGTGCAATATGTGCCGTGTTTTGTGACGGGTCTTTTGAAAATGTGTCGTGTAGTGCTTGATCCCTTTGTTGAGAAAATTTGTACAGTGTGTGCCGTGTTTTGTGACGGACTGCATGGAAAAACTATGTATAATGCATGTCATGTTTTGAGTTGCATGTAAAAATTATGTGCAATATGTGCCGTGTTTCGTGACGGGATATATTGCTTTGCCGTGTTGGGACGGTCTTTTGTGCTTTGATTTTCTTTTGGTATTAAGTACTGTGACTGACGTACCTTTGTTGTGTTTGCCTGCAGGATGAGGGGCTCTTGACTGGGAAGGCCAAGAAGATGAATACTCGGGGATCGCTCGAGGCTGTTGTTGAGTTGTGGCAGCGGATGTCGGATATTTCTGTGGATGGTAGGCCAAGCCCCAGGAGAGGCCCAGTCTATGCTTGGCACAGGCGTGTTCGTGGAGAACTTGGCCGGGGTTTCTGACACGAGGAAGAACAAGAGCGTCTTCCTTGGCCTTTCTGAGTATTGGTGGGATACCACCCACACCTTCCATCTGAGCTGGGGAGAGGTGACGGTGACGCCCACGGACTTTGCTGCTATCACCGGGCTTTCCTTCAAAGGAGGGCCAGTGCGGTGGCGAGATATGATTTCTGAGGACGTGCTGACGGAGCTGCTGGGCTTTGCGCCTGTTCCTCGCAGGGGTCTTGGCATGTTGTATAGTGATGTTGAGATGAGGATCACGGCCAGTATTGGGGCCTATGTTCGGGGTACCGGCCGAGGTGACGGCGGGCGGGCAGCGCGCTCCTTCCTGTGGTTTGCGCTTTCCGAGACTTTGTTCTCGAACCACTCGACTACGGCTCCTTTTGCTCTGCTGGAGAGCTTGATTGATTTGGAGAGAGTTTGTGATATCTCTTGGGGCGAGGCGGGCTTGGCCGAGCTCTACTTCTCTTTGGACCGGTTTAGCCGGGGTGTGGCCAGTTCCTTGGCTTGTTTTGACTTTGCTTTGGAGGTATGAGTTTATTGCTGTTTTTGATTTAGCAACTTGTCGTTTCTCCGTTTTCTTTTGCACTGAGCCTTTTCTGCTTTTGTCACAGGTGTGGTTCTATGAGATTTTTCAGTGCTTCCCGTGGGATAGAGATCCTGGGGCTGTAGCAGCGTATCCCGCTATGTTAGGCTGGGCCCGCCCGGCGAGGAGGAGGAGGACCAGCAGGGGGAAGCTCACCATCGCCTACGGGGATGTGCAGGAGCATTTGGAGAGAGATAGCCTGGAGAGGTTTGTTCTGTATCCTTGGGCTCGATATGAGGATGATGACTTCGAGGGGGCTCCCCTGGTGACGGTGCAGCGGAAGATGCTGCGGGGCCTGACTTGTGACGTCATGTACCTGGGGGAGCGGGTCTTACGCGGCATGGCCGGGTATGCTTCCCTTGGCTCCGAGGGACCCTCCTTTTGGGATGCTTGATTCCCGGGATATGGATGTGTTAGATTTTGAGAGGTATCTTTGCGGCGTGAGTTCCGATGAGTTTGTGTTGTTTGGAGAGGAGTATGGGTCCTTCGTGAGGACGAAGTTGAGGACGCCACAGGTGTTGGCGAGGGAGAGGGAGGCTGGTCCGCAGGGTCCCCCAGAGGTTCCGGTGCCTGGGCCGGATTTTACGTATGTTCGTGGGGATTCCTCGAGGAGGAGGGTGTCACCCGTCCCCGAGCGAGCTCCTGCCGCCTGCCGCGTGGATCCTGATAGACCGTGAGTGTGCTTACTCTTTTCCATCTTGGCATCCCTTTACGTATTTTTCTCTTTTTGTTGTTGAGTATGACTTGTATTCTTTGAGCGTTTCTTTGGATGCTTGCTTGTGCGGAGTCCTGGAGGGCTTTTGACATGCGACCCGCCGGCCCATGCGGCGATGCGGTCTTTCGCGAAGAAGATGGCGTCGAAGATGTCTTGCCGGTCTTCACGACGTGTGCCGGCGTACGCGCCGATGCCTTCGAGGCATTCTGTAGATGTTCCTCCACCGAGAGCCGATCCGGAGCCACAGCAGGAGGGACCTTTGCGGGGGCGGCATAGCATGGATGCCGGGACGTCTTCGGGAGCGCCGAGGCCGCAGACCCTTTACCAGTTCTTTCCTCAGCAGGATGCACAGGGTAAGGGTTCGTCAGAGCCTTCTTTCTTCGACCCTTTCGTCGGATTTGATCCTTCTGATTACTTTGAGTACCAGCCTCCGGAGGGGGCTCGGTACTCTGATGACGAGGATGTGACGGGCGAGTTCACCGGGATGCCCGACTTTTCTCTTGAGGACCTTGGTGAGGAGGATGATGCCGAAGAGTCGGACTAGGGTTCATTTGCTTTCCCTCTTTCCATATCTTCTTCTTTTTTTTTTTTTTGTTTAGCAACATACATTATGTGTACCTGTAATAAAACATTCGCACTTGCACCGCAAAGTATTTTATTTTAAGATGTAATGTCGTTTTTGTGATTCCCGGGAATTGTCCTAGGAATTGTTGCTATTATTATTATTTTTTTTTTATTTTGTGCATGCCACGTGAGCTGAGAGTGCGTTTGTGGGTAGTATATGTTTGCCGAAAAATGGCTTTGGCCAGTGTTTGGGCAGTCTGGATCAAGGTCCTACTGAGAACAGTGGTTGTTGTACAGTTTGCTGAGAAAGTGGGGCCAAGATGCAATAAGGTCCGTACGGACAGACCTAGGTTGCAAAGAGGTCCGTACGGACCAACCTTGCTTTTGGGAAGGAAATAAATGCTTTCCAGTGTCTGGTCTTTCCCCATTTCCCCATTTACAGCCATTTTCGAGCTTTCTTCCCCATTTTCTCTAGAAACCTCCATTTTTGCCATGGATTCTTCGTATGTTCCTAGAATTTTGCCGAGGCTTTCGCAGAAGAGGCAAGTACACTTCCTTGAGCAGCTGAAAACGTGGATGCGACGCCGTATGAGGCATCAGAGACGGGCTTTCGAGGTAAGGTTTCATCTTTGCTCGATTTGGTCTTTTAAGGAGTTGGTTCCTGATTGGGAGTTATTGCGGGCTGCCGCGAAGTTCTGGGATGTTAGGAGGCATGTGTATTGCTTCTCCTACAATGAAATGGTGCCCACTTTCGAGGATTTTCGGGCTTTGATTGGAGGACCGGAGGTGGAGGCCATCTTGCTTCCTTTGATTTGTGGTGCTGCTGTGAGCGTGAAGCTTGCAGGCTTTCTTCGTACTTCATTGGAAGAAGTGCAGGGCATGATCCTTGATTCGGGTCATATTGACATTTCTGAGCTTCCAGAGCGGTTCATGGTTGATGATGAGAGTGATGTCTCTTGGGACGCATTTGCCTTGTGCGTGATGGCGACGCTTTTCATGGTCAGCTCCCTTGGCATTTGTGATGGCGCTTTGTTAGATGTGATTGGGCACTGCAGAGCTGGAGAGGATATTGTCCCGTTGGTGCTGGGGGAGACTCTTCATGGTATCGACCGTCTGGCGACTGGGGATCGTTTCATGAGAGGGGGAAGCCCCGCTTTGCTCACCTTGTGGCTGCGAGAGAGACTTCAGGCCATGCCCGAGGCTCCGACGTCGTTTAGCCCGTGGTCATTTGCTCAGTGACCTCTTGTGTTGGATATGGATCAGTCCGCCTGGGAGAGATGGATGGCACGGCTTGGTACGCATCAGATCCGTTGGTGGGTTCCTCACTGGGGGCTTGAGACTAGGAGGGTCTTTCAGGAAGGGTCCTATGTCGTCAGAGTTCCAGGTTTGTCTTGGTCCTCCTTCTATATTCCGTCGCTTGTTTCCTGGCAGTTTGGGATGAAGCAGGAGCCTTTGTTGGGCTGGGATGACCTTGCTACTACGGAGATAGCTCCTCTTTGTATGGCAGCTCCAGGTGCTTTCTTGTATTTTCTGAGGGTATGGAAGTATTCCGCTTTCCCTCCTGTGGTGCTCCTTAGACGTCGGGAGAGTGTCGTATTGACGACTCAGTACCTGGCCTGGTATGAGCAGCGTGTTGGGCAGTCCCAAGTGGCTTTGGAGAGCAGGCGTGTAACGATTCTGGGACCCGGTTGCCGTAGTAGCTATTGCCTTAGGAGTGCCGAAGCCTGGTCTGACCCTCAGGATGTTACGGGAGACACTTTATTTGACTACGAGACCAGAGTTGACCGACTGACGGGGAGAGGTCCTCTTTTACAGACTCGCAGGGAGGAGATCCGAGCCGAAGCACGGGCGAATGAAGCCCTGAGAGCTGCTGGATTGTTTGACTCTACGGGGAGGACCCCTGATCTCGGACTGAGAGACGCAGAGTTGGAGAGTTGGTTCGCGTGGAGCGAAAGAAGACTCACCGGGGACGAGGGAAGAAAGGGAAGAATGGCGAGGGGACAAGCGCAGATGGCGCGGAATGACCTCCTAGGTATCCATTCATTGCATTGTAAACACATTATTTGTTAAATGTATTAAGCTGTCTTTTAGCATGTTGTGAACTTGAGAGTAGACCGTGCTTGAACTCATCAAGAAATGTTGTAACCGTTAGTGATTTGTGATTTACTTTTAAAGCTTTGTCGAGACGCAAGATCTCTTGTTCGCTTTTGTGTATTTTGTGAACCTTGACGGCGTCCATCTTTGAACTTTTCTGTTGCATTTGCGGACTGAAGCAGTCTGGGCCATGACGGCAATCCCCTTTGCTTAGGCTTTGTGCTTGGCTGAGAGGTTGAATGATCCCCTGACAAGTCGTTTGATGGTCATTTCCGTAGCTTCCTTGCCCTTTGTTGGCGTCGGGCTCTTGACCTCAATTTCGCAGCTTCTGTTTGAGCTTTTTTTTTTTATTATTTTTTTTTGTGAGCCCTTGCTCGAGCTCTTTTTTTTTTTGAAGTGCGTGAGGGCGAAGACAAGCCCCTGGCTTGGAAGTAGACATGGGTCAGTCGTTTGACGTTGAGTGACCTCCGGATGTCCTTTGATGTTGCCGCCGTCGTTTGACTTGGTCAAGGTGACGTTGGGGCGTGCTCTTGAAAAGTGCGTAGCTTGATGGAGGTCTTGATTGACATTCAAACTTTTGACTTTTTTGTGTATTTTTAGCCCGGACCAATTAAGGTTGCCTACGTTCCCCCGGACTAGAGGGCTCAGGTCTGCGTAGTTCGACACTACATGGAGTGCCAATAGATGCACAGTTGTTCTTCTTTAGGCGAAGTATCTGCGAAGTTTGCTTCCGTTGACTGGATTCATGAAGGGATTGCCGTCTAGGTCTGTCAGCTTCATGGCACCTCCGGAGAAGATCTTTTGAACCACGAAAGGGCCGATCCATGTTGGTTCCCATTTTCCCAGTGGGTTGGTTCGAGTGGGAGGCTTTTCCTTGAGTACCAGATCGCCTTCCCTGATGTCTCGGGACTTGACTTTCTTGTCGAAAGCTCTAGCCATCCTGCTTTGATAGGCTCGGACGTGTTCCATGGCCTTTAGTCGTCGCTCGTCTAGCAGAGCCAATTCGTCATGTCGGCTTCGGAGCCATTCGACTTCGTTGACGTCATTTTCCAAGAAGACTCTGAGTGAGGGAATTTCCAATTCAATGGGAAGGACTGCTTCCATCCCGTATGTCAGGGCGAATGGGGTTTCTCCCGTGGCTGTTCTGACTGATGTTCGGTAGCCCCAAAGTGCAAGGTGCAGCTTCTCGGGCCAATCTCGTCCTCGGGTGGTCATTTTTCGGATGATCCGTTCGAGGGTCTTGTTTGCTGCTTCCACGGCGCCATTTGTTTGTGGCCGGTAGGGAGAAGATTTGTGGCGTGTGATCTTGAATTCGGCCAGCAGTCTGTCGAATTCCCCCTCGAAGTGTGAACCGTTGTCTGATATGACCTCATTTGGGATGCCGTATCGGCAGATGATGTTTTCCTTGAGGAAATGCGCGACCTTCTTGGAGGTGAGTACCTTGTAGGACTTGGCTTCGACCCATTTGGTGAAGTAGTCGATGGCTACTAAGATGAACTCGTGACCGTTGCTGCCTGGCGGAGCGATTTTCCCGATGACGTCTATTCCCCAAGTGGCAAATGGCCAGGGTGTAGTCATGCAGTAGAGATCGTGGGGCGGCAGATGATTGAGGTTGGAGAACCGTTGACACTTGTCGCAGCTTCGGACAAAGTGGATGTAGTCTGCCTCCATGGAGATCCAGTAGTAGCCCATCCTGAGAATGATTTGCATCAGGGCTCTGGCGTTCATGTGGGGACCGCAAGCCCCATTGTGGACTTCGTTCATGAGCTTGTTTGCCTCTTCCTGGTTGATGCAGCGTAGGAGTGGTCCATGGTAGCATTTTTTGTATAGCATGTCCCCGAGGATGACGAAGTGAGAGGCGAGGCGTTTTAGGGCCATGATGCTCTTGGCTTTGACCCCTTCCCTGCGTTGACCTTCTCCGTTCATGAAGGAGGTTTCCCCCTTTTTGAGGTATGGGAAGATCCGGTTGTGCTGGAAATGGCTTCGGACTTGCGTCTCTTTGGCTCTTCAGCAGTCTCGCAAATCGCTGTGATTAAAACCTCCTCGGCAGCTTGGGCCCGGTTTTTCT
Organism: Adenophora triphylla var. japonica; assembly: GCA_022495995.1. Lineage (NCBI taxonomy): Eukaryota > Viridiplantae > Streptophyta > Magnoliopsida > Asterales > Campanulaceae > Adenophora > Adenophora triphylla. Next base: position 297,570 of record JAFEMH010001015.1, read on the forward strand.
CTCGTTTGAAAACATGCTTAAATGTTTGCTTGATGCATTTATTCAATTAATGTGCTTGCCTTTTGTAAAGATGAATTGCTATTAACTGTTTTGATTAGTTAACTCATCACTTGTTAAAGATGCAATGAAATGATTTTTTTAGAAAGGTCGGACCTTTTATTGAAAGCGTGAAGACTGTACATTGTTGATCAAAGACTCACAATCGTTGGGCGTAAAGCCGTCAAAAGACTCAAAAGATGTGAATTCACAGACAACAAGACTCGAAGCTAGACTATAGGCGACGAGGGATTGGACCAGGCTTCATTACTCTCGGCTGGTTGTAGCTCTAGAGGGAGTGGTGATGGTTCAGGTGGCCAATCTTCCCTTAGCATGAGTCCCGGAAAATAGCTCGCATGTGGTTCGATTTCAAACCAGATCGCGGAGGTTTTTGGTTGCTCCCCTGATGATGTCCCTCCATTAGTGTTGCCACCAGTCCTTGGGGGTCTTTGATGATAGAAGTCGCTGAGGGCTACTTCTAAGATGGCGAAGCATTCGCTGATTCGGAGTTGATTCTTGCTGATGTTGATCATTTTCATAGAATCTGCCTCTTTATCTGGGATCTTTGCTTGGACGACATTTACAATGTCTGATTCGAGGGGGCATGCTATATCTCCTTCCCTGATTAGGCCTTGGAGGAGGTTGCGCCACTGCTCATCTAGGTCGGACACCGGAATGTTGAATTGAACTATGCTGTGATGGCTGTCCCCGTAAGATTCGAGAGTGTCGGCCAGAGGGTTGTCTTGTACCGGGGGATCGGTGATGAGCCAGTTTGCAAGAGGGTTTTCTGCGAAGTAATGGTCTACTCCTCGATCAATATCCATCAGGGCGTCCATCTCTTGATCTTCTCTTAAGCATTCTTCACAGTCGCATATATCAGAGTTGTCATCCTGACCCATGAGCTCTTCGATTTCCAGCTCGTCGCGGCTTAGAGCGTGGATGTAAGGATCCACTTCGTAGCGGGACAGGGTAGGAGACTCATCTGGAGAAGAGTATTCGGTCATGTCGGGACCTTCTTCTGGGTCGTAGCTTGCTGGCCAAGCACTTGCCATTGCACTGCTTCCGCGGATCACTTCGATCACTCCATTGGCGTTGATGAATTTCACGTATTGGTGAAGAGTAGATGATACTGCTTTCATCTGATGTATCCAAGGTCGTCCCAAAGAAGGCAGAAGGTTGGTTTGATTTCCTCGACTTGGAACTCTACCGACTCGAGTTGTGCATCGAATTGGATCCTCAGATTGATTACTCCTACGATTGGCCGTGCAGTGGAATCGTAGGCTCGGATTACCCGGGGTGAAGGCCTTATCAGGGAGCGGTCGATACGGAGTCGTTTCAGTGTGCTCAAAGCGATGATGTTGTATCGGCAGAGAGCCATTATCAATCAAGACGTTCGGGAGGAAGAACATCTCTATTTTTATGAGGATGAGGAGGGCTTCGTTGTGCCGATTCTCACATGTCGGCAAGTCATCGTCTGTGAAGACTAAGCCGCTTCCCGTGCTACCATTTGACTCAGTCTCCTCTGGGGAGCGTTCGATCCATCCATTTGTATGCCTTGGTCGGGCACGATCGTAGGGAGACGGTTGCCCTGGGCGTTCTTGTCTGAATTCCCGGTCACGAGACCTTTTGACTCTGGTTTCATGCTCCCAGTCATAGCGGGACAGCATGCTGACGATTTCGGAAATTGCAGGGGGTCTGCTCTCGCTTGGAGTTTCGTCAAAGGCTATTGAGTTTACCCTGTCGTTCTGGGGGAATGGATTTCCGATGGTATTGGGACCACGAGGGCGTTCCAATTTTCCCTCCTCAATGAGCCCCTGGACCACCTTCTTGAGCACGAAGCAATTGTCGCTGGAGTGGCCGGGGTAGTTGTGGAAGGCGCAGTGCTTGCTCATATCCATGTTGGGTTTGGGAGTCTTCGGTTGGAAATTCTCGAGAGGCTTGAGAAGATTTCGTTTCACCAAAGCTTCAAATACTTGACCCAAGGGCATTTCGAGGTTGTCTAAATGCTGGAATTGTGGGAAGCGAGGGGGATTGTTATTCTTTGGGGCTGCTTGATCGCGGTTTACTTGAGCTCCGTTCTGGATGTAGTGTACTGTTCCGGCTGCTTCTTTTCCTTTGTTCGGGGCAGGAGTTGAAGTTGCCAGGTTTGTCCGATAGCGGTAAGACGAGGCAGGGGTTGCTGTTGCCTTTTGAAGACTCAGAGTCTTCTCAAACTTTGTCCCGGCGTTGACCATGGCACGGAGATCTGGATAGAAATGGTGGCTGATCAAGGTCCTCAAAGATGGCTTGAGGCAGGAATGGAAGATGTCCATCTGCTCTTCTTTGGAAAGTGGATCCATTATCTCGCTGAGCTTCCAATTCCATCTTTTGTAGAACTCGCCCACTGGTTCGTCATCCTTTTGTTCGGTGGCTTGCAGGTCATGGCGGTTTGTCTCCCATTCAAGGTTGGCGCGGTACTTTTCTAGGAAGATCTCGCTGATTTGATCCCACGTGGAGCGGTTTTCTGCCTTTACGTTAAGGAACCACCTTAGTGCTGTGGATTTGAGAGAATGCTGAAAGTGATCCGCCATCTGTTGAGGGGTTGCCCCTTTGGCTCTCATACCCAGGACATAGGTGTCGATGTGGGTTTTTGGGCATTCTGTCCCGTCAAACTTTTCCATTTCTGGCATCCTGAATTTCGGAGGGAGAGGGACCACTTTGCTCGGATCAGTAGGCAGGAGGGAGTCCTTCCGAGAACTAGCTAGCTTGCCTTGCATGTCCTTCATTTGTTCGATCAGCCAAGCCATGTGGGGATCAGCTGTCTGAGGTGGGTTACCGTTTTCAGGGACGGAAACCGAAGATGGAGGTGGATTGGCTGATGGGATCGCCATTCGGGAGTCTTGGGGAGGTAGTTGAGTGTATACCAACCCATACCCTGGGGTGTTGAAGTTGAGGGCGTGATTGCCAGGTCCGCTAAGGGTTGTGTTTGGGAATTGGGGAAATGATTCGTTAGCCCCAAGTGGCAGACTAGCAGGTGGCAAGCTTGAAATGTCGGGATATCCAGTCAGGATCCGTCCACAGTAAGCGTGGGGACTTTTGATTGTGGTTGCGAGGCTCGTATAGAGGCAAAGGATTGAATCGTGGGGGATACCGAGATGCATTGGGATCTGACGGAGCCGAGCACGTATGTGTGATGTTGGTACTGAGCTTAATGTGCAGAGTCGGGAAGCCTGATCTGCTGAGGCGGGCATCTTGGGCGCCCTTGGCTGACGCTTTGAAGGAAGCTTTGAGCGAGAGCTGCCTGCGTTGCTGGGATCTCGTAACCCAGGCGGAGGCGGGACCTGGCGATAGCTTTGAGAAACCGGGGGAGCCGGTATGTCTTCGTCCTCTATGAGAACAAAGGTTCCGTCAGATTGGGGAACTGCAACTGTTCCTCGAAGACGCAAGGTGTCTACGATCCAGGCTTGCTGCTCTTCTTGGCGCTTCTTGATGGTTTCGAAGGCTCGCAGCACCTCCTCCATTGTCTAGAAGTTCCTTAGTGGCGGGGTTCCGTTTCCCTCACTGTTATCTGTTAATCCCGTCATGGGAGAGTAGCGGACGGTGCGGACCGTTGAACTGGAAGGGCTATCGGACCTTGTGACCTCGATACTGAAAAGGCGGCTCCCGGGTATTCTCAACCACTCTCGGTTCGCTGAAGGGGGTGATGGGCAAGGTTTAGACACAGGAATGGCCTCACGGGATAAAAGGGGGAAAGCTCACGTGGCATGCGGTTTCCGTTTCTTTTATATTTTTTTTGTTGTTTTAATTTACTTAAAACATGTTTTCTCAGAGTCCTAGGTAGGTTGGAAAAGATTGCTCTTCTTTTTCGCAACTATGCTAGATCCTGGGTCAGTGGAGACCATCTGTGCGGCTATAAGCCCCTCGTTTTGCACCTGTATTTCGACATCCCAGGGTGGACAGCCCCGGGCGAGGGTCCTATAGGGCAAGCGGTTTCCACCGGCCTAAAAAAATCGAACCTAAGGACCGAGCCTGTCATGTTCGTTTTGATGCGTTAGCCATGTGAATAGTGAATCGAGCCGGCCACTGAGTCAAGATCAGGTCAAGAGTTCGGCATGACCTCTCTTTACCTTGCTTGCGCAAGGGATCTGTGATGTTAGGCGTTGGCTGGGTCATATTGTCATGGCTGACGTATCAAAGGCGTGATGACATGGTGTCATGTGAGCATGGATGTATATCCGGGACGGAACATTGTCTGGGTGTAGCTTCGGAAATCAAGATCAGGTCGAGATTTTAGCATGACCTTTCATCGCTTTGCTTGCGCAAGGGATCTTGAGTTCCGAGCCTTGACTCAGAAAATGGCCGGCATGGTATATGGATCCAGTGTATGACACGGATGTGTAAAAACCAACCGAGTCTGGACAGAGTGTGACTCAAGACTCAAACGTGCAGGGTTGACGCTTGGCTAGGATGGGATGTTTGGAATGATCATGTGCGCATCCAAGAGCCCTAGGAAGACCAAACGGACTGCAACTGAGACCACTCCGGGTTAAGGGTTGTAGTGTGCAGTGTATTCGAGGCGGCGGTGCGCGTAGCGTGCGGGTGTAACCGAGGCAGCGAGCGTGTGCGTAGTGTGCGGTGTAACCGAGGCAGCAGTGCGAGTAGTGTGCGGTCTCTAAAATTCTTTTTCTGAGTAAAACAGAAGTTTTTTTTCGAAGAATTTTAAATGTATGCACAGATGTATATTGATGCATTTTTTTGTATTTTTATTTTTTTTTGTAAAATAAAAAGTAAAGCACGTGTACACACACAATAGTTAAAGAAGGGGGTAAAATGAAAGTTTGACCCTCATCATCGTCTTAAAAATCTTTTGTTTTGTTTAAAAAGATTTTAAAACAAAAAGTCCCCAGTGAGTCGCCAACCTGAAATTACCCTAGATTCGGCTCGCTAGAAGCGCGGAAGCCCGTGCAAGATCTCCATCGTGTGTCGCCACCCGGAATGTTCGCCCGGATCCGAGAGGCAGCGCGTTCACGCCCCGACATCTGGCTTTACTCCGCTTTAGCGTTGCGTGTTGGAGGTGTCTCGCTGTGTTTTGCTTTGTAGAGTCGCCACGCCGTTTTTATTGTTAAGCCCAAACATTGAAAAAGGGCATCAGTTTAAAAATAATGATAAACTGTTTTTGTGTGATGAGATTTTGAGTTCGGAGGTCAGATGACTCCTCGGAAAGAGAATATTAGAATCTTAGAGCTCACCCGAGTCGCCTCGTAAAAATGAGTCTTTCGAATACCCCTAATATTCTTTAATTGTTGTGTGTGTGTGTGTGTGCTTTTAAAAATGCATGTTGTGTCGGATGTCTACATTGTACACTACGTATTGAAATGTATTGAAATAGTAATGGAAGGAAGCCTTACCAATGTTGGTTCGTGTCTGTCTTCCGCTGGGGAATAGTGTTTGGAGATGGAATGATGTTCCGGCACGGACCGGGATTGCTTCGCGAGGGGCCGGTTGTCTGCGGACAGAGTTTCGGCGTGAGTTGAGATTGTAGGCTGCGTTAGGGCAGAGGTTCGGCATGCGTTGGGATGGCAGGAGTCACTCGAGCAGAGTTTCGGCGTGCGTTGGGATGGCAGGAGTCACTCGGGCAGAGTTTCGGCGTGGTTTGGGATCGCCGGTTTGACTCAGAAAGAGTCGGGACACCTTGGAAAGACTAGGCAAGGCCTCGAAGTACCACGAGGGGCCTCAAAGTACCTCGAGAGTGCCTCGGGGCAGCGCGGGAGCGTCGCGGGAGCGCTCGAAGAGGCTTCGGAGCACCACGAGGGGGCTCGGAAGGATCCGAAAGGGGCCGGGATTGCCCCGAAGGGTCTTAGAGGGGAGCCTGAAGGCTGGGGGGAGAGGAGAGAAGAGGGAGGTGTGTGAAATGAGGGAGGGGGAGCCCTCTATTTGAGGGAATCTGTGATGATGGAGAAGATTCAGCCATGATGGCTTTTGGGTGCAATAAGGTCCGTACGGACCATCTCTGCATGCAAAGAGGTCCGTACGGACCATCCATGCAGGGGGGTAATGATTTCTCCGGGATTTGAGGGAATATGGTGGACTTTAAGGGGATTCAGTAATTATTAAAACAAAGAGGTCCGTACGGACCACTTATGCTTTTCCAATTTCCTGAAAATTCCCAAAAGGTCCTTTTGTCCCTTTTTATCCCAGAAAGGCTCCTCCCTTGGTTTGGCTGAGGGTTTTGAGAGGGTTTTGAGTGCCAGGGGTCTTCGAGACTGTGTTTGTGAGTCTGCGGTGTTTCCCATGTGCTCGAAAGAGGGTGATCCAGATTGGGGTACTTACAGCTTCCACAAAATTTTGTAAACAAGTTTTAGAAGTGGAACCATAAACTATGTCATCAACGTAGATCAGAGCAATGACAAGCTCTTTATTTTCCCTAAGAATAAATAATGTCCTATCGGCTTCTCCTCTAACAAATTCATATTCAAGAAGGAAACTTGTTAGACGCCCATACCATGCACGAGAAGCTTGTTTCAAGCCATATAAGGCTTTATCAAGTCTGTATACATGATCTGGATGGAATGGGTCTTCAAACCCTTTAGATTGCTCAACATAGATCTCTTTATCTAAGTACCCATTCAAGAAAGCCGTTTTAACATCCATTTGGTGCAATGTGATTTTAAGGTAGCAAGCTATAGCAAGAAGAAGTCTTATTGACTCAATTCTAGCCACAAGTGCAAAGGTCTCGTCAAAGTCGATTTCTTCCACTTGTGTATAGCCTTGAGCCACAAGACGAGCTTTATTACGAACAATATTACTCAATTCATCAGATTTATTTTTGTAAATCCATTTAGTTCCAATAATATTTGTATGTAAATGACATGGAACTAAACACCAAACCTCGTTACGGGTAAATTGTTCAAGCTCTTCTTGCATAGCTTGTATCCAGAAATTATCATTTAAAGCCTCAATCACATTCTTTGGTTCAAGAGAAGAAACGAAACAGGAGTGTTTTACCTTGGAGTATGTGGAGGACATACACACATACCTTACCATATCTCTGTAGTCAACTGGCTCCTTATTTCTTATTCGAACCCCTTCACTAACATCACCAATTACCTGAGTAATGGGATGATAATTTCTAATTCGAGCTGGGGGGATCTCTCCTGCCTTGATGGTACACCAATCCATCTTATTCTTCTGAGTCACTACTCTCAGAATTTCCAGTCACTATTCTATTCTCCAGTGTTGCCTCATGTGCTGCCATTTCAGGGGCAACACTTGAATCTGTGGCTGTAGTGGTCGAACCAGTTTCTGTTTCAGCCCTTTGTTCAACTTCTTCCAGCAAAGTCAGAGGTATATCTTCGGCTGGTTCTCCTGTGGCACTCAAGTAATCGTTAAATTCAATATTTACCGACTCTTGAATCACTTTTAACCTCAAATTATAGACTCGATAAGCATGACTGTTTTGAGAGTAGCCAAAATAAGATAGCTTTGTCACTCTTAGAATCTAGTTTTCCTAAGTATTCCCGGTCATTTAAAATGTAGCACAAATATTCAAACACGTGAAAATAGTGAACCATAGGTTTCTTTCCATTTAAAATCTCATAGGGTGTCATAGTAGTACCAGGTCTTAAGAAAACTCTATTCGTAGTGTGACATGCTGTGTTTAATGCTTCGGCCCAAAAACCTTTAGAAATATTTCTAGCAATTAACATAACACGAGCCATCTCTAACAAAGTCCTATTTTTCCTTTCATCAATACTATTTGTTGTGGTATTTTGGGTGCTGAAAATTTATGGTGTATTCCCTTTTTACTACAAAATGTAGAGAAGGGGATGTTTTCAAACTATCTACCATGATCTGACCTTATTCAAAAAAATAGGAGAACAAAACATGTTTTTGATTTTAGAGACTAAGTGAGTAAATTTATCAAAAATTTCAGATTTTTCCCTTAAGAAATAGACCTATGTAAACCTAGAAAAATCATCAACTATAACATAAACATACTTCTTACCTCCCAAGCTTTCTACCTCAATAGAAGCCATCAAGTCCATATGTAAAAGCTGAAAACAATGTGTTGTTCCTGAGTGTTGCTCATTGTGTTGTCCAACACTGTGAGCAACACGAGTCTGCTTACCCTTTTGGCAGTCACCACACATTATGGTGTCTTTGAGGTTTAATTTAGGAACACCTTTGACGACATTGAGTTTGATAATCTTCTCAAGATTCCTATAATGAGAATGACCTAACTTTTGATGCCATAACCTTATGTCATCAAGTTTTGTCAAATTACACACTGGTTTATTACCAACGAGGTAGCAATTATCACTTGATCTTATTCCAGTCATGACACAAAAGTTAGTATTATCAAACACTTCACAGGTATTTTTATTGAATTTTACCTCCAAATTGTCATCACATAATTGGCTAATGCTAATTAAATTAGCAAGTAGACCATCTACATGCAAGACATTTTTTAACGGAGGAAAACCAACAATATCCAGTATTCCTTTTCCAATTATTTCACTCTTGCCTCCACCACCATAAGTCACTGAGCCTCCTTGAATAGGTTGGTACTCCGTTAGGAATGATCTTGTTCCCGTCATATGACGTGAACAACCACTATCAAAGTACCAAGCACCTGAAACGTTAGTCCTTAAAGTTGTGTACACAATATAGCATTTCAGTTTTTCTTTGGGTAACCAAGCCTTTTTTGAAAATCTGGATTTCTGTTCACCAGTGTTGTCTTGAGTGTTGCCCTGATAATTTCGCGACACTTGAGGCAACACTTGTAGACTGAACATTTTCTTTTGAAGAATAAAGCAATCTGATTTTTTATGTCCAGATCTTTGGCAGTATTCACATTCAATGGATTGATCAGACGTATCACTAGAAGTATTACCCTTTTCCTTGACACGCTCTTTTACAAAATAATTTTTAGTTTCAACATCAAACAAGGAAGAGGTAATATTTTCTAGTGATTCTTGGAACCCAAGACCAGCTTTAAGAGGCTTACTCAAATTGAGTATCTCATCCAATTTGGATGAACTCGTGTTGAGTTTTTTTAAGGTGGATTCGGCTAGGCTGAGTTTGGCCTTGAGTTTATTAAGATCCAAATCTCTCCTACTGAGTTGAACCTCCAGCCGAGTCAAGGAGTTTTTAAGATCATGATTTTATTTTTTCAAGAAAACCACCATCTTGTTCTCCTTTTTTTCATTCTACGAGGAGAGACTTATAGAGGTTTTTTAATTCATGAATGAGTTCATCTTTACAAATATCATCCTCTATAGACTCCTCTGAATTTAAACCAACAGAACCATGCAAGCAAATATCATTTAAAGAATCATACCTGCTGAGTGTTGTGTCAAGTGTTGCCATTTCATGGACGACACTTGAGGCAACACTTTCTGAAGAATTCACAAGTGTTGTGTCAGGTGTTGTCATTTCTGGGACAACACTTGAGGTAACACTTTCTGTCGAAGGCAGCTCCTCTACCGTGGCCATCATGACCACTTGCTCGGCCTTTTCATCTTTCTCCGTTCCTTCCTCCTCTCCGTCACTAAGATACACCCATATATTTTTGTCCGCCTTTCTCAATGTATTTGCACATTCACTGGCAATGACCCCAATCGGAACAAGCATGACATTGAATAGATTCAATGTACTTAGGATCGGATCGGGACTTTTCCGAGGATGCACGTCTAGGTGGGATGTCTTTTGGGTTCGGAGGAGGAACTCTTCTTGGCACAAAACTTGACGTTTTGGATTGTTGGTCCTTAGCTTTCACCTGCACACTGTTAAATTTCCTAAGCATGGAATTGTATTTCTTTGCAAGTAAAGCTACACTAGTATTTTTATCTAATTCCTTGAAGGCTTCATCTTCATCATCCACACATGTGTCCGAAGATTCGACTTTTAAAGCAATGTTTTTGCCTTTTGAAGCCTCGATTTGCTCATTCAAATTTAATTTGAAATTCTTTAAAATACTCATCAAGGAATTAATGTCCATAGTTAAAAGATTATGGGCCTCTTCAATGGCTGAAACTTTAATATTAAAACGTTTGGGAAGAGTACGAATGGCTTTTGAAACAAGTTTTTTATTAACAAAAGGTTCTCCTAATACTTGACAAGCATTTGAAATATCAGTCAACTTTTCAAAATACGATGAAATGTCTTCGTTTTCCCCCATTCTTAATCTTTCAAATTTACTAGTGAGACCCCTAAGCTTTATTTCTCGGACACTACCATCTCCTTCACAAAATCTTTATAAAGTATTCCAAGCATCTTTTGCAGAGGGACTATTTTGAATGAGTTGGAACATATGCATGTCAACTCATTCATAGATAGCATTTAGTGCATTTTCATTGAAACTAGCAAGATTATTTTCTTCAATTGTCCATTCAGATTCAGGTTTGACTTGAATGTCACCATCTTCATCTGGAAGGAGTAATGGAAGAGAATGACCATTTAAAATAGATTGCCAAGCTCGAAGATCAATTGATTTGATATGCGAGCGTAGGAGAATCTTCCAATAAGCATAATTTGATCTATCTAAAACCGGTAATCTCTTTTGATTAGGGTTGGCAGGATCATAAGCCATGACAAAAGGGTCAAGACATTTAGTATATCAAGTGCTAGGCTCTGATACCAATTGAAATTGTCTATGTCTTAGAAAAGTGAGGTGAAACTCACAAAGTGAGACGAAACTCACAAGGGTTGTCCTTAGTGTTGGCAACACTAACAACAACACACACCAATTTGAAAAAACACAAATAAATAGAAATAAATCTAATTTGCAGCGGAAGTAAATACAATACACAAGAATTATATTTTTATCAAGTTATATAAATATATAACTTGATGGGTGCCAGGAGGGCAAGACCTTTCTATATATAATATGAATTCAATACAAGGTCAAAGAAGTTTCCTTAATGATAAATAATCATTAACTCAAGGAACAATAAACAAAGAACTCTCTCTAATACAATCACTCAAAACCTCACTAAAATATGAAAATATATGTGAAACTTTCGAGTGTCGGACAGAGTGTTGCCAACACTGAATGGCAACACTTGAAGAGAAGAATTCTTTTCTTGTGCAGATTTGCGTTTTCTGAATTGGATGATCACTTAGGCTGATCGACTGCACTATATATAGGCCTCCAAAACTTGGAGCCTACTCAAAATGATCAGATAAACAACCTTGAGTTTGTTTCCTCCTTTTTAGCCTTCTCGCCTCAATTATAGAAGACTTGGTCTTCATAGCTTCTCTTGCTTGTACCTCTCTGCTGAAGATGCTTTGTACTTTGACTTGATCTCCCCCTGAATAGCTAACCAATAGATATTTTACTTGGTCATCAATTTAACATATAAACATGTTTATATGTTATTTTCTTCTCTCCTTCGTGAATCACGCCTGGGCACTTTCTGTTGACTCATTCAAGCTCATAAATAGCAGACTAACTACTGATATTTAAACATTAATTTACACATTATTATTTGTGAAAAATACAGTAACTATTCTGGTGCTGCCAAATGGCAACACTAGTGGCAACACTGGTTTGCAACACTAGGGACAAAATTCATGGCAACACATGATCTAACATTAACAAATTCTTTGTTTTGTTGCGATTGTTTTGGAGAAAGGTTTTTGCAAAATTCGGATTTTTGTGCAAAGTATTTTGTTAAATAAACAAAGGATCTAATTAAACATAAAGCATGAGAATAATAAAATTAAAAAATAAATTACGGAAACGGAATGCTACAGTAATTATGCTATAGTAAAATTGATTTTTCTACTTTAAAGGTACGTGGTTATTGTTCTACCTACCACACTGTATATAATACAGCTGCTTAAGTATGTTTAATTCATACTTAAAAGTGATTTTGCATCACCTGAGCCGGCCGGTTTCCAACCTATATACGTTAAAAGTACTTTATTTAAATTGAGCAATTTTTTTAACTAGTATAAGAGGAACGGTAGGTGACGTTGTTAAACCATAATTTATCCCCCATAAGAGGCTTCTCAAATGATTTACGGGAAGGTTAATGGTTTCCAGCCGATATACCTTTCCTTAATTAATTATTTGAATAAATAAATAAATAAATCAAAAGGATACTGAAGAAATACGTACTTTGTTATTGCTAATTGATTGGTACAACAGCTGATGGTTACAATGTTTGAGAGGAATTTTTTAGAGAAATTCTAGAGAGAAATGGAAAACTAAAATCTGCCTAATAATGAAAACTATGATCTGTTTATATAGCTACGGATTTCAAAATTTTCTCAATGTAATTTACAAACATATTGTAGTGGGGCGGCTAATGTGTTGCTTTTGTCTTTGTCTTTTTCCAGGTTTTGCAAAGTGAGCGAATGCTTTTTGAAGGATGTGAATGGCCAGTTTTGGAGGCATTTGTTTTTGTCGGGGTGGCTGTACTGTTGGCTTTATTACTTTTGTAGTTTCTGTGGAGGATGCTTTTTGTCGTGGGCTGGGACCACCATGTGCTGATGCTTGATGATGTCGTTGCTTTGTCTATAGGTCTAGCTGTACTTGGGTGAAAAAATCTTCATTTGGAACGGCGTCGTCAGGTATTGTGGAGGATGGGCTTCCTTCTTCACTGAGCTGGGCCATTAATTTGTCTAAGTCATTTGGATTTGTACATTGGGCCATCTGGACCATTATCTGCTATTTTTGCGAAGGAATTCTTCATTTTGTTTCGATTGTTTTGGAGAAAGTTTTTGCAAAATTCGAGTTTTGTGCAAAGTATTTTGTTACAGGTTCTTGGCTGCAATCAGCTAAAGTTGTGTTGTCCCACCATTTGATTTTGTATTTGCGGATCAAGATAGGAAGGATAGTTTTGTACACACACTCACACTTTAGTTGCGCTGAGGCATTTGATTTCTTTGAGGCACCCATTTGTACACACTCACACATTTGTTATTCCTTCAGGTCAAATTCAGTCATAAAAATCCAAGAAACTTGAAAGTTATGACAGAATAAGGCCCAAAGAGGGGATTGGGCAATATGCTCTGGATAGTTGACTTGTTTAGAGAATTGGTCAAAAGCATTTTGTACACACACTGGAACAATTTGTTTATCCAACCCAAAATTCTTCCACCAGTGATGGAACCAGAACGAAGTTGGATATGAAAATTGGGGATTGAAATAGAAAAAATATGAAAGAGAAAATGATTTGTTTTGTTTAAAAAATGCTCGTGTCCAAGCTGTAATATAGTCCCAATAGTTAAATCGGACTGAATTGTTTGGGAAAATTAGATCTCTTGCTTCATTAGGTTTTTGACCCCAATCAGAGATTGTAAGAAATTTCAAAATATTTACTTTACAATATCGTATTTTGGAGGCATCCAAATGGTCTGTGAAATATTGAAAAGTAGTTGATTTTGTTTGAATTAAAATGTTTCCATAATAATACTGGGATTTGGTAAAATTGTCAGGTAGATAATTATGCGAGATTAGGAGGAGGAATCCAGAAATTTGATAGGGATGCCAATTTGTATTTATTTCAAAATATTCTGGTTCTAAAACACAGATGAACTCTTCATAGGTTTTGTGATAATAAGCAGTGGGTGGTGTGTTTTTTGGATAGGGACTGGGAGAAATTTGTCTAATTGATTGTTCACTTGCTACTGGGGGGTTTTCTAGTTTGAGGGTTTGTTTGTATGTTGTAATCTGTTGGGTTGAACTGAGGGGAGGTGTGGATATTTGTGTGGGTGAGGAGAAAAGGGTTTTGAGTGTGGTCATAAAATGGCAAATTTGTTTTCTTTTGTAGGGATTTTGTCAGGGATAAACAAAGGAAGTTTTGTTAATAGTTTTGCTGTAAAGAGGAACTTCTTTTCTTTGTTCTTCGCAGAGGATCCTGTAAACAAGATATTATTCTGATAAATGTAGGGGGTTTTGTTGGAAACTTCCGATATAATTATTTTCTATGCATTTTGCGATTCTTTTTAATGCAGAAATATCTGCTTTAATGATGGTAGTGAAGTGACGGAAAAAACTGTATTCTAAAAGTTCCTCTAGGTCATAAATATGTCATCTAAGTTTTACTATTTTGTTAAGGGGTACTGTTTCATGGATGTTTTTACATTCTTTTAACAATACATCTGTTTTTTGTAAACAATAATTTAAATAATTTAAATTGTTTAAGTGTATAATATTATTATTAATAACAATAGGCCAATCTGATTCTTTTTTAGTTTGTGCTATAAGAATGGTTTCTTCATTAAGTTTTTTCATTTTAGTTGGATTTTGTCTTATTTGTGATGTGGAACCTATTTCTAAGTTAAGTGGCTCCATTCCCTTGTAGGAATTCTCTGGTTAAAAAGTCTGGGACAGAATTGTCTTTTCCTGCAATATGTATTATCTCAAAAAAATTGATAATAATGCTTGCCATCTGGCAAAAATTTGTTTGGCAGATAGATTTTTAACATCTTTTTGTAAAACGTCTTTTGTAGCTTTGCAATCGACTTTGATTGTAAATTTTTGATTTAATAAGTCGTCTTGAAATTTTGTTCTGCATAATAATAAGAAAAGAATTTCTTTTTTTTATTGTTGAGTACTTGGAGTGGGTATCATTCCATATTCCTGAATAATATCTAATAATATGAGTTTTTTCGTTAATTTGTTGGGTCAATATTCCTCAATATCCTATATTCGAGGCATCAGTGGAAACTGTTTATGGGGCTTTTGGATCACAGATTTTAGACATGGTAATTTTTTAACATGACTTTTGATATGTTTGACAACTTTAGTATGTTCATTTGTCCATGGCTTTGGTTCCTTCTTTAGCCTATCAAAAAGGGGTTTGCAAATTTGTCTCAGTTTTGGAAAGAAGTCTGCAATGTAATTTAGTGATCCTAAAAATCTTTGTAGTTGATTTTTGTCTTTTATTTCATCAGGAAATTTGTCTGCAAAATCTATGAATCTTTGAATTGGTATTATGGTATTGTTGGTTATTTCATGTCCTAAAAATCTTACTTTTATCTAATATAGTTTTATTTTCGTTTTTGATAAGACTAAACCATTTTTTATCATAACTTTGTAAAATATATTTAGATATTTTTCGTGTTGTTCTAGATTTTTGCTAAAGACTAAAACATCATCTATATAAACAATAATAAAAGTGTATTGGTTAAAATTTTCATTCATTATTTTTTGAAATTCACTTGGTGCATTTTTAAGTCCAAAAGGCATGTCATTCCATTTGTATTGTCCAAATGGTACTGTAAAAGCAGTTTTGTATTTATCTTGTTCCGCTATTTCTATTTGCCAAAAACCTGATTTCAAATCAAATTTTGAAAAAATTAAAGCATTGTGTAGTCTCTTTAATAACTCTTGTTTATTGGGGATCGGATACCTAATCCATTTTAACGCTGCATTTAATGGCTTATAATTAATAACTAGCCTTGGTGCTTCTCGATCTATTTCAGCATTTTTAGAAACGTAGAATGCATAGCATGACAAAGGAGATTTGTTTTTTCGTATTAATTTTTTGTTTAATAAGTCTTGTGTTTATTTTTTGCAATATTCTAATAATTCTTGATTCATTTGTATTGGCCAAGATTTCTTTCTGTAAATCAACTGAAGAAACTTGTTTCTTTTTATCTTGAAATATTTTTACAACATCTTCATATTGAGATGGTGTTGAAGTTTCTGATTTTTCTTCGTTTATATATATATATATACTATATATATATATATATATATATATATATATATATATATATATATATATATATATATATATATATATATAAACCAGAAAGTGTAATCACATTTGCCCCGCATTTCGACACTTCTTCTGGTTGTGGACTATTTAGATTTGAGTAAGTTTTAGGGGAAACCTGTTTCTCCATAAATTATAAAAAGCTCACATTCATCCTTAAAAATATCAAGTTTAGACCTTAAAACATTAAGTTTAGTCCTTAAAACACCTAGAAAATAAAATTGTGAGTTTAGGCGTTAAAATAGTGAGTTTAAGCTAGAAAATAAAATAGCGAGTTTAGGCCTTAAAACAATGAGTTTAGGCTTTAAAACACCAAGTCGATATATTTAAAAACAGAATTTTTTATAACTTATGAAGAAACAGGTTTCCCCCAAAATTTTCTGTTTAGATTTCACATAAAAAAAAAATATGCATACCATTTACTTATTTTAGGATAAAATATAACAAAAGAATATAAATTATAGGGCTTATTTGAATTTCATATCTAAACTAGTTTTCATTACAAACAAAGTAACTCAACTGTTTTAAATGCTCATTTAAGGTATTTAAGGCTAACGTCATCCATTTTTTTAGTTAAATAGACACGTGCAATGCATGTGACCCATTTTTGAAGGTTAAAATAGAAAATTCAAATTAAAATAACAAAACTACAAAGATTTAAATGTGAATTAAACAATAAAAAGTATTACATAGTAATTTAAAAAGATATAAGAGTACTTGCAGTGATGCCTTTTTTAAGAAGGCACGACTGATGTGGCTTGAAAGACTTCCTACAGTGGTGAAAGGTGAAAAATGAAAAGGCTTCTATGACTTAACCTCCTTTTTGGGTTTGACAGAAGACTTCAAGGCTTGCGAAAATGTGGCTACTGTGATAGGAAAAAAAAAAAAAAATTCTCTTTCTTGTTTATTTTCTCTCTCTAAATAATAATTATATTAATAAAATTATTTAATTAATAACTAAAATTATTATAATAAAAAGATATAAATTATTATCATGTATAATTAACAATAATAAAATAATATGAATAATGATAATAATTGTTATACATGTGAATAAGAAAAAGAAAATATAGTGGGGTATAGTAAAAAATATGAGAGAAAAATTGATAACTTAAGTCATCACTATGACTAAAATGATGTGAAATTGTGATTATTGATGACTGATGATGTAGAGCTGATGTAAAAGAAAGAGAAGCTGATGACTTAAGTCAGCGCTGTGATTGTTGTTCTAAGGGTCTTAAAAAATAAAAAACAAACATTAGCCACTCTTCATCCCAGATTCGTACTCACCCTCACCCCAGTCAAGCCCCAACATCATCATCATCCTCTCTTACCTCCTCATCTACCTCCCTTTTTTGAAACACCCCATTTTTATTTCAATCTCACTATTTTCGAAACCCGTTTTTAATTTGATTTGATCTGTACGCATTAGGATAAAAATCAATGTCTAAAACCAAAATCAAAAAAAGGAAAAAAATGGAAAACACATAAATCTGGGTGGTTATGATCTTTATATTACTCTATCCCCACTAATCATTTTCTTAAGAATCTTTATCATTCTTAATTTAATTTTACTATAAACTCTCAGTCACTTGGAATGACAACTGAGTGTGTGGCGGTTTGGGACGCCATTGTTGCTGCTTGGAGTGGGAGAGAGGAAACAAAAAATAGGAGTACTTTGGAGGTTTATAAGAACAAGGTTGGAAAGGATGAGGGAGGAGGACGATTTTGTTCAAATTTGTAGGTAGGGTGTGTGGGTGGGTGGCCGGAGAAGAAGACGTTTGGGAGTGATAAATGAATGATTTGTATTATAGCCCTTTATTATTATTAACTAGTGTAACTCCCGTACGATGCACGGACAGCTATTAATACATATTGATGAAAATTCATACAAATATAACAGGAAATAGAATTGTTTGTGTACATTGGAAAAAACTTTTTTGAAAGCGATATTATTAGTACAAATATCAGATTGAAGGTCTCTTAAATAAATATATATTTAAGGCATGGTTAGTTTTTACGAAACGCGTTTTATACGTAAATTCCCGTTCCTTTCAAAAATAATCACATTTGACATCCATTTTTCAATGCTATGAAATTGAACGCATATTTTTTATGTAAAACATATTTATTGTGTATTGAACGCGATATGTGCGTAATTTGCCCACAGTATCACTTAGTTTCGCCAACGATTGGGAAAGCGTAATCAATGTAGTTATAAGTCTCAAAATCTTTCTCTTCAACTGCAATTCGAAACTCTTGACTCGAGTGATTCTCCAAACAAACAAATTACATGAAATGAAATTTTCAAGTATCATTAATTTCGATTTTTTAGAAGTTATTTTGTTCGTGAACCTTATTCAACTTCTACATCCCCGTTTGATTTTTACATATTTCTTTAATGTTATTGTTATATAATCATGTTTTCTTTATATCGCAAGTAATTACATTTAACATTAGGAAAAATTATTGCACTATCAAATAAATAAATGCTCCCTTCGTCCCATTTTAAACTTCTTTTTTTTTTTTTAAAGAAAAGGTATCCCATTTTAAATTTAAAAAAAGTACAATGAAAAAATTTTAATATTTTTTTATTCGATGGTCTTATAAGTCATACTCTCAACAACTATTCACTACTTACTTTGTAGCCAACTTTTTATACTTTATAATAAAACCATTAATCTCTTTAATATCCTAAACAATTTTTTTAACTTTTAAAATAGGACAAAAGTTGAAGAAAAAATTATTAATATTTCTATTTTACAATGCTATTTTTTCCCTTTATTTACTTATAAATGTAGAGATTATAAATGAGACGGCTCGAGCTAATCCCAAATCCACCCCAATCCCACCCGATTTAAAAGAAAACATTTTCAAACTGTTTTCATTATAAGCGGATCAATGAGGGTTTAGGAGGGATTCAAAAATTTTATCAACCCGTTTTTAACTTACAAAATTTTTTAAATAGGGCAATATCAAGTTAAAGCATATACTAACACAGTTTTCCTAGAATTGGGCCAAAAAAAGTAATTTGATTACGCTACTTCACAAATTTTAGTTACGTGAGACGGAAAATTTAATTTTTCATTCTAGTGAAAGCACATAATAATGCAATTTTTTGGCAAAAAAAGTAGTATTATTATTTGGTGATTTATTTTGAGTTGAAAGTAATATTCTTTTTTGAAATGAAGGAAATAATTTTTTTATAAAATGACATTTTTTAAAGTTGACTTGAGACGGAATGTATAATTTTCCCTTCTAGTTTTATTTATTTTAGTTTTCATTATTCAGACTTAATTTTTATTTTGCAACTAATTAAATTTAGCATCAGGATAAATTATTTCACTATCAAATAAATAAATGCTCCCTTCGTCCCATTTTTAAACTTCCTATTTTTTTTAATAAAAGGTGTCCCATTTTAAATTTAAAAAAATTAGAATGAAAAAATTTCAAAATTAAATGGTCTTATAAGTCATACTCACAACAACTATTCACTAATTACTTTGTAGACAACTTTTTATACTTTATAATAAAATCATTCATCTCTTTAATATTCGAACCCATTTTTTAACGTTTAAAATATGACAAAAGTTGAAGAAAAAATTATTCATAAATATTATATATAAAAAAAGCACAAATAAATGAAACCAAGATTAATAATCCATCAAATGTTGATAAAATAAAAATGAAAACATAAATAGTTATAATAATTATATTTGTAGCCAATAATAAGATTTTTAATTTTACTAATATACTTCAACTACTCTTTAAATTAAAAAATGTTATATCAACTGGCTTCCACATTTTTTAAGCAGTAATCTAAAGTTCTTTACTAATAACCCATCACTTTTTAAAAGAGATCAATAGGAATTGTTTCTAAAAAAAAAAAACTGAGCGAGAAGAACTTAATATAAAATGTTTTGTAAAAAAACATACTCAATGAAAGTTCATAATAATATGTTTTTCATTATTTCTAAAGTACTTTTATGGAAAAAAATTATCCTTCAAGTCAAAAATGAATATTTCTTTCATCCCATAATTAATACTACTTTCTATATCCAAAAAAAAAAATTTTGCTTCCTTTGCCTCAAGGAATTTACTTGTCCAAAAAATTAATATTTATTTTCTGAGACGAAGACACTAACATTATAAACATTAATTTTTACAAAATAATACTACTTCAGGTAAAGAAAAAAAAAACTATTTTCGTCCAAATGAATATTTTACTTAATTTGTTTAAAAAATTAATGTCATATTTTGAAACAAAGGAACTAACATTACAACATTTCAAAAATGAATATTACTTTCGATTCAAAATGAATAACCCAAAAATAATACTACATTTTTTATCCAAAAAAATGAGCATTATTCCCTTCCTCCCAATTAATATTTTAAAAACTAATACTAATTCATTCGCCTCTGCAATTAATGTTTATAATGTTAGTGCATTCGTCTCAAAATATGACATTAATTTTTTAGGCGAATAAAGTAGTATTATTTTTTAAAATGTTCATTGAGCCAAATAAAGCAATGTTAATTTTTCTTGGACATATAAAAAAGTTCTACTTTTTAAGGAAGAAAAATGACTTTAATTCAAAAATGAATATTACGTTCGTCCCATAATTAATACTACTTTCTATATCCAAAAAAAAAAAAAAAAAAAAAAAATCCTTCCTTTGCCTCAATGAATTTACTTGTCTCAAAAATTTATATTTATTTTCTGACACAAAGACACGAACATTATAAACATTAATATTTAAAAAATTAATGTCAAATTTTAAAACGAAGGAACTAACATCACAAACATTAATTATTTAGGCGAATGAAGCAGTATTAATATTCATATTAGTAAAATTATGATTATTATTATCATCATTTATAATAAAAAATATATTTCACACTTAATTAATTTTAGAAAAAAAAAAAAGATATTAAAAAATGAAAAAGAAAAATTAAGAAAGGATAATTAAGAAATTTATAATTTAAAAAGAGTATTTTTTTGTGTCCAAATTAAATGAAATTAGTCTCTAATTAAAGAGGAAAAAAAATTATGAATTTTGGTGTAAAAAAATTTTTTAAAAAAATTTTTTTTAATAAAATAATTGATGTCGAAAATAGGGGGTGAAAAATAAAAAGCTGGGGAAAAATCATCCAATCACAATGCGCCACGTGTTGAAATTTATTTAAAAAAAAAAAAGGTTACGCGGACACGCGCCTTTGTTGGCGCGTGTTACGCACTCGCCCAGTGCAAGCTTGCCACGTGTCTCTCCGCCTGGTTAATTGCAACTTTGCCACTGCGTGAAATGACTAAAATGCCCCTGGTTTAGGCGGAATTTTGGCAATCCTCTTATTATATATAGATAGATTTTACGATTAAAGCCTTTATATAGTTATGTTATTTTCTTATTGTACTTTAAAAAGTAGGTCACATTTAATTAAAAAAAAAAATTTAAGGACAAAATGGGAAAGGAACAAATATATGAAGACAAAATGGAAAATTTACCACTTGACACTATTCATAGTACTGTAGCACACCACTCTAATTTATACTATAGATGTTTATTTAACTGAAAAACTGGATGTCATTAGTCCTAAATATGTTAAACGAGTATTCAAAACTGAGATATTGTGTAACAAAATCTAGTTTAGATATAAAATTCAAATAAACCCTATAGTTGAAGTACTTTTATTGTATTTTTTCTTTTATTTTAAAACATTGAAATAGACATATTGCATACTATTAAGGCGATTTTTTTCTCAAATAATACCTTTTTACTTTTTTAATTTCAAAAATGACTTACTGTTCAAAGTTTTGCCCAAAATGTCTTTTTTTTTTTAAACTCGCTACACCGTGTAGCGAGTTTGACTTGGGCTGGTCAAACTCGCTACACCGTGTAGCGAGTTCTATGTAATTAGGGTTTGACAGATGGTCATTAATTAGGACAATTAATTAAGCAAAACTCGCTACACCGTGTAGCGAGTTTGACATGCCCAAGTCAAACTCGCTACATCGTGTAGCGAGTTAAGCTTTATTAAATACTACATCCCAATTTTTCAGATTCATTTATCTTCCCCTCTTCCTCTTCTTCCTCGTTCATTCATTCTCTCTCTCTCTCGTATCCTCCTAGCAACCCTCACTCAATCTTCTCAATCCAAATTTTATTAAACCCAAAAAAATGAATCCTAACGAGCAGCGGATTTTTTTTTCGCGGTGAAGGCTCCTCTTCATCGCATGTTATTCCTGGTCCCGCCGGTGCCGTACAGTCCGCCACGCGTCAGAGAAATTTCGACCGTCAGAACTTATCTTCACAACAAACACCGATCGTAACCCAAGAATATATACGGAGAGCGATTGAAGATCCGGTGAAGGATGAAGCTTTCCAAGACAGTCCTTGGCTCTTTGCAATGGAATTTCTCACTGAAGTGGGTACATATTATCCATTAAGCTCTATCAAGAAGAAATGTCATACTATTGACAGGCTGTATCAGGTATAATATCAAGATTAATTATAGTTAAATGTGTGTAAATTTGATTGATTTTTTACATTTATGTATGTTCTATTAGGTTGTTGCTGTTATCAAGTCCTGCACACGAAATGAGTTTGGTGATCTCTGGGTGACTTTAAAGGTTAGGATATGAGCTTAGTATGCTTTCTATCATGGGTGAAATGTGTTTTGAGTTACTAACTGAGATAAAATTATTAGGATCCTACGGATACCGTAGAAGCTTCCATTCATCACAAAGTGACTGATAGTGAATTTGGAAAAGATATATCTGTTGGTTCTGTTCTGATCTTCAGAAGGTATGATATATTAATTAGTAAATTTGCAATCATCATTAATACTTTCATCTAATTGTTTGTTTTAAAATATTTAGGTTGTTGTTTGGCACCCCATCCCATCATCATCAGCACGTTATCTTAACATCGCACTCCTTAATGTGTTCAAGGTACATATTTTCTTATTTTTTGTGAATTGTTAGAATCATATGGTAAATAATGTTAAACTCATTTGTTTTGCAGGTATTTCCTAAGGATAGTGAAGTAGTTAAGTTAAGTGACTTTTAAGTTCATTTGGTTTATATGAATTTTCTAAATGTTTTAATGAATTAATGTAAGATTTCCTATGTGGTCGGGATGTGGCCACTAACTTAATAATATTTATTTTTTGATGATATTTTAGTTTTTTTAAATTATTTTGTATTGTTTGTGTTTGATTTTGTTGCAATTATTCATGACATATTTTTTTAACACATATAAAAAAAAGTTTTAAACATAAACATAATTTATGAAGAAGAGTTGAATATATTAATACCTCCGTCCCACTCGTAATTCACCTGAGCTTCAGACTACTCCCATTCATATCTTCGGAATCGTGACGACCCAAAAAACTCCCCGACAGTACTCGCGGCCAAACCGTGCCGGAACCCAAAGATCGCAATAAAGATCCCCATCAATCGGCAACCCGCAAATCATGCCGATATCCTCTAGGGTGATCATCATCTCACCCACCGAGAGGTGGAATGTATGGGTCTCCGGATGCCATCTCTCGATCAAAGCCTCCAGCAACGCACAATCATATTGTACTCTCCCTATATAGTGAACTCCACTAAACCCGCACTCCGCCAGACTGGACAATATCATAGGAGCTAATACGGCCGACAAGGTGGCACCATGACGAAATTGGAGGGGACTAGCAACCTCCGCCCCGGCCCAAATAAATCGATCTCTATGGTCCTCATGTCGGGTCAGAACAGAGGCATCGATAGGTGTTGGTCTCAAAGGTGACAACAAGGGTGAAAATACAGCTAGAGGGGGGGTGAATAGCTGTTACAAATTTTTCGCCCTCTAATAAAAATTAAACCTCTTGCTTACAAAACCTCTTGCAGTGAATAAGAAACTGCAAGTGAAGATGTAAAATGCACAGCGGAATATTTAGAGTTACAAAGCGGTTTTGATAGAGGAGGTTTGTAAAGTGGTTTTAATAAAGTAGTTGGTACGTGCGGTTTACAAACAAGTGAGGTTTTGACACTGTTAACTTCAAGCACTATTTCACAATAATGGATATCTAAATAAAGATCAAACAGAGACAAAGATAAATAATTAGTAAGCACAAGAAATATAAATGCAGAAAGTAAGAACACGCTATTTGGAGTGGTTCAATCGATAAACGATCTACGTCCACTACCAAGATGGTTAGTCTTGGATTTCTAAGAGAAATTTTATATTAAGTATTGTGAGATTACAAAGTACAATAAAATATTTACTATGAAGAACAAATCCAAAACTATAACCAGTGTATCTCAAATGTATAATCTATGTGATTTAACAAGTGAGGTGTGTGTGTGAGAACAAGATCAAGGCTCTTTAAATCTGTAAGATGTAGAGCTCAATGATTCTTGAATGTGTTAAGGCTTGATATCTGGGCTGGGGAATATTTCTTGAAGTATGAAGATGAAGATTCAAAGGGCTGATGAATTTCTGGGCAGAGCTTCAACTTTTCATGAACACAGCAATTTCTCAATTTTTCAAGCAATCTTCAAATGGTGAAGATTAGGGGTATTTATACCCAAGCATCAAGAAACTAGCCGTTGGATACAGCTGTTGTAAGGACAGTACTTGATGCAATCCTATTGGTCCACAAAGAACCACTTTTGTCCTTTGGAGCAGTGCTGCCGCAGATAAAGGCGATCGTGCTCACTGCAAGCCATGAGGTTAGGACACCTGTCACTTTTTCAAGATCCTTGCAGATCTTCTCTGACATTGAATCACGTGACAAGATTTGGTGGTTGACTTTTGATATTGCTGACGTGGATTCCAACAGATAAAAAGTGGTTCACTTCAAGTAGTCAATCATTGGGGCGGTTCTGGAGTATAGGCGGTTTGACAAGTGCGGTTGGTAACTCCAGTGAGGTTGCAAAGTGCGGTTGATGATGAGCTGCAAGGTGCGGTTCATCATAGGGCGGTTGCACTTGAGTAGTTCAAGGGTAGTGTCAAACAAAGGATTTTACCAGGCAAATGCTAAGGGCGATTTTGCCAGGGTGGTTGAATGGGTGGTTTGAAACTTCTGAACTGCAACTCTCAATTCCAATGAGTCTTGTGCCAGTCTTCAAGCCTAAAATTAACCTAATCTATAAAATGGACTTAGCTAAAAAATTGAAGTCTAAGCTTCATTACATAGGGTCCTAAAGTCCTTAAAATAGACAGGAGGTTATGGTATCAATCAAATCTAATACAAAATAGGAGGGTTAAAACAAGCATACCCAACAATAGGCCCGGGATCAATGAAGGCATCCATCTATTTATTTCAATATCAAGGTTGGTTATTGTTCTACGAGACAAGGAAATAAATAAGAGAATACAAAAGTGTAATTACTAGTACGTGACATTGTAATCCAAAGTTATTCCACACTTCTAAGAAGTGCTTGTGGGGAAGGTCTTGGTTTCCAGCCTATATACTAAGTAATACTTCAAGAGTAATCCTCATGCGATTTTGAAAAATAGCATGCAGTTTTTTTTTAAAAAAAAAAAGCTTGAACAATAAATCATATTTTTAGGGTTTGGGGTAGATCTATCTGATTTAGGGTTTGGGGTATAAGTATATGAGATTTGGGATGTTGTTATAGGTATATTAATTCTTATCCTATTTTTCTATCTCACTAATAATTCCTATCCTATTATTTATACTTACAACATCTTAGTCCTATTTTTCTATCTCACTAATTATTCCTATCATATTATTTATACTTACAACATCTTAATAATATATACTTCTTAATTTTTATTTACTTTTTTTTTTTTTCAATTTCAAAATGGGACTGAGGGCTACAAATTTTACAAATGTACGAATTTGTAAAAAATTTACCGTCTTACAATCCAATATTTCAATCCTATTATTTATACTTACAACATCTTAATAATATATACTCCCTCCGTCCCATCAAAACTGATACTTATTTCCTTTTTGATCCGTCCCAGCCAAACTGATACTTTCCAAAATGGAAAGGAAACTTTACTATTTACCCCACTCATTCTCTCTCCTATTTCACTTTTACACTCACAATATTCTCTCTCCTAACTATTTCTTCCATTCATTCTCTCTACTATTTAATTCTTCATACTCACAACATTTTCTTTCACTTTTTCTCTCTCTTACTTTTCCTTAATCCGCGTGCCCAAAAATTTGGTATCAGTTTTGGTGGGACGGAGGGAGTACTTCTTAATTTTTTTTCAATTTTTATTTACCTTCTTACAATTCAATATTTTAAATGTACAAATTTTACAACGGTACAAGTTAATATTTCAACAACAAAGAAACCAAAAAAATGGGAATAATAATATTTTCAATCTTAATAACTGATGTCATCAAAAAAATAAAAAAATAAAAATTCTAAATTGCAAGTAAACTAATAAATATTAATTATTATTTCAAAATTTTGGATTGGAACACAAATTAGTCACATATTTAAGACTAATTTGTGTAAATTTTTACAATGTCATCAAAAAAATCAAAAAAAAATCATATATTGTAAGTAAATAAATAATAAAATCAAAGCTAAAATTCAACACAATACAAAATTTTAAACTTATAAGAAAAAGGTTGAATTAACTTGGCAAAATCTTTGAAGGTTCTTCTTCTTCTTCCTTGCTTCTTCTTTTGGCCGGCGGCTGTGTGGGTAAAAAACTTAGATTTTTTGATTTTGTTTTGATGAAGACTGTAAACATTTTTTATTTTAAATAACTCGCTACACGGTGTAGCGAGTTTGACTTGGACATGTCAAACTCGCTACACGGTGTAGCGAGTTTTGTTTAATTAATTGTCCTAATTAATGACCAACTGCCAAACCCTAATTACATAGAACTCGCTAAACGGTGTAGTGAGTTTGACCAGCCCAAGTCAAACTCGCTACACGGTGTAGCGAGTTTAAAAAAAATGACATTTTGGGCAAAACTTTGAATAATAAGTCATTTTTAAAATTAAAAAAGTCAAACTCGCTACACGGTGTAGCGAGTTTAAAAAAAAAGACATTTTGGGCAAAACTTTGAATAAGTCATTTTTAAAATTAAAAAAATATTATTTGAGAAAAAAATCCTACAAAGGCAGAAAAAAAAAAAAAATAGGCCCTCTTATCGTAATATCGTAATGAGCCAACGAATATCCCACCTGCTCCTAGGGTCAGCTCTGCATGGTGTTTTCATGGATGTAATATTTGAAGGTCAAATTTTTGGATAATTCTAAAAAATAAAATGTCACTTAAACATTGTGCGCATGTGTGAAAGAAAATTTGTTTTTCTCTATTTTATAGGGAGTTTGGAAGTAATTAACCTCCCGTTACTATTCCATTAAGGAATTAGACAATTTTAGCTTTAAGTTTTAGTTGTTACAAGAATAAATAGAGTTAATTGCCATATTAAAACAGGTTCGGTCCTGAGAAATTGTGAGCACTAAACCAACTATTTACTTGGGGTCCTTATTATTTTTTTTATTTTTTTTTGCCTCAACACAAATAGAAATAGTAACTGAGTTAGCTGAAATTTGTAATAGTTGGAAAAAAAAATATTGTCAATATTTAGTGTTAATTGTAAAAAAAAAGTAAAATTTAAGTGATAATTGTGATTTTTTTTAAGAAATATTGAAATAATAATCACTTAGTTTGAGAATGATGAACCTCTTTTTTATCTTAATATAAATGAATTTGAACAATAATTTAACATTAATTTAATTATCTTAATTAAAATTTAAAATGTATTATTGATACACCATTATAAATACTATTAATGACAATTTTTAAATTTCATTAAAATAATTAAATTAATCAAAAATTATTACTCAAATTTTGTTCTCAAAAATAAAAAAAAATGAAAAATTATTTTAGGACGGAAGAGTATTAAATAAGAAAGCCTTTGAAAAAAAATTGTAAATATAAAACCAAAAAAAATACAGTATAAGGTTAACAGCCCCACACAAATTTTTAGAAAATATTGAACGAAAAGGGCAACACAAATTTTTAGAAAATGTTGAACGAAAAGGGCAATAGGATCCGAACTTCGGCCACGCATGTGGAATAAAAATAAAGTCAATCACACAACCATTTTTGTGTTAATTCTTTAGCATGTTTTTTAAAATATATTATTAACAATATTTGGGCCAGGGGCGGATGCAAGTAAGGGGTGGGTAGGGCTCAAGCCCACCCCAGATTTTTAGAAAAAAAAAAAAATTTATTATACCCACTCCTACACGCTATCTCTCTCACACCACATAATTTTTTTTTTTCTTTTTATACCCATAACTACACGGCAAGTTTTAATGAATACCAAAGGTTTAAACCTCATTTCATCACTCGGCCTCAGCAGTCCCCTACTCCCTCTCTTCATCGCAAGACCTGGACCGCAGCAGTCCCCTACTCCCTCTCTTCTCCGCCCTCGGCGACCGCCGGATTTCACCATCATCACCGGATTCCGGATTCCCTTACAGGTTTTGATTGCTTAATCATCCTCTGATTTTCTCTCTTTCTCTTTGCTATGGCTTTCGGATATTAATAATAGTGTAACTTGCTTGCTTAATTGCTTTAAACTAGATTCAAGCTTGAAACTAAGTTCCTCCATCTGATTCTGATGCTTGATTTGTTTGACCCATTTTATTGGTTGTTCCATTTCATAATCAGAACTGCTCTTGAATACTCATTTTGAAAATGACTATTGAATAGCTCTGTATTGTGCTTGGTAGATTGATTTCGTTTTGTAACCCCTTCAGTCTCCACTCAAAAAGTTTAGTTTACGTTTGAAAAGTTGTACAGTAGTTGCAATTTCATTTAGTATAACAGAGGGAGCAAAATGATTTCTTGAGATATTTAGTTTTTGATCAAGGGGGTTTTGTACCTATTACAAATATAAATTACTTATTTATTATAGTTATAGATCGTTATATTTTGTTTATTTTCTTATAACATGATTTGAATATAATTGATCTAAAATCTAAATCATTAGGTGATTATGTTAGAAGGGTCTATGTTACTATGGGTCCATGTCAACCTGAGGGTCCATATCCCTTAACTCAACATGGGAATCAACAACGTAAATTTCAATTTTCTTGGTTCAAAGATAATCCATGGCTTGAGTATTCAATTGAGTCTGACAATGCATATTGCTTCCCTTGTTTCTTATTTGATACCCAAGATTCTCACCATACACATACACCGTTCACTAGAGATGGGTTTAAAGCCTGAAAGAGGAGTGATAATGCATTTGTAAAGCATGTTGGAGGTATTCAATCCCCCCATAACGAAGCAATGCAAAAATGGAATGGTTTGATGAACCCGAACAAACAAATTGAAGCAGCTTTTCTTTCAAAATCATCTAAAGATGTGGAAGACATTCGGTTGAGGCTTAAGGCATCAATTGAAAGTGTTAGATTGCTGGCTAATCAAGGTGCTTCTTTCAGAGGTCATGATGAGTCTGAGAACTCATTGAATGTTGGATACTTCAGGGAAGTTGTCAATTCTTTTTCAAGAATGAGTGTGGAGGTTGACAGAGTTGTGTTGAATGCTCCTGCAAATGCCAAGTATATAAGTCCGACAATTCAAAAGCAAATATTAAGTATTCTTGGTAACAAAGTCAGGGACAAAATACGTGAAGAAGATGGAGATTCAAAGTATTGTATTCTTGTTGATGAAGCGGTAGACATCTCCAGTAAGGAACAAATGGCCATTATTTTGAGATTTGTTGATTGTCAAGGTATGATCCGAGAAAGGTTTTTTAAGATTGTGAGTGTTCCTAACACTACCTCACAAACTCTTAAAAATGAGATATGTAAAGTGCTTACTATGTATAATCTTCAAGTGAAAAATATGCGTGATCAAGGATACGATGGAGCTAGCAATATGAGAAGTATTTACAATGGGTTGCAGGCATTATTTCTTGAGGATTGTCCTTACGCATATTATGTGCATTGCTTTGCACATCGTTTGCAATTGACATTAAATGCTACAGCTAAGGGAGTGCAAAACATTTGGCAATTTTTCTCAACCTTGACTTTAATTGTGAATTTTGTAGATTCTTCTGCTAAGCGACATTCTGCATTAAAAGATGTTAGAAAGGAGGAAATTGCTAATTTGATAGCATGTGGACATCTTTAGTTAGCTTATGCTCTTTTATATGCTTGTATGTAATGTTTAAAACTCGTTAAGTCATCGACTATATGTAACTTCTTTTTTGAATAAATGAAGTTATTTTTTATGGTTGTTACTGTTTACAATATTTTTGAATATCAAGCCCACCTGATTTAAAAATCCTGGATCCGTCACTGATTTGGGCCCTAAAATTGTCTTATTATTTGGGGGTAAGCGACGGCTTCTCCGACCTACCTTTAGGACTTGTTTGATAGCCGGATAAAAATAGGTTGTATTATTAGTGAGGTACTTATTAATTCTCTCACTAATAATGAAGGTATTAAAAATCCTTAATTTAAGGAGCAAGATGATATTTGGTTGGATCAGAATTATCATAAAGGATTATTATTTTTCCAACATTACCCCTAACCTACAACCAACCCATTTCGTTTCCTTATTTGGGTAAATACTAAATACAGGGAACGAAAAATTCCAATTCAGCTCTTGCCCTATACGAGATGTTGTGAAACGAGATGTCTCACTGGATTTGCGCCGTCGGCCATATCTCCGGCACCGCTGATTATTTTGCTGATCCCAATGTTCAATATGAGTGCCTAAGTGATGCGAACATACCCCAGAAATTTGACGACGATCCAACGGTTAATGAAGCGGGAATTCGATTTTTAATATAGCCTCGCCGGATTTGCGCCGTCGGCCATATCTCAGGCACCGCTGATTATTTTGCTGATCCCAACGGTCAATATGAGCGTCTGAGTGATGTGAACATACCCCAGAAATTTGACGACGATCCAACGGTTAATGAAGCGGGAATTTGATTTTTAATATAGCGAATTTTTGGAAATTTTAGCCAGTTTTCGCCGCCGGCCATTTCTCCCTCTCCGGAAATTATTTGGAAGATCCCAACGGTCATCATGTGCACCTAGGGGATGCAACCAAAGCCCAGAAGTTTCACGACGATCCAACGGTTAACGAAGTCGGAATTCGATTTTTACATATGCGATTTGATTTTGATTTTTTGCTGAATTTGATTCGAA
Source organism: Adenophora triphylla var. japonica (assembly GCA_022495995.1). Classification (NCBI taxonomy): domain Eukaryota; kingdom Viridiplantae; phylum Streptophyta; class Magnoliopsida; order Asterales; family Campanulaceae; genus Adenophora; species Adenophora triphylla. The sequence goes on from JAFEMH010001015.1 coordinate 328,481, forward strand.
TTCTGGCCATTTGGCCGGAATTTTTGGTTTATATGGGTATTTTGGTAATTTTGTTGATTCTCTGTATTTTTTGTTCCCTGTATTTAACCATATCCCCTTATTTGACTGCACATTTCAATTTCAAAATCAGCTTGGAGCTTTTGCCATCCAATTTTCAATAAAAGCACACACCAAAGAAAGAAGAGAGGAGAGAGAGAAAGTAAGTTATATAGTCAACAAAGCAAATGACTAAACAAATCAAACTCAAATCCATCAAAGGGTTTTATGTACTCCAATTGAAACAAAGAACTTCCCCCACCTCCATGAATCAAAGTTTCACTGACTCTAACCTGAAATTCCGTTGTCACTGCCAAATCCCCAAATCTCCAATTGAAGTTTACTATAAAAAGGAAATTAAAATAAGAAGAAGATTATCCCGGCAAATATAAGGAATAAATGATGAAAGAGTAGAATGAATCATGGCAGTGCGTTGATTACTTCATGAAAGTTCTTGTCGGCGATAAAGTTATAGAACGGCTGATTTAGCAGGATAGGTTTTCACGTAGTAGTTATGCAGGGTATTTTCGGGATGAAAACTTAATCCGCTTAGTTTTTATGAGGGGATTATTAATAATACCACAAATCAGTTGGGATAAATAGTACGGGGATTAAGGCCTAAACCGCTTCAAGCGAATAATTAATCTCACTGCTTGAAAGCAAACCAAACAACTAATGCACAGGATTATTAATCCAATCCGGGGTTGATATGTTGTACCAAACGGCCCCTTAGGGTTAGGCCTTTATTGAAATGTCATTGATTTTTAGAGTGAGTTCTCTAATTAAGTTGGAGAAATATGTCCGTAACAACTAAGTCATAATGTGTTGATTAATGTCAATTATTTCTAACCTCCCCCAAGTCTATATATTTAATGTTTCTTCTTATTGACGTTACATGGAGGAAGGGTGGATAAGAGATTTTCATGTTGTAAATTCTAGAGCCTAGGAAAATTTACTTGTCAAAACATTCTTCTGGTCTCCTTGAAGTTCTTGCAGGGCCGGTTCTGTCGAATTTGAGGCCCTAGGCAAACTATTTGACGGTGGCCCTTTAATTTTCTCAGCGGAAAATAGCACGGTGCAGCGTTATTGAATCACTATCTCTCTCTATCTTTCCACCTTTCATCATTGTTTCTATTGGAAGCATTTATGTTCATTTTTTCCTTAGGATTTGAGGATAGTTGAACTCTAAGTCGAATCATAGGCTAATAGCGAGATTCAAAATTTTTTATTAATAAAAGAATGAGATAATGACTTGAAAAGTTGAGTTTGGTTACTAGATTGAGTTGGAGTTATTACAAAGTAATCAACAAAATTTTGCAATAAATTTTAGTGATAATTGCAAAAGATTTAAATAAATATTTCACAAAAAATAAGGAATAAATACAAATAGTTTACAAAATTATTGCAAAAAAAAAAAAAAAAAAAAAAAAAGGTAAACTTACTATTAATTAAGAAAAAATAAAAAGAGAAGAAAGACTAAACACCTTATTTCTTATTAAATATTTTTGTCTTCAAGGGGAATTGAACTGAGCCAAAATCTCATTAAATAAATTTGTCTTCAAGCGGAATCGAGCTTGGGCCAAAAGCCAAAATCTCATTAAATAAATTTGTCTTCAAGCAAGCGGAATCGAACTTGGGCCAAAAGGACTTAAAGCCTTCTCCAATACCACTATACTACCAAATTTCTTGAAAATAAAACGCTGTCTAAAATATATATACCTAAAATTATAAATTTGGGGCCCTAATATCGACAAAAATTTCGGAGGCCCTAGGCGACCGCTTCACTCATCTCACTATAGGGCCGGGCCTGAGTTCTTGTTGGTGATAGAGTCCAAGCAGTTCGTCGGGAGGCTCAAGTGTGGAGTTGCACTCGTTTAGTCTGTTCTACCATAGGAGACTAACGCTCATTGATGCCTCGAGCACTCTTAGAACTGATGAAGCCATGACTTTGGAGATCTCACTTGAGGATAACTGACTTTTGGGTGATTCGAACATAGAAAACAACACAAACAAGAAGCAACGTTAGAGATCAAGTCGGGTTTGATTATGGCTCAGGCACTCGGGTGTGAGGTAAGATCTCTAAGGTATGATGAACTGAGAACAAGACTTGGAATGTCTAGGTGTGTGTGTGTTTGTGTGTGTTAGGATTTAGATAATGTGACTTTCCTTGCTCTAAAAGACAAGGAGAAGTATATATAGTGTAGAGTGAGATCTGTTGGGTAAGATCTTAACCATTGAGCATGTTTGTCTTTATGTATGGCACATAGCGAGCTCTGGTAGGATAGTACGGTTGAAGGACACTTTTAATGTAGTAGATATCGTTGAAAGGACAAGGGACAGATAGGTATGTGACAGTTGGTTCGGCGCTACAACGCACGTAATGGTCACCTGGGTTTTAATGCGACAGAGATAGGTCTGTCAGTTAGTGTCATGAGTCGTACGGAGTCGTGATCTACAGGATACGAAATGAGAGTCTGGATAAGACTGAGATCTTGGAGGTGGCCCCATAGGGCGATGATAGGGATGATCATACGTATTCGCGGTATGGTGGTTAACTCGGTCTATATATCTTGCGGTCAACTGGTTCAGAATGTAAGTTCATACGAGAGCGATCTTAGACCCGAACTGGAAGGTCTAGGCTCATCTGTGTCCCCTTGCTTCGAGCGCTAGATCATTTATGGTCATGGCGAGAAGCGATTAACAAATCTCGGTCCGCGAACTTCACTGAACGCGTGGGCAAAAGTGTTATGAAATTTTAACTTTAGTTACAAACGGATAAATTCTCAGGACACATGGACGTACATATGTGTTGTGTTGGTGAGAGCTGGTGTAAGCGAGGGAAAGCTTCCATGATAAGAAAGAGGGATCCCCATGTGATGTTGAATCGTTAGCGTGTGTCAGGTATGGACAAAGACGTTACACGATTTTAAAAGGCGCCATAAATGCTAAATCGTCGTAAATTCGAAATTTAAACTCTGCCGGCTCATTAAACGAGGGAATTTTGATCAGGTGGCTTATTAATACGGGTCGACCCAGTTGAGGATGGGCCTATAATTAGAAAAACCCTTCTCTTTCACAATCTTTTATCACTTGCTATAATTGACTTGGGCTTTTAAAGAGAGAAATATTCCCAACTTCCCATATTTCTGAGTTTTCCATTGCTTCTCCTTCCAATATCACTTTCAGGTAGCTCCTTTTATTGATTTTCTTCTTAGTTCCCTTCCTTTTCTCTATTATATCCATTGCTGAGAGTCCTGAATGTCCCCTTGAACGTACCTCCTAACATCCCAGAACCTTGCAGCAGCCCGCAACAACTCCCAATCAGGAACTAACTCCTTAAGGGACCAAATCGAGCGAAGTCAAAATCTTGCCTCAAAAGCCCGTTTATTGTGCCTCATGTGGTGCCTCATCCACATCTTGAGCCGCTCAAGGAAATGTGCTTGCCTCTCCTTTGAAAGCCTCGGCGAAATTCTCGGAACATACGAAGAATCCATGACAAAAATGGAGGTTTCTAGAGAAAATGGGGAAGAAGGCTCTAAATGACTGCAAATGGGAGTGGGGAGATAAGGGAAATCCAGATTTTCAGTGACTCTTATCCCCTCTCCAAAAGCAAGAAGCGTCCGCGTGGACCATTTTGCATGCATGGAGTGTCCGCGCGGACCACTTTGCAGCCTGGCCAGATTTTCAGCAAACTGCAAAACAGTCACTGCCCACGGCATGACCTTACCCCCAACTGCTCAAAAGTCTTACCAAAGTCATTTCCAGCCACCATACACTAACCAAAAATTCATTCCCAGCTCATGCGACATGCACAAAAATAAAATAAGCTAGCAACAATTCCTAGGTCAATCCCCGGAATCGCAAATACATCATTACATCTCAAATAAAATACCTTGCTATGCCAAATACAAGTGTTTTATTACAGAATGTCTGTTGCCTCTACAAATACCAACAAATACAAAAAAAAAACAACGAAAAGAGGGAAAGCAAAAGGAGCCCTACTCCGACTCATCATCATCATCCTCTCCAAATGAGAACTCCGGCATCTTGGAAAAACCGGCATCACCCCCTCGTCGTCGGAATACTCGACCCCCTCCTTGATCGAATGCTTGAAGTACTTCGAAGGTTCAAACCCGGTAAAAGGATCAAAGAATGGATGTGAGGACGAACCCTCACCATGTGCGCCCGACAGAGGAAAGAACTGATAAAGGGTCTGCGGCCTCTGGTGTAACGACCCTAACCCTAGGCACTAATTTAGCATCATATTGTGTGCTTTCAATATTATTGTTAATATTATGTGTTCATTTTTATATACTTGATTTCTTGTATTAGGATAAAATGATAGGGAAATAAAATAATGTTCTAGGGGAAAATAATAAAAGTAGAAAATAGATAAAGAGTAAGAGGAGGTTAAAATGAGTAAAATAAATAATTGGGATAAAGGATTTAATTTAAATGTTGAAAGCCTTGAATAGTTAGGGTGGGGGACCATATCCCTTAAAACCCTCCCCTCTTCCCTTAATGGTCAATGACCCCCATACCTCCCATACTTTCCCCCTCACTCTACCATCCTCCTTCTTTCTTTCCTCATCATTCTCTCCTTCCTTATCATTTTCCATGGAAAACCTCCATTGAAAGCCTCACCTTCCAAGGCATATAGCAAGCCCATTTCTTATCCATTTTCAAATCCAAGAGTACTTTTGAGGTTGGGACAACTAGAGGAATCAATCAAGCTAAGAAGATCATCTTTTCATCCAAAAAATTCTAAAGTGAGTTATTATGACCCTTCCCTTCTTTAAATGTTCATGAAGATGAAATGTTGTTATTGCTGTTCTAATGACTAGATGATGCTTGGGAAAACCTTCTTGGCTTGAGGAAATTGTGGGTTTATAGAGAATGTGGTGGTTCATGGAAGTGGTAATGATTTAGGTTTAGGGCATGGTACTTTGGAGATTAAATGAGTTAGAAGGAAGTAATAAAGTTAGAAAATTCCTTTAGGTTCATAAAGTAGAAGGCACTTGGTTGGAACATTTGATTTTTGGGAATTTGTTGTTGTTGCTGCTGCTACTGCCTGTTCTGGGCCGAGGCACGAGTCGTGCCCCTTGGCACGAGTCATGCCCTTGGCCAAATCGTGCCCACGAGTCGTACCTAGGAGGCCAAATCGTTCTGAGTAGATTGAGTAAAATTGGCACGAGTCGTGCCCTGGGGCACGAGTCGTGCCCTGGGGCACGAGTCGTGCCCTGGGGCACGAGTCGTGCCCTGGCCTGGTTTCTCACATCAACTTTAGAGCTGTTCAAACCTAATTAAACTTGAACCAAAATGAAATCTATTTAACCTAGATTATAGTAGAATACTTTGACTACACAATGACATCTTAAGTGATCAAAATGGAATTTGGGAAGTACTTGAAAGGTTGCTTGGAAAACGCTAGTTAACCTAGTTTGACAATTTGACAAATAGGATCCCAACTTGGTAGATTTAACTTGGACTTTTAAAGAGGCTATGTGTTATTGTATAATGACCTTGTAGGATGGATTGATGATACTTCCTTGCCTTACTTGAGTTCATATACATTGTTTATATTATGCATAGTGTGTTGAATAAATGTTGCACTATGATATTGGTTGGACATGATTATATTTTACCATGTTGCTATATTGTTGTCCCTTTTTGTGAATTATGTTTCAAGTAACTATTATGTGCTTGATAATGTGTTAATCAGCTGATGTTGGGGGTATAACATAATACGATCAATTATGGAAGTGTGACATAATGTGATTGGATTATGTTATATCTGTGACCGTCCCCTCCTGTGGCCACAGGTCGGGGTATAGCATCTGTAGTGAGCCAAAAGCCTTACAGAGTTGCTACTATCTTATTTGGTTCCCTGAAAAATGGGTCTTATAAGATGTGAGTATTGCTTAAGCAGCTCACTTAAGATTGGAGTATTATACCCAATGTTGTACGACTATTGTTCAGACGGGAAAAGGTAAACCAAGGTAATGAAAGGTGTTTACAGCTTTTCCAATGTGTTGTATGCAACTTGTTATGTGTTGCATTTTATTTGGCATATTGCTGCATTCATAATAGCTTGCTGAGATTTATTCTCACCCCTCTCCCTTTAATGTTTTTAGATCCCGAGACAGGCGGACCGGCCAAGTAAGGACGGAAAGGAGTTTGGAATTAAGCTTTTGGGTATTGTCGGGGTATGTGTAGGTTGGCGTAGAAAGTATATTTTGGTATAGTTCCTTCATGGAGTTTGTAATTATAAACTTTCATTTCTACGTTAGAACCACAATCCTTTTGTAACTAAACAAATGAATGCTTTCAAAGTTGGTCAACTCCTCCTCCAATGTGGAGAGGAGTGGAGTTATTTTGAAATGGATATGTTAAGTATGGTTATGTTTGAAGTTTAAATCAAAGTTTTAAAAGTTTAGGAATATTTGAGTTAGATTGAGGGCGCTCCAGCTCGGGACACGTGTAGGTTCCGGGTCAGGGTCCTCACAGTTGGTATCAAAGCTCGGTTAGAGTTCTCGGGTATAGTCTAGCTGAGTGAGAGTGTGTGATAACTGACGACGAGTGTTTAATGCAGGAGTTTGTACTAATGGCGGGTAATGATGGAGATCAGGATCGGGCTTTGGGTAATGTTGGTAATCCGAATGCCGAAATGATGGATATGTTCCGAGTGTTTCTTCAGAATATGGCAAATCAGAATCAAGGTAGGGGACAACAACAACCCGAAGGTAGGCAAGGGCACCATGGTCTAGAGAAGTTCGTGAAGATGTCTCCTCCTAGCTTCAACGGAGATCCGGATCCGGTGAAGGCAGAGAGATGGCTTGAAGCGATGAATAAGATTTTCTTGGCAATGGAGAGTTCGGATGCGGAAAAGGTGAGATGTGCCGTTTTCAAGTTGGAAGGACCCGCGGAGCACTGGTGGCAAGTAGTGAAGGATGGTTGGGATCGGGATTTGACACCGCAGACTTGGGAAAATTTCACACGTAAGTTCCGGGATCACTTCGTTCCGATGGTGACTAGAGATAAGAAGGAGGTTGAGTTTCTAAAATTGGAGCAAGGGGCAATGTCTATAGCACAGTATTCAGCCAAGTTTACGGAGTTAGCCCGATACTGTCCCCATTTGGTACCGGATGAAGAGAGGCGTATCTACAGGTTCGTGAAAGGCTTAAGGGTGGAGTTCCGGAAGCAGCTATTGACTCATGACTTCACCAACTTCCAAGCGGCTGTGAACATGGCGTACCGGATCGAGAATGATATAGTGGAGCATCGTGGAAAGTCCGAAGTCGGAAACAGAAATAGATTCCAAGGTCAAGGTTCGGGACAAAATAGAGGACAGCCGAGGACGTCAGCTTCAGGAGCAAGTAGAGGAGGATTTGTGGCGGCTCCGACAAACCGTTCGCCTCCAGGTCAGTTTGGGGCATTGTGTGGATATTGCAAGAAGCAAGGGCATTCGAAGGACAAGTGTTGGAGCAAGCAAGGCCGATGTTTAGAGTGTGGGGTGACAGGCCATTTCAGGAGGAATTGTCCCAAGTGGCAGAATAAGCAAGCTTCGAGTAGTAGTCAAGGGGGACAAGGTGGTGGTGTGAAGAGAGGTGTCGACGGGAAACCCAAAGATAGAGTGCAAGGTCGAGTGTTTGCCTTGGGTCGAGGAGAGGTCGATCCTAATGCCGTCATTAGAGGTATAGTCCCTATCTCAGGAGTTAAGGCCTGCATTCTTATAGATCTCGGGTCTTCCCATTCATTTGTGGCATCTCATTTTGCATTTTCATTGCATAAACTGCCTGAATCTATGCCTTATGTGTTGGAGGTCTCTACTCCTATGGGAGAGTGCCTTGCCTCTTCTTTGATGTATCATGGTTGTGATGTGACTATATGTGGGCATGTATTGCCGGTGGAGTTGGTCGAGTTACCAATTCGTGATTTTGATGTGATCCTTGGGATGGATTGGTTGAGTCAGTGTCATGCCTTGGTAGACTGTCGTAGAAAGCGAGTCTCATTTATGCCTGATGTGCCTACTTTTATATTTGATGCTGACAAATCTATGTTCGGTTTACATGTCATTTCTGCTTTAAAGGCTAGAAAGATGTTATCTAAGGGGTATGCGGGGTACTTGGCTTATGTGGTAGATTCTAATAAGAAGTCCCCCGAGTTAGCTCATGTCCCGGTTGTTAATGAATTTAGTGATGTGTTCTCTAGTGAGTACTCTATGCCTCCGGATCGTGAGGTAGAGTTTTGTATTGACTTAGTACCCGGTACCGCCCCTATCTCTAAAGCACCCTATAGAATGGCTCCGGCCGAGTTAAAAGAGTTGAAGGTCCAGTTGCAAGAATTGCTAGACCGGGGTTTTATACGCCCAAGTGTGTCTCCGTGGGGAGCACCGGTTCTATTTGTTAGGAAGAAGGATGGTACCTTACGATTATGTATTGATTATCGTTTGTTGAACCAAGCCACCATAAAGAATAAGTATCCTCTTCCGCACATAGATGATTTATTCGACCAACTCCAAGGTTCCGTTATCTACTCAAAACTTGATTTGAGAAGCGGATACCATCAGTTGAAGATTAGGCCGGATAATATTGCCAAAACAGCTTTCCGAACTAGATATGGTCACTATGAGTTTGTTGTGATGCCTTTTGGGTTGACTAATGCTCCAGCCGTGTTTATGGATATGATGAATCGTGTTTTCAAGCCCTATCTTGATAGTTTTGTGGTGGTATTCATAGATGACATTCTCGTGTATTCTAAGTCCCGGGAGGAGCATGAAAATCATTTGAGGATTGTCTTGTCAGTTCTTCGTGAGAAGCAGTTGTACGCCAAGTTCAGCAAGTGTGAGTTTTGGCTTGAGCAGGTTTCTTTCTTGGGGCATGTTGTGTCGAGTTCGGGGATTTCCGTGGATCCTTAGAAAATTGAAGCCGTGATTAATTGGAAGCAACCTTCGACTGTGACTGAGGTTCGTAGTTTCCATGGTTTGGCGGGGTATTACCGAAGGTTTATAGAGGGTTTTTCTCGGATTACGACTCCATTGACTAGGTTGACTCGGAAGGATGTATCGTTTGTATGGGATTCTAAGTGTGAAGCAAGTTTTAATGAGTTGAAGAAGAGGTTGACAACGGCTCCTGTTCTTACCCTTCCGGATGGTTGTGAGAATTTTGTGATCTATAGTGATGCCTCGAAGGCGGGTTTGGGATGTGTATTGATGCAAAATGGAAAATTTATTGCATATGCCTCTAGGAAGTTATCACCGGCGGAACAGAATTATCCTACTCATGATATGGAATTGGCGGCGATTGTGTTTGCGTTGCATAAGTGGAAGCATTACCTTTATGGGGCGAAATTTGAGATATTCACCGACCATAAGAGTTTGAAATACTTATTTACCCAAAAGGAGTTGAACAACCGACAAAGGAGATGGCTTGAGTTCTTTAAGGATTTTGATTGTACAATTTCTTATCATCCGGGGAAGGCTAATGTAGTGGCGGATGCGATTAGCCGAAAGGCGTATGTGACAGCTTTGAGTTCCCGAGAATTGAAGAGTGAGGTAATCATTGCGAATGTTCGAGCCGTTCCTACATTGTATGGAGATTTGAAGGAAGCTCAACAAGGTGATCTGGAGTTGAAGAAAATCTTAGATCAAGTGCAAGATGGGAAAGCCGGGGAATTTGCGTTGAATAGAGATGGGATTTTAACCTTTCAAGGGAGAATTTGCGTTCCTTCATCACCGGAAATCAAGAGGCGTGTCTTAGAGGATGGCCATAAGTCCAAGTTTGCGATTCATCTGGGTAGTACCAAAATGTATCAAGACTTGAAGCGTGGGTATTGGTGGAATGGAATGAAGAGGGAAATTGCGGATTATGTTTCTAAGTGTTTGACTTGTCAACAGATCAAAGCAGAACATCAGAGATCGGCAGGACTACTTCAACCATTGGATATTCCGGAGTGGAAATGGGAAGGGATCTCGATGGATTTTGTTTCGGGTTTGCCTCTTACCGCGAAGAAGATGGATGCTATTTGGGTTATTGTGGATAGATTGACAAAGTCGGCTCATTTTCTTCCGGTGTCAACCAAGTTTTCGTTAGAGAAGTTAGCCCAGTTATATATGAAGAAGATTGTGAGACTTCACGGGGTTCCGGTTAGTATTGTTTCCGACAGAGATCCGAGGTTTACATCTAGATTTTGGAGAGCATTGCATGAAGCCTTGGGTTCTAAATTGTGTTTCAGTATGGCGTTTCATCCTCAAACCGACGGTCAGTCCGAGAGAACTATTCAGATACTTGAGGATATGCTACGGGCTTGTGTGATGGATTTCCAATTGTCATGGGAAGATCATCTACCTTTAGTGGAGTTTGCCTACAACAACAGTTATCAGTCTAGTATCGAGATGGCTCCATATGAGGCGTTGTATGGTAGAAAGTGTAGATCTCCGATGTGTTGGGACGAAGTTGGTGAAGCAAGACTTTGGGGCCTGGATTTGGTTAGAGATTCAACGGAGAAGATCAAGGTGATTCGGGATAGATTGAAGACGGCTCAGAGTAGACAGAAAAGCTACGCCGACAATAGAAGACGGGATTTATCTTTTCAAGTTGGCGACTTCGTGTTCTTGAAGGTCTCTCCGAGGACGGGAATCAAGAGGTTTGGTAATAAGGGTAAATTGGCTCCGAGGTTCGTTGGTCCGTTTGAGATTCTAGAGAAGATTGGGGATTTGGCTTACCGGTTGGCGTTACCTCCCTCTTTTTCTTTATTCCATGATGTATTCCATGTTTCTATGTTGAGGAAGTATTGTCATGACCCTTCCCATATTTTCAGTTCTCCCCCCGATGATGTTCAAGCGGATATGTCTTATGTTGAGGAACCATTGAGAGTCCTAGAGTTCCAAGTTAAGGAGTTGAGGACTAAGAGTATTCCGATAGTGAAGGCCCTTCGGAAGAATCACACCGTTGAGGAAGCGACGTGGGAACTAGAGTCGGAGATGAGAGCAAAATATCCTGGGTTGTTTGAGCATCCAAGTAAGTCTTTTTAAAATTTGGGACGAATTTTCTTTAAGGGAGAGTGAGTGTAACGACCCTAACCCTAGGCACTAATTTAGCATCATATTGTGTGCTTTAAATATTATTGTTAATATTATGTGTTCATTTTTATATACTTGATTTCTTGTATTAGGATAAAATGATAGGGAAATAAAATAATGTTCTAGGGGAAAATAATAAAAGTAGAAAATAGATAAAGAGTAAGAGGAGATTAAAATGGGTAAAATAAATAATTGGGATAAAGGGTTTAATTTAAATGTTGAAAGCCTTGAATAGTTAGGGTGGGGGACCATATCCCTTAAAACTCTCCCCTCTTCCCTTAATGGTCAATGACCCCCATACCTCCCATACTTTCCCCCTCACTCTACCATCCTCCTTCTTTCTTTCCTCATCATTCTCTCCTTCTTCCTTATCATTTTCCATGGAAAACCTCCATTGAAAGCCTCACCTTCCAAGGCATATAGCAAGCCCATTTCTTATCCATTTTCAAATCCAAGAGTACTTTTGAGGTTGGGACAACTAGAGAAATCAATCAAGCTAAGAAGATCATCTTTTCATCCAAAAAATCCTAAGGTGAGTTATTATGACCCTTCCCTTTTTTAAATGTTCATGAAGATGAAATGTTGTTATTGTTGTTCTAATGACTAGATGATGCTTGAGAAAACCTTCTTGGCTTGAGGAAATTGTGGGTTTATAGAGAATGTGGTGGTTCATGGAAGTGGTAATGATTTAGGTTTAGGGCATGGTACTTTGGAGATTAAATGAGTTAGAAGGAAGTAATAAAGTTAGAAAATTCCTTTAGGTTCATAAAGTAGAAAGCACTTGGTTGGAACATTTGATTTTTGGGAATTTGTTGTTGTTGCTGCTGCTACTGCCTGTTCTGGGCCGAGGCACGAGTCGTGCCCTTGGCCAAATCGTGCCCACGAGTCGTACCTAGGAGGCCAAATCGTTCTGAGTAGATTGAGGAAAATTGGCACGAGTCGTGCCCTGGGGCACGAGTCGTGCCCTGGCCTGGTTTCTCACATCAACTTTAGAGCTGTTCAAACCTAATTAAACTTGAACCAAAATGAAATCTCTTTAACCTAGATTATAGTAGAATACTTTGACTACACAATGACATCTTAAGTGATCAAAATGGAATTTGGGAAGTACTTGAAAGGTTGCTTGGAAAACGCTAGTTAACCTAGTTTGACAATTTGACAAATAGGATCCCAACTTGGTAGATTTAACTTGGACTTTTAAAGAGGCTATGTGTTATTGTATAATGACCTTGTAGGATGGATTGATGATACTTCCTTGCCTTACTTGAGTTCATATACATTGTTTATATTATGCATAGTGTGTTGAATAAATGTTGCACTATGATATTGGTTGGACATGAGTATATTTTACCATGTTGCTATATTGTTGTCCCTTTTTGTGGATTATGTTTCAAGTAACTATTATGTGCTTGATAATGTGTTAATCAGCTGATGTTGGGGGTATAACATAATACGATCAATTATGGAAGTGTGACCTAATGTGATCGAATTATGTTATATCTGTGACCGTCCCCTCCTGTGGCCACAGGTCGGGGTATAGCATCTGTAGTGAGCCAAAAGCCTTACAGAGTTGCTACTATCTTATTTGGTTCCCTGAAAAACGGGTCTTATAAGATGTGAGTATTGCTTAAGCAGCTCACTTAAGATTGGAGTATTATACCCAATGTTGTACGACTATTGTTCAGACGGGAAAAGGTAAACCAAGGTAATGAAAGGTGTTTACAGCTTTTCCAATGTGTTGTATGCAACTTGTTATGTGTTGCATTTTATTTGGCATATTGCTGCATTCATAATAGCTTGCTGAGATTTATTCTCACCCCTTTCCCTTTAATGTTTTTAGATCCCGAGACAGGCGGACCGGCCAAGTAAGGACGGAAAGGAGTTTGGAATTGAGCTTTTGGGTATTGTCGAGATATGTGTAGGTTGGCGTAGAAAGTGTATTTTGGTATAGTTCCTTCATGGAGTTTGTAATTATAAACTTTCATTTCTACGTTAGAACCACAATCCTTTTGTAACTAAACAAATGAATGCTTTCAAAGTTGGTCAACTCCTCCTCCAATGTGGAGAGGAGTGGAGTTATTTTGAAATGGATATGTTAAGTATGGTTATGTTTGAAGTTTAAATCAAAGTTTTAAAAGTTTAGGAATATTTGAGTTAGATTGAGGGCGCTCCAGCTCGGGACACGTGTAGGTTCCGGGTCGGAGTCCTCACATCTGAGCCCCCGAAGACGTCCCCGCATCAAAGTTATGCCTCTCTCGAACCGGCACCTCAGGTTGTGACTCTGGCTCAGCCCTCAAAGAAGGAGTATCCACGGACCTCCTCGAAGGCATCGGCTCGAACGCCGCCGCGCTCCGCAAAGATTCGCAGGACAGATTCCCCAAGAGCTTCTTCGTAAAAGCCCTCAACCCCACATATCGACGGGTAAGTACGTCCAAGCTCCGCCCCAAGACCTGCGCAAGTGAGCAACCAAAGAAACGCTCAACAAAAGAGATACAAGCATACTCGAAAAAAGAGAAAAATACAGAAAAGATGCCAAGATGAAAAAGAGTAAACACACTCACCGGAGCATCCGGGTCAACCCGATAAGCAACAGGACCATGCTCTGGGACGGGCACCGTTACCCTCCTCCTCGAAGAGTCCCCACGAACATATGTGAAGTTTGGCCCAGGCACCGGGACATCTGGAGGACGGGACGAGCCAGTCTGCCTCTCCCTCTCCAACACATGTGGCATCCTCAATTTCCGCCTAACGAAGGCCGCATACTCCTCGCCCTCCAGGACGAACTCCTCGGCACTCATGCCGGCCCGGTACCTCTCGTACTCCAGCACGTCCATATCAAGAGGACTCATCATATGGAAGGGCGGAGCCATAGGAGGCACACTTGCGCCATGTTGCCAGAAGACCCTCTCCCCCATATATATGGAGTCGCAAGTAAGACCCCGCAGAAGCTTCTGCTGTCGTGTCACTCAAGGAGCGCCCTCCAGCTCATCCTCGCCATACCGAGTCCAAGGGTAAAGCTCAAACCCCTCCGGACTGTCCCTCTCCAGGTATTGCTGCACATCCTTATATGTGACGGTGACCTTTCCCCGGCTCGTCCTCCTCTTCCTCAAAGAGCGAGCCCAGCACAGCATGGCGGGATAGCCGAACATGGCCTCATCCTCCAAGTCCCACGTATGGAACCGGAAGATCTCATAGCACCATGCCTGCAACAAAAAAACAGATACTGCTCAGAACAAAGGCAAGAAAAAGAAAAAGAAACGGAGAAGTGACCAAGTGCTAAACTACAAACAGCAATAAACTCATAACTCCAGTGCAAAGTCAAAGCATCCCAGGGAACTGACCGCGCCCCGGCTGAATCGGTCCATAGCGAAATAGAGTTCGGCCAAGCCCGCCTCGCCCCAGGCAATCTCACAAACCCTCTCCAAGTCCACCAAACTCTCCAGCAGAGGGAAAATAATGGAAGAGGCGTGATTCGAGAACAAAGTCTCGTAGAGGGCAAACCACAGAAAAGAGCGTGCCAGCTGCTCCGCCGTCACTACCCCAGTGCCCCGGCTAAAATCCATGATGTTGGCGGTAATATTCGCCTCCACATCAAGGTACACCATACCCAAGCCCTTTCTGGGATAAGGCGCAAACCCAAGAAGCTCAGCCAGTATCTCGTCGGACATCCTATCCCGCCACTTCACCGACTCTCCCTTAAAGGAAAGCCCGGTGATCGCCGCAAAATCAGTAGGAGTCACCGTCACCTCTCCCCAGCTAAAATGGAAGGTATGTGTGGTGTCCCACCAGTACTCAGACAAGGTCAAGAAGACGCCCTTGTTCTTCTGCGTCTACGCTATCCCAGCCAGGTTCTCCACGAACACGTTCAGACCCGTAGCAATCATTAGCCTCCGAGGACTAGGCCTCCCATCTTGGGAAATATCAGGCAGGCTCCACCACAACTCTACCACGGCCTCAAGAGACCCCCGTGATTCATCCTCTTCGCCTTCCCAGACGACGGCACCTCACCCTGCAGGTAAACACATCAAAGGTACGTCATTAACAGTACTTAAGCAAATATACAAAAAAAATAAAAAAAAATCAAAGCATAAAAGTCTGTCCCAACACGGCAAAGCATAAAAGTCCGTCCTAATACGGCAAAGCATAAAAGACCATCGCTACACGGCAAAAGCATAAAAGTCCGTCCCAACACGGCAAAGCATAAAAGACCGTCTCTACACGGCAAAAGCATAAAAGTCCGTCCCAACACGACACATCACAAAAGTCCTTCCCTACTCGGCACACATTTTACAACACAAAGAGCGTCTCTACACGGCAATTTTTCAGACAAAAGTCCGTCCCAACACGGCACATCACAAAAGTCCGTTCCTACACGGCACCCATTTTACAACACAAAGACCGTCTCTACACGGCAATTTTTCACACAAAAGTCCGTCACAAAAACACGGCACCCATTGCACATAAAATTTCCCACACAAAGTCCGTTCCTAAACGACAATTTTTTCCCACAAAAAACAATGTACATACAAAAATAGCATCAAGGTACAAGTCACCAAAGCATGCATTTCAAGGAGATGCACTTTATTTTCAAAATAAGAGCAAAACTCCACTTTTTCGAACAAAAATCACATGCCCACAATCCTGACATGCTCAATTTCAACAAATCATCATCAATTTCACAAAATGAGCATGGCAACAACAAAAGCCCCAAATATGCAAAAACTAAAAAACCTAGTTCTAGCATACATCATTCCAAGCAAGAATCAAAACAAAATTTGATTTCTTACCTCCTTTACGGTCTGCCCCCGCAAGGTGTGCACCCCCAAATCCGGATATAACACATCCGGATTTATTGTTGAAGGTGAGAAGGAAGAAAAATTTCTTTGGAGGTCCAACCTCCTCTCTATGGCCTCTCAGCCCCTTTGACGACGACCTCGCCCGATTCTTTCCATCATGATAGCAATCTAATCAACTCGAAAGAATTCTCTCAAGAAAATTTGGCTTAAAATCAAGTTTTCTTATCTCTTTTTCTCCTTCTCCCTCGGCTGAGTTTGAGAAAATGAAGTGGAATGGCGTCGCTGCAATCCGATTCTGATTTGAGAAAATCAGATTTCAAGAAAAATCCGCACGGACCACTTTGCAAGGCAGTTGAATCCGCGTGGACCACTTTGCATCCCAGAAGAAATTCCTCTTTTCCCCTTATAATCTTTGCCCTTGGCCGTCCAAATGCCATTTTCAGCAAGATTCATGCAGTTTGGTCCCTAAACCAACAAAACAAACCCCGCCGTCATTGTAAGTCCAGATCTCGCCCACTAAACGGCAAAGCAAACCCCGGCCGTCATCGCAAGTCCGGATATCGCCCACTAAACGCAAAACAAACCCCGGTCGTCATCGTAAGTACGGATCTCGCCCACTAAACGGCAAAACAAACCCAGGCCATCATCGTAAGTCCGGATCTCACCCACTAAACGGCAAAGCAAACCCCGGCCGTCATCGTAAGTCCGGATCTCGCCCACTAAACGGCAAAATAAAAACCCCGGTCGTCATCGTAAGTCTGGATCCCGCCCACTAAACGGTAAAGCAAACCCCGGCCGTCATCGTAAGTCCGAATCCCGCCCACTAAATGGCAAAGCAAACCCCGTCTGTCATCGTAAGTCTGGATCCCGCCCACTAAACGGCAAAACTAACCCCGACCGTCATCGTAAGTCCGGATCTCGCCCACTAAACGGCAAAACAAACCCCGGCCGTCATCGTAAGTCCAGATCTCGCCCACTAAACGAAAAACAAACCCCCGCCGTCATCGTAAGTACGGATCTCACCCACTAAACGGCAAAACAAACCCCCGGCCGTCATCGTAAGTCCGGATCTCGCCTACTAAATGAAAAACAAACCCCGATCGTCATCGTAAGTCCGAATCTCGCCCACTTAACGGCAAAGCAAACCCCGGCCGTCATCGTAAGTCCGGATCTCGCCCACTAAACGGCAAAACAAACCCCGGCTGTCATAGTAAGTCCGGATCCCGCCCACTAAACGGCAAAGCAAACCCCGGCCGTCATCGTAAGTCCAGATCTCGCCCACTAAACGACAAAACAAACCCCGACTGTCATCGTAAGTCCGGATCCCGCCCACTAAACGGAAAAGCAAACCCCGGTCGTCATTGTAAGTCCGGACACCAAGGCCCAAACGCCTTCAAGCACAAATCCCAAGGCCCAAACGCCTTTAAACACAAATCCTGAAGCACAAATGCCTTCAAATGTGGATCTCAAGGCATAAAATGCCTCTGAAACACAAAAGACAAAAGTCAAACGGCCATCAATGTAAGACCGTACGAAAGTACATATCCCCAACAGATAAAAACCGGCCGTCATCGTAGGCCCGAACCCCAAGGCGCAAATGCCTTCAAACACACATCCCAAGGCACAAATGCCTTCGTAGCAAAAAGTCATTTTCCCGGCAGCCATCGTAAGCCCGAACCAGCAGACATAACACAAGGCAAGAACGCCTCCCAAAATCAAAACACAAGGCAAGCATGCCTCCCACAAGTCTCAAACACCAGGTTCATACTCTTGAACCAAACCTCAGTCAGAGGACATCACACGACACAACTTTACTCTCAGGACACCACCACGTCCGCCTACACAACAATTTCACCATCACCAGCACAAATCATTATTCGTAGCCCGAAAGGTTTTAAATTACCCCGTCCGAAAGACCATAAAATTTCTAAAACATTATCCTTAGACCGTATAAAGCACGCCCTGTGAGATACCGTCTTCGCATAACGTGACTTCAACTCATGGACACCGACACGTCCACATCACCTTCGCACACCGACACGTCCACTTCACCTCATGGACACCGACACGTCCACTTCACCTTAGGACACCGACACGTCCACACTCACAATTTCATCTCAGGACATCAACACGTCCACACACACAAAATCTTAGTCACAGGACACCACCACGTCCTCATACACTACAAACCCATCTTCTAGTAAGATTACACACCTCTTCGTAAACATTACCATTTTTGAACTACGATCAGGCTTGATTCCCACAACGGGATACGTAGGAATCCTGTCAAAAGGGTCCATCCAGCCGACCCAAGCGGTCACCTTGGGACACCACCACGTCCTCACAGCCGACCTAAATGGTCACCTCTGGACACCAACACATCCACATCACCTCAAGACACCACCACGTTCGCATACACGACAACATCACCATTTCTGAACTACGATTAGGCTTGATTCTCACTCGGAATACGTAGGAATCCTATCAAAGGGTCCAGCCATCCGACCTAAACGGTCACCCCGGACACCGACACGTCCATCTCACATTAGGACACCACCACGTCCTCACGGACCGGCCAACACGATCACCTTCTCTATCCCAACAAGCGATCCTAATCGAGACCCTTATCTTATCGATGACCCCACTTCCTTCATAAACACCGCGGACTCTCACAAACGTGATCCCGAAGACCCGTAACCTTCAAAAACCCCAAAACCACCAACCAAACTAAGGTAGGACCCCTCCGAAATAAAATAAAGCAAAAGGACTTTTTGGGAATTACGAAAAATATCTGGCCTACATAAATGGTCCGTGCGGACCAATTTGCACCCAGACATCATAATTGCAAATTCCTCTTAAAGTCCATGAGATTCCCTTAAATCCTGGAAAACCAAAAATTTGGTTTTCCTAAGATGGTCCACGCGGACCACTTTGCAGATTTTCCATGGCTATAAATAGAGGGCTCCCCCTCTCATTTTCTTCACACCTACCTTCTCTCCTCTCTCCCCCAGCCTTCAGGCTCCCCTCTAAGTCCTTTCGAGGCACTCCTGGTCCCTTTCGATTCCTTTCGGGGCCTTCCGAGCCCTTCCAAGGCGCTGGGAAGCCATGTCGAGCGCTCCCGAGACGCTCTCGAGCTGCCTCGAGGCGCTCCCAAGGCATCCCGAAGCCTTGTCGGTCCATCCCGAGGCATTCCGTTCCATCTCGGTCCATCCCAAAGCCTTGCAGGTCCATCTCGAGCCGCCCCGAGGCACTCCCAAGGCATCCCGAAGCCTGGCCGGTCCATCCCGAAGCCCTGCCGGACAATCCCGAGGCATCTCGAGGCACGCCGAACCTCTGCCCGAGTACAACCAACACTCCCGAGGCACGCCAAACCTCTGCCCAAGTACAACCAATACGCCCGAGGCACACCGAACCTCTCTCTGAGGGCACACCTAGCACTCCCGAGGCACACCGAAGCTCTATCCGCAGACACCGGTACATCCCGAAGCAATCCCGGTCCGTCCCGAAGCACTATTCACACTCAAACACTATTCCCAAGCGGAAGATAGACACGAACCAACATTGGTAAGGCCTCCTTCCCAAACTATTTCAATTCATTTCAATACACAGCATACAATGTAGACATCATATTCAGCATGCATTTTTAAAAAGCACATACACACACACAACTTTTAAATAAAGAGGGGTATCGAAAGACTCGTGTATACGAGGCGACTCGGGTGAGCTCTACTATTCTCTTCTCGAGGCGTAACCTGACCTCCGAACTCAAAATCTTATCACACAACAATATTTTTTTAATAAGCCTTTTTTCAATATTTTGGGCTAAATCAAAACGGTGTGGCGACTCTACAAACAAACGCAGCGACACCTCCCGACTCGAAACCGCGAGATGCCGGGGCCCGCGCAGCCGAATCCGGGTAATTTCAACTATGGAGGTCTGACGGTGACAGCGGTTTGTTAATATTCCCGCACTGTCTTTCAATTATTTACTTAAATGCATTTTATTTAAAAGCACACACACACAATATTTAAAGAAAAGGGTACAGAAAGACTCATATATATGAGGCGACTCGATTGAGCACTTAAAAATCTCTTCCCGAGGCGTAACCTGACCTCCGAACTCAAAATCTCATCACACAACAAAACAAACAAAAATAGCCTTTTCTCAATGTTATGGGCATAATCAAAACGGCGTGGCGACTCTATGAAAAGCAGCAGCAGGCCTCCCAACGCGATATGCTGTCCAGGCGTCGGATCGGCTAATTTCACTTGGGAGTGTTCGGCCTCTGAATGGCATGGATCTGTTTAGCCGGAGGGCTCATAACTCGTTTATGGGGAATAGACTCTTGCGTCGCCTTCATTCTCCGGACTACTATATGTCTGTGGGCAATAAATTGAATTCCTCAGCCCTGTCTGGAAATGTGGGATTGAGCATTACTGAGGTATGCTCTTATTCTTTCTCACTATGACATCATTCTTTTCTTTCTTTTTATCTTACCTACTTTTACTCTCTATTTTTTTTAGATTGTCAATGATGTGATGAAGCTTCGGGAGATAAACGATGCTCAAACTCATGTGATCGTGAAGGTTAATGCTCCGTTAGGGTAGAAAATTGATGAGTTGAAGATTCTCTCTTATTCTTTGGAAGAGAAGAATATTTTTTTTGGCGGGGAAGGATGGGGAGTTGAGAGATATGATTAAATCACATGATCACCTGCGAAAGAAGCTAGAGAGTGGCGCGGTCATAGGGGGAGGTTAGAGAGTGGGGTTAAGGAGTATGATCAGCGTCTTAAAAATTAGAAGGATCGAGTTGCCGATCTTGAGGACAAACATGTCGCTAAAGATGTCGAGCTTCTTAAGTATAAGCGGTTTGTGAATCAGAAAGACCTTGTGATTGCAGAGGTAAAAGGAAGAAATCATAAAGGCCTTCAAGGTTTCTGAAGAATTCAATGAGTTGGCTTATGATGAGTGCTCTACTTAGATTGAGGCTGAAGATGCTATTCAATGAAATTTTTGCGGCCACAAGAAGGTTTACTGCTCAAGAGCCGTCGTACTTAGCTATCTTGTAGACACGGATTCAACTAGCTTTCCTGGTCATGCCTTGGTTCCATTCTATGAAGATGAGATGAAATATATAGAGAAAGATGTCCGAGTTCTGTTGCCCCCGATTTTTGCGATCACGGCTACCTCACTGCTTGCTCAGATTGATCTTTTGAGGTGGGGTGATGAAAAGGTTCCTCTTGAAGAGAGGTTCCCGCATGATTCCGGATCGGCAACCATTTCTGACCTGATTCTAAATCTTCCTCCGGTGCTTCTAATTCCTACCTCAGAGTATACTCTTAAGACTGCAGAAAAAGAGATCTCTATCAGTGATGTTGCTACCGAGACCACTGAACCTTGATTCCCATCAAATTGTGATTCAAACTAGGCTGCATCCCGAAGTACTTCACCTTAATAGGATAGATTTTGAACAAGTATTAAACAACTTATTTTTTTGCTTTCATCTAGGTCCCTTTTTATTGGGTACGTAATTTTAACATTTTTTCTAGTATTGTTTAACTTTTTGCCACCTTTTGCTAATTATTTTTAGCCTGCATTAAGGGCGCTTATGATTATGAATCCGTTATGATATCTCATTCCGGAAGAAAACTTCACCTTTCTTGTTTAGCCATTTCGACTTTGTGAGATTTTATAAGTTTCTTACTTAGCCCAAATTTAGTTTTTCGCTCTTTGCTTGTAATTGACCATTTTTTTTTCTTTTTCTTTCGTTCGTTTTTCCTCTAGGTCATCCAGATTGCACCTTCTTGGCTCCCCGTTTTTTGTTTCATCAAAGTAGGCATCTCTATAGGAAGGTAAGGCTACCTCTACTGGAGCAATTGCCTCTGATCCATAAGTGAGAGAGAAAGTTTCACCCGTGGAATTCCTTAGCGTGGTGCGGACTACCCAGAGTGTGGTGTGGAGTTCGTCTAACCATCTATCACCTCATCTGTCCAAGTTTTTCTTTAAGGCTGCTAGTACTAATTTGTTTGCTGCCTTTGCTTGTCCGTTTCCTTGAGGGTAGGCAACAACGAATTGCTTGTGTTCTATCTTCATCCTTTCGCATTACACCATGAACTTTTTCGAGAATTGAGTGCCATTATTTGAGACTATCATTCGTGGTAGACCAAACCGACACCAAATGTGATCGTGAACAAAGTTGATAATGTTTTCCTCGGAGATGGTAGCTAAAGCTTTTACCTCTGTCCGATTGGTAAAGTAATCCACATCTACCACCACATTTTTCATGCCTCCTCTAGCAGTAGAAAAAGATCTAATTAGATCAATTCCCCACATATCAAATGGCCAAGTGAGTATCATTATTACTAAAGCTTGTTTTATAGATGGGAGTCTAGGGATGTCTGCGAATCATTGGCATTTATCACATTTCTAACATATTCCTACTCATCATTTCTCATTGTTGGCCAATAGAAACCTTGAAATTTGATTTTGTCAGTGAGGGTGCGAGCACCGGGGTATCCTCCATAGACTCCTTCGTGAACTTCGTTGAGTAGGTTTGTTACCATGTGGGTTTTTACACACCTGAGGAGGGGTTTGGTGAATGACCTTCTATATGATGTTCCATAAATGACTGTGTATTTGGCGGACACCTTTCTAATTATTCTTGCCTTGCTTTGATCCTCGGGGAGAGCCCGCTTTTCTATGTAATCTTAATTTTATCCACCTAATCTCTTTCATGATCCTCAATGTTATTGATTTGAACTCTGTCTATGGCATGTGCTTCTACGAATTTGATTTGGTAGTCCGCTTCTATGTAATCTTAATTTTAGGACGTTCTTTAGTAGTGGCTATTTCTTTTTCTTGACTTTCTTCGGCCTCTGCCCTTTTCGTTTTCTAAGCTCGCTATCCGCTAGCTTGAATGATGTTTCTACCACAAAGTCTTGTAAGGCTTGAGCTTTGATGGTTCTTCTTGGTGAGTAAGTGATTTGGAACTCTGTGAGCTCAATGGACCATGCTAGAATTTTGTAGGAGGATTTCGGTTTATGTAAGACATTCCTGAGTGGTGCATATGTGAATACATTGATTGGATGTACAGAAAAGTAAGCTCTTAATATTTGAGCAGAAACAAGCAAGACATAAGCTAACTTTTCTATATTAAGATAAAGAATTTTAGCGCCGGACAACACCTTGGATAAATAGTAGACTAGTTTTTGGGAGTTACATTCCTCCCTTACAAGAACATCGGCTACTACTAGGTGAGTAGCTGCTAAAAACAGAAAAAGTTTTTCCCCGGGCACCGGGCTACTTAGCAGAGGGGGCTGACCGAGGTATTTCTTAACCTTTTCAAAAGCTGTATCACATTCCACATTTCAAGCAAACTCATTAGATTTATCCCCCCTCCTTTTAAGGTTTTGAAAAAGGGGAGGTACTTCTCTGATGATCAGGAAATGAAGCGACCAAGTGCAGTGATGTGGCCGCTCAGTTTTGCACATGCTTTACACATTTTGGAGGTTTCATGTCCAGGAGCGCTTGGATTTTTTCTTGGTTAGCCTCCATTCCGCGCTGATTGACCTGAACCTAAGAACTTGCCTGCTTTTACCCCAAATGCACATTTTAGAGGATTGAGTTTCATGTTGTTGCGACGCAAGTTGGTGAAGGTTTTCGCTACATCTAGCTCGTGGGAGTTTTCCTTGGTTTTAATGACCATGTCATCAATGTAGGCTTCCTATTTTTTTCCTAACTGGTCCTTAAAAATGATATTGACCATTCTTTGATAAGTGGCACCAGCGTTCTTGCGCCCAAAGGGCATCATTGTGTAGCAATAGGTTTTGCTCGCCGCTATAAGCTATAGAGGCAAAATCTTCTGGTGCCATCTTGATATGGTGGTATCTGGAGTAAGCATCAATGAAGTTGAGTACTGTGTGTCTGTCTATTAAATCCACAACCTGTCAATTCGGGGCAAAGGGAAGCAGTCCTTGGGGCAAGCTTTGTTCAGATCAGTAAAGTCCACACACATTCTCCATTTTCCATTTGGCTTATTCACCATAACTACATTTGCCAGCCATTTGTGATATGATATTTCTTTGAATATTCCGGCCTTGAGTAACTTTTTCACTTCCTCTTTGATGGCTATTTCCTTCCCCGAGGAAAAATACCTTAATTTCTGGTGAATGCGTTTGAAAGCGGAGCTGTCATTTAGTTTGTGAGCTATGACATTCTCTCTGATCCCTTGTATGTCTTCTACTTTCCACGTAAACACATGACAATTCTTACGGAGGAATGCAATCAAGATCCTTCTTTCCTCGAGATGAATTTCCAAGCATACCTTGATTTTCTGATCGGGATAATTGATATTTATGATTACCTCCTCTAGCTCATCATTAGATTGGAGATCACTGATTTCTCGATTATGAACAGAGTCAATCACGATCGTTAGGAGTGAGGAGCTTGATCATGGAAGAGAGGACATGGAGTAAATGATTTCCCGATATATGTCCCCTAGGATTCCTCTATCCACACATCCTCCGGCTACTGGAGCCAACTATTTAGCTCTTCTACTTGCCTTGAGCTTCAAACTGGGGGAATGGAATGATAAAATCCTAACAATTTGTCCCTGTAGGCTCTTTTATTTGCCTTTACTCCGTTTTGACTCTTCCTCGGGCTGCGAGCAGGAAGCTTTATTTTTCAACTTCCTCTTTTCCTCCAGAGTTTTCACAAATTTCTCAGGCTGGTTTTTGATGCAAGCTACTCCTCTTGGGGTGTTAAATTTGATTCGCTGGTGAGAAACTGATGCAATTATCCCTAGCGCGGCCTGAGCCGTAACTCCCAAGATTGCATTGTACTAAGACTGCAGATCAATGACCATGAAGGTGATTTTTGCTGTCTTTTGCTGCGGTTTCTCTCCAATTGTTACCTCAAAATAAATGGTGCCTTTGACATGCACGGTATGATTGGTAAAGCCCTCTAGGAGTCCGATGTTTGGGGTGAGATACGACTTCGACATCTTCATTCCTACTAGGGTATGATAGTAGAGAATGTCCCTGGTCGCGCCTGTATCAATTAGCACTCTACTTATGTTCACCCTATTGATTTTCATTTTTATGGTCAGGGGTTAAGCTGAGAGAACGAGGTGGAACTCAACTCGCTTTGTTTGAAACCAATCTCCTGCTCTTCTTCTGTGAGGGCTGGGATTAGAGAGGCCTTCTCCAGAGTTTTGATTTGGTGGGACAACTGAGTGTTACTAGGGGATTCCATTCCTATGTAGTTAATGTCATAGGTTCCCTGTTTGTCCTCATCATTCTCTCTTGTATTTCTCTCTTTCCTTTATGGGCCCCTTTGAGTTCGTCCTCGGTTGTTATTGCCTTTACCTAATTGGTCAATTCCCCATTATCCACCTTTTGTTAGATGATTCTTTTTAGCTGGAAACAGTCATCAGTGTTGTGACCGTGATCATTATGATACTCACAAAATTTGCTTCTTAACCTTTCAGTTGGTCTTCTCAACATATGTGTAGGGGGAGGAATTTCCACAACTTTGAGAATTGCAGGTCGGGGTGCGGTCAGAGCGGTATAAACAGTGTCATCTGCTATTCTTTTGAACTTTTCAGTATTCCGACTTCTTTTTTTCCCATTATCGTAGCCTTCAGTGGATCCTTGCCCAATTTTCTTTATGTACTCAATTCTTTCCTTAGCCGACTTGCAGACTGCTTGAGTTTCTGCGGGCTCCTATGCTAAGGCAATGGCAGTGGCCCTTTCGTACATCTCTTCCACACATTTTGGCCTTCAGAGGCAAAATTCATTTTCAGATAGCTCAGGTCAAGCCTCCTCCAAAACATAGATGAATGTCGGTTTGTGACAGGTCCACGATCTGCTCAGTTGCTTTCTGAAAATGAGTGATGTATGACTTGGTGGTCTCTCCTACTCCTTGCTTTATCCGGATCAAGTCCGTTTTTTATCTCACATGCTCTCTGGCCCTGGCAAATGAGTTAAGGAAGGCATTCCTTAATTGTTCAAAACTATCAATGGATATAGGTTTGTGTGTCATCGTCTAGGAAAGCTTCTTGCCCATGAATGTGGACACCATATCCTTGCACATCACTACCTCGTTATATGAAAACAAGGCCATCTAACCTTCAAACCTCCCTATATGGATCTTGGAATTAGTTGAGCCATCATAGGATTACAAGGCAGGAGGTTTTTCTCTCTGTATGGGTGATTTCGCGATCCAGTCCGTGAAGGCATCCATGGTATAAGTGCATTTTGCACTACCCTTTTTCTTTTTTTCCCATACCTGATGAACATTTTTTAAGAATTTCGGATCCATCTCCTCTGTTTTGGTTCTTTTGAGGTAGAAATCATGTCTTTCCCTTGGCGCTTGCCTTGAGTTTTGCTTTGGATTTCTCAGGGCGAGTTGTAGATTCTGCCTCCTCACCGTCCTCCTCATCATTTCCCTCATCTTGACCGAGGTCAATAACAGGTACTTCGGCCTTTTAACACCTTGTGCTTGACTAGCCACGGATTTAATCCGGACTCCTTTATCTAAACAGAGGGACCCTCCTGCATGTGCATTCTGTCGTTGGCCTCCAGCTTTACCAGCTCGAGTTGAGCATCATTAATGGCCATGGCTTCAGCCATTAGCCTAGCTCTCTCGGCCAAGGCCTGATTTCTTTTTTGCATTAACTTCGGGGTCATGGAAGAGGTTGAGTTTTTTGGACTGTTTATTTGAGGTGCTTTTTTAGTCCTGGCGGCCTCTAGCTTCTCTCTAAGATCTCTCTAGATGGGTGTGAGAAACCTTGGCTAGTGGTTTGACCTCCTAACATATTAAAAGTTGAAGTACTTGGCCGAGCTTGGTTGACATTTGAGGGAGAGACCTGGTTGGTATTTCCAACACGTGGAGTAAGAAAACCAACATTTTGCATAAGAGTTCGAGTCATTTTAGAAAACTCAAGAAAAGGAAAACTCGTTTAGGCCGTTTGTCGAAACATTGAAAATACTCAAAACACTTTCGAAGACAACATAATTTATAAAGTTTAAGCAATATTACGTGGATGTTTTGAAATTATTTTTAAAACAAATAAAAGATTACACGAGAAAACTCAAGCGTTTCCTGGCAATGTAACAACTGATGAGCCACAAATTTTGGGGTCTTACTTGAGGATAACTAACTTTTGGGTGATCCGAACCTAGAACACAACACAAACAAGAAGAAACGTTGGATATCAAGCCGGGTTTGATTCAGGCTCAAGCCCTCGGGTGTGAGAGTAAGATCTCTGAGGTATGATGAACTAAGAACAAGACTTGAAATGTCTTGGTGTGTGTGTGTGTGTTAGTGTATTAATAATGTGACTTCTCTTGCCCTAGAAAATAAGGAGGAGTATTTATAGTGTAGAGTGATATATGTTGGGTAAGATCTTAACCGTTGAGCATGTTTGTCTTTATGTATGGCACGTGGCGAACTCTGGTAGGATAGTACGGTTGAAGGACATTGTTATTGTAGTGGATTTCGTTGAAAGGAC
This sequence comes from Adenophora triphylla var. japonica, assembly GCA_022495995.1. NCBI lineage: Eukaryota > Viridiplantae > Streptophyta > Magnoliopsida > Asterales > Campanulaceae > Adenophora > Adenophora triphylla. The sequence goes on from JAFEMH010001015.1 coordinate 355,905, forward strand.
AAGGAACAGAGGAGCAGGTGACAGTTGGTTGGTGCCACAACGATCATGATGGTCACCTGGTTTTCCATTTAATGCGACAGGGACAGGTCTGGCAGTTAGTGTCAGGAGTCCTACGGAATCGTGATCTACACGATATGACCTGGGAGTATGAATAAAACCGAGATCTTAGGGGTGGCCCCATAGGGCGATGATAGGGATGATCACATGTATTCGCAATCTGGTGGTTAACTCGGTCTAGATATCTTGCGGTCAACCGGTTAAGAAGGTAAGTTCCTACGAGAGCGATCTTAGACCCGACATGCAAGGTCTAGACTCAACAGAGAGAGGGGCTAATTAGTGTTAAGGAAAGCGTTTAATACAACTCAGACACAAATGGATCAAGATGGTTAACATGCGATTTTATCTTTTAGTATACATATTTTGTGTTGTAAATTATATTTCACTTATATTGTAATTTTCTCTTTGTGCACATTAAGATTTTGTCCAACAAACTTAAACAAGAATGATCATAGTTGAATAACATACAATGTTAAGTGACCAAAAAATCAATTTATTTTTTATCATGTGATTAAAAAATACAGATAATTAAATTATTTTCTTAAATATAAATATTATCATGTCAAAAAAAATTGGAAGGCACATGGTATAAGATGCTCCTCTGCACTTTAAAGATATTACCATTTTTTAGTGATAATTTCGATTGAATTTTAATAAATAATTTATGTAAATTTATTTAAATAAATAAAAATTTACAAATTGTTGTTGACAATATTTTTAATGTCGTAGCAATTTTTTTATTTTTTGAAATTACATTTTTATATTGTTTTTATTAGTTTTCCATCAAATAAGCAAAAATAAAACTTTTAGAATGGGACGAATAAATCACCTTTTATGGTGGAGTGTGGATGTGGAGTGATAAAAAGCAAAAGAAGAAATGAATGGCAATTTCACAAAAAAAGCGAAGACATTACTACCAGTACCAATTCTCAATTGAATGATGACTTTGTTACCACTTACTAAATGACCACAAAATGAAGTATGTTTTCGGGCGTGGAATTGCATTTCCATTGTCCTTTTTATCACAATAATACTTACTTTTATCGAATGGAGCAATTACCTCCTTCGTCCTAACAAAAACGATTATTTAATACACATATTTTCGAAAATGATCATCAGGTCCGTTTTTTTATAAATAGACACGCGTGTCATTAATGGACCAGCTCTCACACTCTCTCCTCCCTCATTTTTCTTTTTCTTTTTCCCTCAAAACTTTAAAATGAAATATCTTAAAATTCAGAAGTCAAATAAAAATAAATATGTGATCACCGTTGTGTTCGTATCGTCAATACGAATTAAAATAGTAGCACCAACATATAATATAAATCATATTTGAGAAGTTCACAGTTTTTTCAAGTTCACAGTTGTTCAAAAAAAACTAAAAAGTTTCACTTTTGATTTAGTCAAGTTCATAATTTTTGTATGAAAATATCTTATATTTTACTTAATTCACAGTTGTTTTAGATAAGTTCACAATTATTTTTAGTCTTTTATATGGCCTATATTTTTGCTTTTTTATGAGATTATTTGACATGTTTGTTAAGTTAACAGTTGTTTTAGTTAACTTTACAGTTTTGTTTTTTTTCTCTTTATAACCTCTATTTTTGCAATTTTATGAAAATATTTGACATATTTGTTAAGTTCACATCTGTTTTAGTCTTTTATTTCCTCTATTTTTGCAATTTTACAAGATTATTTGACATATTTATTAAGTTCACAGTTATTTTTGGTTAAGTTCACGATTATTTTTGTTAAGTTCACATTTATTTTTAATATTTTATGAAATTAATTGACATATTTATTAAGTTCACAATTGTTTTAGTTAAATTCACTATTGTTCTTCACGGTTCAATCACTAGAGAAGCACTCTTCACATCATCGGCTTAGGCATCCACAACCAATCAACTTTAGTTGAAAGCATATGCAAAATCAACAAAGGAAGAAGTCCTAGCTCATGTACTCTATCTCTTCCACCCCTTTTAACACTTCTCATTGTCTCCTTCATCTGCTATTAGTGGTTACAAAATTCACTCTTAACCCCAAAATCAACAATCTACTAACTCAAAATTTTGTATAATTTCATATGAATATAAAGTTCACTCACAGATCTGGAATGAAATCAACAATATACAATGAAATCAAAATATATGTTAGTTATTTGTATTCATTTTTGTATCGAAATCACACAAAAATTACACATTTGATGACGCCGAAACAGAAATGGCGACCGGTGATATTGAAATCGCACACGAATTGAGACTGATGTTGAAATCGTCGGATATTGCAGGCGAAGATTGATGACCTGATTCACTTTTTGCCAGATGTGGACGGAGAGGGGGACGAAATGGGTGGTCGGAGGAGGGTAGGGGCTCGCCGGAGGTGGGTGGGGAGGAGAGGGGTCGTCGGAGGTTAGGGGAGGGGAGGGGTGGTCGGAGATGGTGATAAACGGGAGGGGAGACGGGAGAGACGTGTATTTGTGTGAGGTTAGGAGTGTTTTTAAACTAGCAAGAGAGTAGGTGTAATTTTGATTCTGTTGCCGAATTAAGTGGTTAAATTTCATTGGTATTTTGACTCGAGGTGAATGATCTAGCGATAATTTCCCCTTATCGAATTTATAAAAATATAATTTTTGTTTTAATTTTGATAAAAAAATAAAAAATTATTTTGACATTTATTGTGTATAGAAAAAATAAAAAAGTCTATAAACTAAAGTTATGATTTTGAACCGTACATATAATTTCCATCTTAAATTAAATGTTCATTTTTGTTCATCATTAATAAAAAAAATGAAACTTTATCATTCGTCATAAATAGTAATAATATATTATTAGAGTATTTAATTGACTTAATTAGTTTCAAAATGTTTGATGTAAAAATTAAGCAGAGAAAAAATGATGCATTGTGTTTGATCATTAGTAAACCACAATAAATAAATATATGCATACATGAACCCGCTTAACCCAAAGTCCAAACATATAACAGAAAAAAAATACAGTATGTTTTACTAGTTTGGGACTCCACTCCTATCAAGCATGTTCCCAAACCATCTAGCAAAACCCAAACCAACAATATGTAAAAAGGGTAGACGTAGCAGGAGCCCTTCTCTCTCTCTCTCTCTCTAGTATGCCTGCCTGCCTGCCTGCCTGCCGCCTAAACAAAATCAACCACTTGAAAAATCCATCAATCCAAATATATTTTCCCAGAACATAAACAAATTACTTGTACATGTATCTCCGTTTTCATCTTAAGTGACTGAAGATGAATTGTATGACAAAACCTAAAAGCTTCCAGTACAAGAAACATCTCATCCTGCGCTTAAACTAACTTTGAAATGTAAGTAGAAGAGATTTAGCTTGGCACAGAAATGATGTCAGATTCAATTAAGTGCAGGCCAACTCACTTTTCACGGGGTTCAACATTAAGGTTTTCCAATATCATCTGTGCCTGCATGGACAAGTAATGTGCATTAGTTAGATACTAGAATAATAAGATTTGACCCCTAACCGAAACAGACAAAGAAAGAAGCATGCAAAATAGTGCATATTCAAACAATACCATATAGATCATGCAGAATGGAGAGAATTTCAAGAGTTAAATATATTAACTTTGCTTTACCATTAGTACTTACTCTCTCTCTCTCTCTCTCTCTCTCTCTCTCTCTCTCTCTCTCTCTCCGTCTTAATGGAAGTCAAACAGTTCAATTAACACAAATTAAGGAAATGCTTTGACTATCAACTAAAATCTCTAAATTGCGCCCATAAAAGCATTTGAATTCAAACTAGGTGCCAGTATATGAATTTCAACTAGGGGGAAAACTGAAGGTTAGTTTAGTCAATTTGGTGCGAGGATGTTGCCTAAAAGGGAAATGTTACTCTTCAATGGGACGGCCCAAAAAGGAATACACACCTCTTCTATGTGGACGGAGGGGGTACAGTGTTTTTCAAACAGGTATATGTGCTTTATATATATACATTCATGACCTATAAAATTAAACCGGATGATTAACCAATGAGGACATCAGGGACAGCTATGATCCACAGCACTAGATGATGAAACAGGTCGTCTACTGATGCTGTGGAATAAAAGTATGAATCTATTGTTCAATGAAACATTTCAAATTTCTTTACCTAAAGTTACAAGATAGAATGCAAAAAATGGGCAAACCTGCAAGGTATAATTATTCTCGGGACAGAAATAAATGGAGAAAAGACAAGTAAATAGGCATGAAGAGTAGAAATCAAGCAATAAAATTTTGAGGAGCTTAAAAATAAGGAAACGAAATGTCAAGAGAAAGTTAACAAGATATACCATCATCAAGACAGTTTTATCAATAGGGGTTCCAACAACAAAGTTTACGTGGATGTTAAGAACGATGACAATCAAATGATCCGACAAAACAACTTCTACGAACAAGCTTTTGTCGGTGGTTACAATCTTATTTTGATCCTTACGGCTTGTTCCAACCATAGGCAAGCATAAAATGAAAAACTAGAGGCAGTTGACATAATAGGATTACTAATCTTTTTAGGTCATTTCCCTTTCTTTTCGATATACTTAGCTTATGTATTCCTTTTATGGGTGTGGGGAGGTACATTAATAGGGCATTGGTAATGGAAAATCCGTCTCATTCCCATTTGTTCAATTATCATTCCCATCACACTATGGGGCAGTTGGAATAGGAATAACATTTCCGATTCCCAATTTCCCACCCCCCATTTAATTTTCTGATTCTCATTGATGTCATGGAACGGGTACATACTAATAGGGCAGGAATGGAAATGCATTTCTGTATACTAGATTACTGGTGGGAACAGGAATGACATGCCGTAACTTATTTCACAACTCACACACACACACATACATCTCTCTCTCTCTCTCTCTCTCTCTCTCTCTCTCTCTCTCCTTTTTATGGGTTTTATTTGGGGGGGGGGGAGTAAAATGATAGGTCATTAGTATGGGAAACCCATCTTACTCCCATTTGTTTTGTCCGATTCCAATTCCCATTCCATCTCCTTCCTAATAGGGCTGGAATAGGGATTAAACAACTAGGAATGCAATGCCCTATCCCACTTATTTCCCTCCCCATTTGTGTGTGTGTGTGTGTGTAAATGCATATAAATAATGGGATGAGGATGATAATGCATTCTATTTCCCATTAGGAATAGGAATAGGAATAGGAATAGGAATAGGAATGTCCTATCCAATTTATTTCACATCAGATCACACACATGTATGAGTGTATAAATGTGTGTGGTGGAAACCTTGTTTTTTCCTACAGGGCTCTTCAAAAGGCTTCCTGTTTCGATCAATCAAATACATTTTTATTGCGAAGAATAAAAGCAAGATTATATGTCTATTATATATGTGTTGTATATAGGATTCTTACATCAGAGTGTTGGGGAAAAGAGGTCAAGAAGGATGGAAATGAGAAAGTGCATATTGGTAATGGAATGGGATGGTTTCTATTTCTCCATAACGAGACAGATAGTGGGAAGACAATAAATAATTTTAATGGGGCAAGTTGGTATGAGATCAGCTAAAAAAAATATTTTTATTGATAGTAAGACACACTTTCACATGCTCTAAGGCTGAGATATCATTTTCATTAATTATCTAAAGCCCATTTACATTGTAATACGACAAAATAATATATACTCTTTTTAAAAATGAAAGAATTCAAAGAAGATATACACAGAGAGACCAATTAGTTTCCGATTAAGAGTTTAAACCATAAATAGTTTCTAAATAATATACGACATTTCTATTTGAAGATTATCGCCTTGTTAGTAGGGCTGTTAGACGAACCGAGCCGGCTCGAGCTCGGCTCGGGCTCGGCTCGAAAAAAGCTCGAGTTCGAGTGGGCTCGAGGTGAACTCGAGCTCGAGCTCGAACCGATTTTCAAGCTCGTCATTTTTTCGAGCCGGCTCGTGTTCGGCTCGTATGTTCGACGAGCTCTGTTCGAGATCGACTCGTTTGAGCTCGACTCGGGCTCGGCTCGTTAAAAGCTCGAATAAATTTTAGTATATATATATATATAAGTCGAAGCTCGAGCTCGGCTCGTTATAAGCTCGTTTGATTTCAGATTTTTTTCAAAAAATAAGTCGAAGCTCGAGCTCGGCTCGTTAAAAACTCGTTTGATTTCAGATTTTTTTCAAAAAATAAGTCGAAGCTCGAGCTCAGCTCGTTAAAAGCTCGTTTGATTTCAGATTTTTTTCAAAAAATAAGTCGAAGCTCGAGCTCGGCTCGTTAAAACTCGAGTTCGAGCAGCTCGCGAAAAGCTCGCGAGCCAGCTCGCGAAAAGCTCGAAACTTGATTCGAGCCGAGCTCGAACATGCATTCTGGGCTCGAGCTCGAGCTCGAGAAAAGCTCGAGCTCGATATTTTTTATTCGAGCTCGAGCTCGAAACTTCAAAGCTCGGCTCGGCTCGGCTCGTTTACAGCCCTACTTGTTAGAATCTTGTCTTCTAAACATGTACAGGTCTAAATTCAACGATGCAATTATTCCCCAAGTAAAAAAGTATAAAGTGCTTTGACTGCTCCCTGGTCATAAGAATTAAAGCACATATTACTTAAATCAGATATACTAAACAGAAAAGAAAAGGAGAGAGAGAGAGAGAGAGAGATTCTTTAAATATTAATGGCAGTGAAATGAAATTTCAGTAAGCATTAGTGGGGTCCATTATGCCTGCCTAATTTCAAACACAAATGAAAAGATAGCTTTCCAGAATTAAACTTACCTACTCTCCTCTAAACTGCAGTGAACAAACAATTTGTATCGTTTCACTATTAAGAATATGCAAAGTCTGAATAAATAGAATCCAAATTTGATCCATGGAGGAGACCACTAATTATGATATAGCCAGTAAAAAAGATAATGGTAAAATATATTCACATGCAAAAGAGGACTCTTCCATTCGCTCGAGTTCAAGACAAAACTTGTTTAAGTCCACTAATCCATGGTCTTGTTAATATCTGCTGGGCAGTTTCATCTAGTTTTCTTTTTCTTATATCAAGTGTATTTGGGTAATTTCCCAGCTTGCTAGAAGGTATATCCATCTTAACCTACGAAAATTATGAGTTATCCAGTTTTAACTGAGTTGGATCCTTAAAGAATTTAATACCTTAGATGTCTTAATTAGTTTCTAGTTAGGAATCCTGATCCTTATGTATTTTACATTAGTAGTAGCCTATAAATATGCTGTAATATTTCAGTTTACAAACTACAAATAAAAGAGTTTTCCGGACTTATGCTCTTTGTTTCTTATATTGTGTGATGTGATTCCCTCGAGGGTGATGCCCAAGGTTGCCTCAGTGTAAAGACTCGCTTCTTTTCTTTTCCTTTCTTTCTCAATGATTACCTTGAAATCAGTAGTTCCTTCTATTTTAATTCCATTCTCCCATTCCCTAATTTCCCAATTTACCAACCTTAGTTATTTCTACGCCCTGACCACCAAAACAAGTCACCTTGGCCCAATCTACTTTTCATGGGCAATGTTCATACTGCCAGAAAGATCGTATGATTTTTCTTTTCTAAATATAGATATCCCAAAAAACCCTAATCCTTAAATCCCAAGCCCAGTACATTTACTTCAGACTCTAACTGTTCTTTTTGGGATTATTATAATCTTATTGAACGTCAGAAGAGCTTCAAATGGATCTCGATAACTACACTTCAGACAGCTTAGATGGTCATATAGTATCACGGTTGTTGATTTGTTAAGCCACATAACATGTGTTTTGGAAAACGAAACAAGACTCTTTGAGTTTAGAAAACCACAATCAAAACAATCTAAATTTAATGAGCTTCCTGTCGGGCCATGTTGACGTGTGGAACATTCTAGGAGAGTTTTTTAATAATGTATTTTTTAAGCATACAGTATTAATATACTCTGTAACTTGTTAGATCATTTTGATGCTGTTGACATAGTTAGTCTATAAAATATAAAGTTTCTTAACTGCAAATAAAATAGGAAAAAAAAAAAAAACAGAAGATGACCCACTCCCTCCATTCAACGTATCCAATATTCCATGTTCCCAGAGAGTTGTACACTTTGCAAACTTGGCTTTTCTGCATTAGCACTTTTACTGTTTTATCCTTTCATTAATAGGTCCACTTCCACATGAGCGAGCATCATTGGAGAACAACGAGATACTAATACTAGGTCAATTCACTTTTCTTAATCTATGTGTTGGGCCAAACATGACACTTATTCTGCAAATGATGGACTACGAAATTTTCCTAGTTTTTCAAGTGACTAAATTTTCTTTTGAAGTAGCCTTTCAAATGCATAACTTCTTAACAAAATGACCTATTAAATTAGTGAAGTTGCTCAAACCTATGTTAATGACAAAAGAGTAGGCACTGAGCACAATCCAAACCACCTGGAGAAAAGGGAATTTTTTCCAAACATTTCTGTTAGGAAGGATGAAGGGTAAACTAAATTCAGATTTTTGGACCTTCTCGTGAAATTCCATAGGATTTTCATAGCCTAAAAATGCAAGTGTAGGTTTTTTCAAGAAAGTTTGACAGGCTAAAATAAAGCTTCCAGTTTAAGAAAAATAAAAATAAAGGGGGAAAACCAAAAAAAGTTACGAACAATTCAGACCAAAAACAGAAGGAAAACACTTCATCAGGAAGCAGCAAATTATAAGAACTTCAGTAGCCAATGGTTTTTAGTCAAATTCCACAATTATAGAGAAAGCAACTAATGAGCATTTAAGCAAATAGACTCACTCAAGAATATGGCAGTAGGAGCTCCTGGTGATGGTGGATTCTGCTTTAGCAATGAAGCGTGGCGACCAGCTCTCTCAACTGCATTAGGGTCTGTAGCAGACAGAATTTCCACTTGTTCGAGGCCAAGCTGTCTTTTTATTAACTCCAAATTCTCCTCGAGAACTTCAATTTCACCAAAGGGTAGCTTCAGATCTAATGCCTGAACCCCAACAGCTTTGACCTCCTCCTTCTTAAACCTTAAGAAAGGCATGCATAGCTTCTGAGTCTGCCTAAAGTTCCCTTCCTGGGCAAAAGGACTCTGCTGCAATGCATTTAGAATCTCTTGGTCAGGTGCAAATGTAAGAGTTGTGCTGACAAACTTGCTACGGAGGATTTCCAGGCATGCCTTTTTCCACCCATCATATTGCTCGTTCACAAATATTAGGCCGCCTGTTGGCTTCTTATGATTATTTGCCAAGTTTATGTTACCTTTCTTCGAGCCAGAAACTTGTTTTTGAAGAAGCTTTCTAAAGGATACAATAGAATCCTGCAAGTATTTGTTAGCCTTCTGCAGCGTTCGATTGGGTAGGTCAGCCTTTGGCCATCCTGCTTTGATGACAAAACCTTCCTTTTTCAGAAGCTCTCTCCACACATATTCAGCATAATGTGGACAAATTGGAGCAATAAGCCTCGTCTGGACATCCATAAAACGCCACAAGAGATCACGATTCATGCCACCCGAACCACAGGAAAACCTGTACTCATCCCTAGCAGCCTGGAGATCATAGAATCCGGTTTTTAAAGCTTCCCTAAACATGTATTCAGTATAGTTCTTCTCTGTCATTTCAATTGCAATGTTAATTTCATTCTCAAACACGCGATCCGCGTATGTAGAAGGCGGACCAACTCTTAAAGATGACTCAGCAGATAGAACTTCCTGAATCCACAGCTTCTCCTTTGTGAGTCGCAAGATTGCAGCATTCGCTGTTTCAAAAACAAAGTTGGCATCATCCATTCCATCCCCTGCATCAGCAAGTGAAAATCTAGTGGCATCGGCTGAGAACTCCTCAATAGCTTGGCGTATAGTCCTGAAATTCCCTGTGGACTTGGACATTTTCTCAGAATTCAACATAATATGCCCATTGCATCTGAATCCCTGAGGCCACTGGCGCTTTGGGAAAATGGCTGTATGATTATAAATGCAAAAGGTAAGGTGATTCTGGATGAGGTCCTTACCAGAAACACGGAGATCAAATGGGTACCAATATTCAAACTCCTGTTTCATCTTATTAAGGAGGGAAGAAGGTATATCAGATGACTCAGGGTACGGCTTGGAAAGAAACAAGAAATCCCAAACCTCATCAGTCAGCTGCTCAGGTCTTATTGATGAAGTATCAGAACCATACATGTCCCCTTTCTGTAACAGATGACAAACAGTATAATAAGCCATGTACACTGTTGAATCGGATAAAGACTCGACTAGGAACTCTTCGTCCCACGGAATGCGAGTCCCAAGCCCAAAACTACGAGAACATGCCCATTGATTAAGCCAACTCAAAGTGTGCTCAAAGCCATGTCGTGTCTCATCAGAGTAAAGATTCATGTTGGCCAAGCATTCCTCTGCATCCTTCTTCCAACTATCTTCGCCATAGGTAATATACCATTGATCAGTCAAGGCAACAACACACTCATCCCCTGATCTTGACATGACCTTCTTCTCAGGCTCGCTGTACACAACTGCTTGGCCAAGATCTAAAAGCTGATCCCTGATCTTACTCTTAGCTTCCTGAACTTTCATGCCAGTATACTCCCCAACGAGCATGATTCCCTCGTAGAAACCTCCCTTGTAAATTATCTTCTTTGCAGCATCAAGCTTCTCTCTTTCATTCTGGCTCTTAATGTTCATGTCTGTACATATTTTCTCTGCTGACTTATCACCATATTCAGGTGTGCTGATGATAGGGATGACCTCAAAGGGTAAAACCCACTCATCCTTTATGCCAAACTTAGCCCTGAAAGCCGGTTTCAATCTCAAATCCTTTAGGGCCATGAAATCATCGGGCGAGTCACTGGGAACACTAGTAACAATCCCAGTACCTTTATCTGTAAGAACTGACAACATAGGGAGAGCATATATGATCTCATTAAAAGAAAAGGGAGATCGGAGAGGTAAACCTATCAGATCATGACCAGTAAGCTCAACCAAACAAGTAGGCTTCTCCGGCACCCGTGACAATCTCTGATATGCCAAATTGCGAGCTGCCCTTTCAGTTAAGATAAAGACCTCAGTTTCATTGATCTCAAAAGCTCCATACTTGCCATCAGGCAATACCCAAGAATTTGTTTGGCCATACATGGTCTCAGGCCTCAATGTAGCAGCAGCTAGATACACTTTCCTCCCTTCTAAAGCTCCAAACTTGGGAGGAAAAGGAGAGATGACCTCCATCTTAATCAGAGTGTACTCCTGGGGAATAACACCTTCACCTGAAGCCCGGTCATGATCGGCACAAGGCTGCCCATCTAAAGGAGAATAAACAGTGTACCTCAAGTCTTTGACAATCTTCCCCATGGATTGCAACTTCCTCATCTGCCACCTAACAAAAGAGTCAAAATATGGATTGATGTCGGTAGTAATAAAGGTCCTTCTCCAATCGCACCCCAAACCAAATGCTTTAAGGTCTTCCACTGCCAAAGGGGGGAAATACAAAAGCCAATGACGCGGATCCTGAAATTTGGCAATCTCTTCATCAGAAAAACCATAACTACGCATTATCTCCCATTGGTACATCTGTCCGCCAGATTTTGAAACGGCCTTGGACTTCTTTCCCTTAAACTTATCTGGTGCACCCTGGTTACTTGCATCAGTAGATTTCTCCTCCGCCTCACAATTTTTCTCTTCTACTATCACCGAAGGAAAGACCGGTGGGTTACCAAACCTTACAATCTCCCTCAAAAGCTTATCTGCTGAGGCCTTAATTGGCATTCCCGTACAGTGAAACCCAAAAGGGAAGAGAACATTAGCACCCCGTAATCTGTGAAAAGCTGCAGCAAAGGCAACCTTTGACACAGAGAATCCATGACCCAAGTGAAGATACCCATTCATGTAGGGATAGGGGAAGTTCCCAAAAAACTTCTCTCCGGGTTTTGGAGGTTCAGCTTTAGCATCAGCATTGAAAACCTCATGCTTTTCCCACAGCTCCTGCGAATAACTCTCCATCTCCAAAAGCATGTCTCTTCGCCAAAAGGCCTTCCCACCCTCCGTCGCCTCCGTCATCTCCTTGTCAATCCTACACAATCTGTAAAAAAAAAAAAAAACATATATATAACTCAATCAAGATTTGACATGAAGTTACTTGCTATAAGAATTCATATACTCCCTCCGTCTCATCATGATTTTCCTACTTTTTTTGCCGTTACTACGAATGATCTTTGAGCAATAATTATAGGTTGATTCAATTATACTAATGTAAATCTAAAACTTGTAATTGATACACAATCAACAATACTATCAATAACAAGTTTTACATTTTCATTAGGATGATTGAATCAACCAAAAATAATTGCTCAAAGTTCGTAGTAACTATAAAAAAAAGTGGGAAGATCATTTTGGGACGGAGGGAGTATTACAAAAGCTTAACTTCTATTTATCAAAAAATAAATGCACGCCGATATAGACAAAAAGAAAAATCAAATTGAAATATATTTAACCTAGCTTCTTTAAGAAAGAATAATTTCTAAAGCAAAACGAATACAGGAATGTAATCAAAGTTCTTCCCCGACACCATATACGAGCGAAATTGCAGGACATAACCGAGAAGAGAGAAATCAAAGCTTACCTTCGAGTCGCAAAGAAAAATCTGGGAATGTCTCCGTAAAGCTTGAGAGATACGAGCCTTCTCAATTGATAAGGCGCCACACTTGGGGATAGAAAAATTAGGGTTTTAGTCACCTGTTTATTTATGTGATCTACTATCCTTAAGTTTTTTAACTATTACGGAATATTTCAAATGGCCCATTCGCCCCCCTAAGTTTTACATGAATTGCAATTTAAGTACCAATGTATCAATTCTATCAAGTTTGTTCACAATTTGGCATTTTTTGGATGAATGTTAACAAATTTGACAGAAAACTTAATAACCTTCTTTAAAAATTATATTATCCACCCGTAAAATTCATTTTTTTATTATCACTATTTAATTATACTTACAAAACAAACGAGCGAAAAAGATTCATTTAAATTAATATTATTCTTCATTCACAAAATATAAAAAACATGAGTTGATCTTATAAAAAAATAGTTTTTTCTTAAGATAAGGAAAAACGTGTTTTCTAAAGCAACGTTCAAAATAAACGGTGACATTTTTGTAATTAATGACAACCATGATAAATGTCAGTGTTAATATTACAAATGACCAGTGATTTCATACTGGCATTTTATAAACATGAAACTGGCACTTTTTACACGGGCACTTTTATATACACGAACTGGCACTCTTCACACTGGCATTCTGTTCCACTAACACTGGCACTTTGTTACACTAATATTTTTGCTGGCTCTCAAAAACACAAGCACTGGCATTCAAAAAAACATGGACTGGCATTCAAAATCACATGACCTGGCACTCAAATACACATACACTGGCACTCAAAAAACACTGATAATCATTTTTGCTGACATTCAAAAAAACATGGACTGGCATTCAAAAAAACATGAACTGGCACTCAAAAAAACAAACACTGCATTAGTATACACTAGAACGGGCACATCAAATCTCCCAGCAACCCCTTCGCCCTGGCACTCCTAAATACATGAACTGGCACTAAAAAAACAATCACGGGCATTATTTTACACTGTAACTGATGTCGATTTTTTCTAATTCACGGCCCTTGGCCAGACTGCAGATCGCGCAAGAATTGGAATCCGAAAAGCTATCTACAGGTTTTACCGATGACGATCCGATTTTGGACATTTTAGCAACTGAATCGTCTAGAAATGATTGGATCTCCGGTGGCCAGGGTTGGTGACCCGACGCCGGGCAAGGGGATTTGAAGGGCGTATTGAGCCAATTGTCGATAATCTCAATTGCAAGGTCAGGAGAGGTGTACATACCGGAAATCGCGACGACGTTAGAGCCACTGATTGATCTGGCGTTAATAGCGTCGGCCGGGGTTAGACAGGTTATCGCAAAGACGCCGGGGCCGTAGAAGAGGGTGAGGATTGGTTGAGGAAGGTCGCCGGCGAGGGAGAGCTTGGGGAAGACGATTGCGGAGAGCAGAGAGCCTCTCTGGTTTGCGTCTACAGAGAGAATGTAGTGAGAGAACGAGTCCTTTGCGTCTGAGAGAGAAGAAGGTTTTAAAAACACGTTTTTTTGTAAGCTTAAAAAAAACGCGTTTTTTATAAGTTTTTGGCAAAAAAACATAATATCTATCGTGAAACACTTCTTAATATTTTATATAACAAATTAAAATTTTAATCTAGTAGCTACATTCACCTCCATTTTAATCATGTCACCATTTCAAAAACTACTCCCTCCGTCCCACTCGACAAAATTCATTTTTGTTGTTCCATTTAAAATGACACACTACCAAAATATTTTTTTTTAATATTTCTTTATTTATGAGACTAACTTGTCATACTTACAATAACTATCCAATTATTATTTCCTACCCCATATTCTCTCTCATACTTCACTTTTCATACTCACAACACTTACTGTACTATACACTCTGTTTAATTTCCGTGCAATACCCATTTTGTGCATTTTCGAATGAGACCTATTTCGTGCGTTTTCGAATGGGACGGGGGAAGTATATTATAAGATTTTGGCCTTTTTATGTTGTAATTCAACACTTAATAGAGAAGTCAATAAAGGAATGTTGTTTTAAGTACATCTATTGTCATCGAACATCAAAGTTACATAATAAATGCAATCATAATTGTTAGGGACGTGATTTACTATCCCTAACTAACTGATACGTTCAAACTGGGATAAGAGAAATTTGGAGGATAAGTCAAATAGAGACTCTTATGTGAATGAGACTCTATGACTTAGTCCAACCAGTATTCTATAAATGAGGTCTCTATGGGAACCAACTTATATACAACACGTAATATTCCATATACTCCTCAGACTGAGAAATACTATCTCTAGCAACCATCAAGTGCCTGGGATTTGAGAGTGGAACAACATTCAATATCCATTTTGTGATATTGAATCGGACGAGAAGAGGTGGTGATTGCAGAATCAAGACGATCGTGGTTCGTAGCACAAGCGAAATCTTCCGCACAACGAGCTTTGGATTTAATCTATAAGGTATTCCGAGAACTCGTAGATAACTTATGTGTTTTCCTTCATTGGTATCAGAGCCTCAAAGCTTGATGCTCACCATTGATGTCTTGATTGCATAGTTTTTTGAATTTTTCGGATCTATTTTTCACCTACTGGGTTTGATGATTTCGAAATTCAAATCTTGTCCGTTTTCTGCGTTTTTGATATCTATGCGTAGATAATAATGTGTAGAATAACATACAAAAAATTCATCGAATTCGGCCATGTAAATTTTGAGTAATTGCAGTTTTAAGTTTCGGATATTATGATTTTTTTCGTGATGTTCATGGCTGTTTTTGATGATGTTAAATTCAGATCTGATAAAAAGTGTTAACATAAGTTTTATATTATCCACCCGTAAAATTCATTTTTTTATTATCACTATTTAATTATACTTACAAAACAAACGAGCGAAAAAGATTCATTTAAATTAATATTATTCTTCATTCACAAAATATAAAAAACATGAGTTGGTCTTATAAAAAACTAGTTTTTTCTTAAGATAAGGAAAAACGTGTTTTCTAAAGCAACGTTCAAAATAAACGGTGGCGTTTTTGTAATTACTGACAACCATGATAAATGCCAGTGTTAATATTACAAATGACCAGTGATTTCATACTAGCATTTTATAAACATGAAACTGGCACTTTTTACACGGGCACTTTTATATACATGAACTAGCACTCTTCACACTGGCACTCTGTTCCACTAACACTGGCACTTTGTTACACTAATATTTTTGCTGGCTCTCAAAAACACAAGCACTGGCATTCAAAAAAATATGGACTGACATTCAAAATCACATGACCTGGCACTCAAATACATATACACTGGCACTCAAAAAACACTGATAATCATTTTTGCTGACATTCAAAAAAACATGGACTGACATTCCAAAAAACATGAACTGGCACTCAAAAAAACAAACACTGGCATTAGTATACACTAGAACGGGCACATCAAATCTCCCAGCAACCCCTTCGCCCTGGCACTCCTAAATACATGAACTGGCACTAAAAAAACAATCAAGGGCATTATTTTACACTGTAACTGATGTCGATTTTTTCTAATTCACGGCCCTTGGCCAGACTGCAGATCGCGCAGGAATTGGAATCCGAAAAGCTATCTACAGGTTTTGCCGATGACGATCCGATTTTGGACATTTTAGCAACTGAATCGTCTAGAAATGATTGGATCTCCGGTGGCCAGGGTTGGTGACCCGACACGGGGCAAGGGGATTTGAAGGGCGTATTGAGCTAATTGTCGATAATCTCAATTGCAAGGTCAGGAGAGGTGTACATACCGGAAATCGCGACGACGTTAGAGCCACTGATTGATCTGGCGTTAATAGCGTCGGCCGGGGTTAGACAGGTTGCCGCAAAGACGCCGGGGCCGGAGAAGAGGGTGAGGATTGGTTGAGGAAGGTCGCCGGCGAGGGAGAGCTTGGGGAAGACGATTGCGGAGAGCAGAGAGCCTCTCTGGTTTGCGTCTACAGAGAGAATGTAGTGAGAGAACGAGTCCTTTGCGTCTGAGAGAGAAGAAGGTTTTAAAAACACGTTTTTTTGTAAGCTTAAAAAAACGCGTTTTTTATAAGTTTTTGGCAAAAAACATAATATCTATCGTGAAACACTTCTTAATATTTTATATAACAAATTAAAATTTTAATCTAGTAGCTACATTCACCTCCATTTTAATCATGTCACCATTTCAAAAACTACTCCCTCCGTCCCACTCGACAAAATTCATTTTTGTTGTTCCATTTAAAATGACACACTACCAAAATATTTTTTTTTAATATTTCTTTATTTATGAGACTAACTTGTCATACTTACAATAACTATCCAATTATTATTTCCTACCCCATATTCTCTCTCATACTTCACTTTTCATACTCACAACACTTACTGTACTATACACTCTGTTTAATTTCCGTGCAATACCCATTTTGTGCATTTTCGAATGAGACCTATTTCGTGCGTTTTTGAATGGGACGGGGGAAGTATATTACTCCCTCCGTCCCAGACCAAGGGTTCTCGGGGGAGATTTCACGCTTCTTAAGAAAATTTTTTAAAGTGGATAGAGAATGTAAAAGTTAAAAATAGGAGAGAGAATGTAAAAGTTAAATGTATGGTAGGGAATAGGAGAGAGAATGTGAAAGTTAAATGTGTGGTAGGGAATATGAGAGAGAATGTAAAAGTTAAAAATATTTAATAGGAGAGAGAATGAGTGGGAGGAATAGTAGAAAATATAAGGGTATAATGAATGGTTTTTTTGTAAATATATGGAGATGATAAGGGTATAAATATATGAAAAACTTTCCATTTAAGGAAAGGGACTCTTGATCTGGGACGAACCAAAAAGGAAAGTAGGACTCTTGATCTGAGACGGATGGAGTATAAGATTTTGGCCTTTTTTATGTTGTAATTCAACACTTAATAGAGAAGTCAATAAAGGAATGTTGTTTTAAGTACATCTATTGTCATCGAACATCAAAGTTACATAATAAATGCAATCATAATTGTTAGAGACGTGATTTATTATCCCTAACTAACTGATACGTTCAAACTGGGATAAGAGAAATTTGGAGGATAAGTCAAATAGAGACTCTTATGTGAATGAGACTCTATGACTTAGTCCAACCAGTATTCTATAAATGAGGTCTCTATGGGAACCAACTTATATACAACACGTAATATTCCATATACTCCTCAGACTGAGAAATACTATCTCTAGCAACCATCAAGTGCCTGGGATTTGAGAGTGGAACAACATTCAATATCCATTTTGTGATATTGAATCAGACGAGAAGAGGTGGTGATTGCAGAATCAAGACGATCGTGGTTCGTAGCACAAGCGAAATCTTCCGCACAACGAGCTTTGGATTTAATCTATAAGGCATTCCGAGAACTCGTAGATAACTTATGTGTTTTCCTTCATTGGTATCAGAGCCTCAAAGCTTGATGCTCACCATTGATGTCTTGATTGCATAGTTTTTTGAATTTTTCGGATCTATTTTTCACCTACTGGGTTTGATGATTTCGAAATTCAAATCTTGTCCGTTTTCTGCGTTTTTGATATCTATACGTAGATAATAATGTGTAGAATAACATACAAAAAATTCATCGAATTCGGCCATGTAAATTTTGAGTAATTGCAGTTTTAAGTTTCGGATATTATGATTTTTTTCGTGATGTTCATGGCTGTTTTTGATGATGTTAAATTCAGATCTGATAAAAAGTGTTAACATAAGTTTTGTTCTACGCTGTGAGATCTTTCTGTAGACACTTTATTTGTTTAATTTGGTCCAATACTGAAAGAGTTATATTTTTTTTAAAGTTAGGACGATGAACAAGTAAAATGACAGAATATGCGCTGGTTGTTGTGCCTTTGCGGCACTCGCCTGGGTAGAAAAGAAAAGGTCAAACAAACTTGCAGAGTGTTTTGGTGTTTTTGGTGTATGTGGTTGTTTCATTCATGGGCCTTATTCAATATTATCCATTTAATTTGAGTATTTTATGGATTTATTTTAATCATGTTATTTCATTAAAAATATTTTAACAGCTCAGAAAATTATGAAATTTTTATTGTATGGACATGATAGTGTTATACACTGTAGAAAATTATTTCGTAATTTTTAGTGTAACAGATATAAGTTTTCTGTATTTTTCATGTGTATTAAAATCATTAAAAATAATTATAATTTCCAGAAAATTATGTAAATTTTACTGTCTGTTTAATATGATGTGACAACATGCTGAGATATTTTTCATAATTTGTTTATGATCAGAATATATTTTATGAATTATTGAGTATTCTGCTGCATGATTAATTCAGGAAAAATAGTTTTACTGTCCAGAAAAATATGAATTTTTTTTGTATGTTTAGAATAATGTTATACAGAACAGTATATTTTTCCATAATTTTTGGATGAGCAGTAATCTGTTTCATGTATTTTTGTATGTGTTTTCGTGCAAATTTTATTTATTAGAATGGAAAATATTAATCAGAAAATTATGAAATTTTTTCTGTAGTATATTTACATGATAATGCACTGTTCTGAATTTTTTCAAATTTTTTGAGTAATCTAAATTATTTATGTGCCTTAAATGTCATTTTATGATGTATTTTCACAAATAAATTTGCATGAAAACAAATTTGAGACTATACGAGTCCCATACAAATTTTCTGGAATTGCTGGAATTATTTTAATGAGCTTTAATTTGTGAATTTGTTCTATCACTATATCTTCTTTTATTTAAAAATCAATTATGTGTATATTTTTATTATGCATGCTTAAGGTTATGATTACGAGCATCGCGAATTTTCTCTCATTTTCATGTATGATACAAGTATATTTATTGTTGAGTTTTTATGATAAAAGTGAATTAAAATTGTATGCTTAATATCTCTATTGTAATATGTTATAGTGAAATGGCATCAAAGAACGTAATTGCTGATTTGAATAAGGGTGAGAAATTGGATGGCAAAAATTATAGTGTTTGGCAAAGGAAGATCACATACTTGCTAAACGAGCAAGAGGTTCTTGAGAACCTTGACACTGTGATGTTTGAGCTAGAGATGGATAGCAATACCATCGCTCAACACCGTCAGAACATGCAGGCTTTTCAGTCATGGGTCAAGAAGGACCGTTGTGCTCGCTTTACTATGTTAAGCAGCATGCACAACGACCTGATTGGACAGTTTGAGAACTGCTCTACTGCTAAGGACATGTGGGACCAAATTAAGGCTGCATTTGGTAACACATCTGCAACAAGGATTCGTACCTTGACATACAAGTTTGAATCGTATAAGATTGACCAAAAACGATCCATTCCTGATCAGCTACGTGAGTTGTCTGGTATGATTCGTGAGCTTCGTGCTGCTGGTAGTATCTTGTCTGATGAGCAGCAAGTCCAAGCTGTGATTCGTTCACTGTCGGACTCGTGGAGTAATTTGAGGCAGATCCTGACTCGTACAACTCCATTCAGACTTTTGCAGATGTTTCCCGTCATGTTAAGCTTGAGGCAGAGCGCCATGAGGCAAGTCGCGCGATGAGTGATGTGACTCGTGACCTTGCTCTTGTTACTCTTGATGATCAGTGCAAGCCAAATAGGCAGCATAAGAATCAGGGTAATAAAGGCAAGAAGGCTCAGAAACTGGGGCCAAAAGCTGGCAAGATTGCTAAACGCAGAGGCAAGAAGAATATTGCTAAGCAAAAGTGCTACAACTGTGGAACCTTGGGTCATTTTGCTCGGACTTGTCCTGAGCCCAAGAAGGTACCTCTAAATCCTAGATCTAAGCAACTTTGTGTTTGGTCTCATGTTTTGTTAGCTGACTCTCTCCCTGAATGGATTGTAGACTCAGACTCCACAAAAAATGTGACGTGGGATCGTGCGGGATTTGTAGATTATAGGAAGATTACAGCTGGTACGCGAAGCATTTTCATGGGAAATAGCTCGACTGTGGAAGTCAAAGGGGTTGGCTCATACCAGCTCCTTTTGCGGAATGGACGCAGTTTGACTTTGCATGAAGTACTTTACGCACCTGGAGTTCGCTATAATCTACTTTCAGTAGTAAAATTGCTAAAATAGGATATTCTTTTAATTTTAGTGGTAGTCAGTTGGATATTTGCTTTGACAATATGGTTTTGGGACATGGTTTTTTGTCAGACAATTTCTTTAAATTAGATTTATTGGATTCTTTATCTTCTGTTAATGCTACTTCTTGTGTGATATATGATACTTCTAATTCTGAGTTGTGGCATGCTAGACTTGGACATATAGGAAAGGACAGAATGAGTAGATTGGCTAGAGAAGGACTATTGGGTTCTCTCCCAAAAGTTAATTTACCTGTGTGTGAGCCTTGTTTGGCGGGAAAAGCCTGCCGAAAGCCTTTTGGTAAGGCTAAAAGGGCCTGTGATCATTAGAGTTAGTCCATTCAGATATTTGCGGACCTATGAATGTAAAAGCACGCCATGGTGCTTCCTATTTTCTCACTTTTATCGATGACTACACGCGCTATGGTTATGTTTACCTTATTTCTCACCGTCATGAAGCACTTAATTGTTTTGAGCGCTTCTTGGCAGAGGTAGAGAATCAGAAGGATAAAAGCCTAAAAACTTTAAGAACTGACCGGGGCCGCGAGTACTTGTCTGATCAATTTAAGGGATTGTGTGAGAAAAAGGGGATATTAAGGCAGTTAACAATTCCTGGAACTCTGCAACAAAATGGAGTTGCAGAACGAAGGAATCGTACCTTGTTAGAGATGGTTAGGTCGATGATGGCACAAGCAAATCTCCCAATTTCGTTTTGGGGTAATGCGCTTATGACTGTCACGTATATCCTTAACCGAGTGCTTTCTAAATCAATCTCTACAACCCCCTACCAATTGTGGAAAGGTGAGAAGCCTAATTTGGGGCATCTACACCCTTGGGGTTGTGCAGGTTATGTCCACAACACTTCCAATAAGTTTGGAAAACTTGGCCCTAGAGGAAACAAGTGTGTTTTCATAAGGTATTCTGATACCTCTAAGGGTTATGTAATGTACGGTGGAAAACCTGAAGTTGGGATGACTGAAATAGAGTCTCGTGATATCGATTTCATTGAGAATGATTTCCCACAAATCGGTGAAGTTAGAAAGGATTTCGAACTCTTTGAGATGGAGGAAGAACATTTGACATCTCTTGGCGTAGGTGGGGAATTGTCTCAACCTAATGATCAAATGGATCAACATACGGTTGAGCCTGTGGTCGCCAATGAGAGTCAAGATGATCATCCAAGTAGGAATGTTGATTCCGGTGGGAGTCTTCCACCAGAGCGAAGAAGTCAACGTGGAAAAATTCCTCGTCGTCGATTTGAGATCGAAGGGGAATCTTTTCTATGTGAAGCTTTAGACGCTTGTGAACCTACTTCATTCAAAGAAGCAATTTCTTCACCTAAGAGTGATGAATGGACATTTGCTATGGAAGATGAAATTTCCTCTATGTACAAGAATCAGGTTTGGGAGTTGGTTGATCTTCCGCCTGGGCGTAAGGCAATTGGAAACAAGTGGGTTTTCAAGGTCAAGCGCAAGGCAGACAGATCAATTGACAAGTATAAGGCACGCCTTGTGGCGAAAGGCTATACCCAAAAGGAGGGTCTAGACTATGAAGAGACATTCTCCCCGGTGGTGAGATTTTCTTCAGTTCGCCTTATTCTCGCTATAGTAGCACATATGGATTTAGAACTTTTCCAAATGGATGTTAAAACTGCATTTATTAATGGGAGGTGAAGAGATCTATATGACTCAACCAGAGGGTTTTGAAGTCAAGGTAGATGAGCGAAAGTGTGTCGCCTCAAACGTTCCATATATGGACTCAAGCAATCATCTAGACAGTGGTATATTCACTTTCACCAAGCAATAACTTCAATTGACTTTGTGATGATTGAGGAAGACCATTGTGTGTACGTTAAACGGGCCAAGGGAAAGATCTTAATCTTATCATTATACGTTGATGATATACTACTTCTCGGGAATGACATGGAGATGATAAATGCCACTAAAGAGTGGTTATCTTCATCATTCGAGATGGAAGACTTGGGTGAAGCAAATTATGTGCTTGGAGTTAAGGTCATTAGGGATCGTTCAAAGAAACTTCTTGGTTTGTCTCAAGAGACTTACATAAAGAGAGTTTTAGAACGTTTTGGTATGACTAACTCAAAATCCGTTGTCACTCCAATGGAAAAAGGTTGTATCCTTAGTACAAGCCAATGCCCTAAGAATGAAGAAGATAAGAGAAGAATGACTAACACCCCTTATGCAGTGGCAGTTGGGTGCTTGATGTATGCGATGTTATGCACCCGTCCTGACCTTTGTCATGCAGTTGGAATTTTAAGTAGATTCCAAAGCAACCCTAGCCCCGCACATTGGCAGGCGGTCAAGAGGGTTCTTCGCTATTTGAGCGGATCAGCAAATATGGTTCTTTGTTATCGAGGTGGGGACTTGAGCCTAAAAGGGTACACTGATGCGGATTGGGCTGGAGATGTAGATGAACGTAAATCTACTTCAGGTTATGCATTTCTGCTTGGTGGTGGAGCTATTTCTTGGAGTAGCAAGAAACAGGAAAGCATATCCCTTTCCACGATGGAGTCAGAATACATTGCTTGCTCAGCAGCTGTTCAGGAAGCTGTTTGGTTAAGGAGGTTCTTACAACATCTTGATGTCACACCTAATGTGAATGGTCCTGTACTTATTAACTGTGATAGCATAGCTGCTTTAGGGTTTGCCAAGGACCCTAAGTACCATAGTAGGACCAAACACATTGACATTAAGTACCATTTCACTAGAGACATGATTACAGAAGGAAAGGTGGTTCTTAAGTATATTCCTACTGAGAGCAAGTTAGCTGACCCTATGACTGAGCCTCTGACCAGAGAGACTTTTCAGAAACATATGACGTGTTTAGGGCTTCGTAGGATTTGTTATTTTTGAACACCTTGCAAACATTATTATATTCATTATTGTTTTGAATTTAATACATATTTTTCATTTTCATTCCTTGTTGAGTTTATGGGATGTTTATTGATTGAAAATTATGTGGTATACATTTAATTAAAAAGATGTCTGAAGGACTAGAATTGGCCCTCTCACACGGGTAATTCGCCTTGTCGTTATATGAGCGAGCAAGATGAGATAATAATGTATTTGACACTTAAAGGGGGTGGCAAATGACATTATAATATATCGCCTTAACATACGGTTAAGATGAGACCTATTTTATATAGATCAGTTCGAAGTGTTTGGTTCATAACTTCAAATGTCCTTGTGAAAGTCCGAATGTGAGACCTTAAAGAGGCACTATGAGAGTGACTGCTTTCGAGGACTCAGGTTAGATGCCATGAGGGCAACTAGACTAAGATTCGTACGATGTTAGAGTATGACATGCCCAATTCGAGTGGGAGTTCCATCGTAGCATACATTTCATACAGTATGTGACTATAATTCAACCTCAGAAAGTGATTGAATGATCCCTGCTTCATCACTGTGTGAGTTCTAGTGATCAATATATGATCACATTATGCCCTATGTGACTTAGAACTATATCGAGAATCCAAAGATTAATGATGCTACTTTAACATGCCGACCTAAGGGCTTTGTACTTACAGTCAGCCTCACGGAGCATTGTTGGGAAAGCTGTTAATCTAAAGATAATTGGCATGAGGGTCTAAGGAAGACAATTATGATATACATCTCTGTTTAGTGACTCAATGTCCGGACGATCATATTGAACACATGGTTCAAAAGGTTGATCTTGAGCACGTAAACTGATTGGGGTTTAAACATCTTTTATGAGGGGTTAAAGATGTTTAAATTGATGTAATTATAATGTCTGGGGCATAGACGAGTTTTTAACTAACGAGGATGTGCTATGTTGGTAGATGGTATTTGATATAGCACTCCTACCCTTTTATACTTTTCTCGTCTGGTCACACGCCTCACTTCCTGTATGAAGAGATGAGTATTCAACGAGTCTTGAGAATGTATATGGCATATCCCATTTGACCGAGTGGGAGATGTTAGACACATGATTTATTATCCCTAACTAACTGATACGTTCAAACTGGGATAAGGGGAATTTAGAGGATAAGTCAAATAGAGACTCTTATGTGAATGAGACTCTATGACTTAGTCCAACCAGTATTCTATAAATGAGGTCTCTATAGGAACCAACTTATATACAACACGTAATATTCCATATACTCCTCAGACTGAGAAATACTATCTCTGGCAACCATCAAGTGCCTGGGATTTGAGAGTGGAACAACATTCAATATCCATTTTGTGATATTGAATCGGACGAGAAGAGGTGGTGATTGCAGAATCAAGACGGTCGTGGTTCGTAGCACAAGCGAAATCTTCCGCACATCGAGCTTTGGATTTAATCTATAAGGTATTCCGAGAACTCGTAGATAACTTATGTGTTTTCCTTCAATAATAACCACCACCGCTCAAAATTGTGAAAAACATTGTTCACAACAGTCAAGCTCTACCCAAATAGTGATACATGATGAATCCAATCTTCTTGCCATAGCTACGGAAGCAGCTCTGCAACCGTGAGAGTTTCCACACACTTGATAGCTTAGGGAACTAGGACCATAGGTCTTGGGTTGAGAGTTTCAAGTATTGGAGTTCCCCGTCTTTTTCTTTGCTTCTTCTTAGTTGTAAGTATGAAGCCTTTAATACCGATAAATTTTCAAAAGTCGTAATTGTGGATGCATAGAATTTTGACGCATCCGCTAAATTTATCACTCTTGTTAGGCTCAATTGGTAGAAAAATAAGTTAAAGAGGGTGAAATAGCCTATAAATTTTTATTTTAACTTTTTAGAAAATTACCAACTAATTTACCAATGGCAAACCCTTTTGAACCGCTTGCGCAATAGATAAAATATTACCGATTTTAGACACACCAATCGGTTAAGTAAAAACTCAGAGTATTTTCAACACAAGTTAACATATCATGCAGTAAATGTTTCAGTTATAGTAAAACAATGAGCATGTAGGTAAAGATTCAAGTGTATAACTGGTTATAGAGTTCAACTGGTTACAAGGCAGAAAATAAACAAACACACAAGGAGACACGGTTGTTTGGAGAGGTTAACAGTATTAACGAACTGCTACATCATTTACCAAATTTGGTCAAAACATGGATTTGTGAAAGAGTACACTATTAATGATTCACTAGTCTATTACAAGCTGCAAGCCTTAACTCTGAAAAGTGTTGAATGCTGACTAAGGGAAAGTGATCACTAATGAATCGTGAGACAAGTATGACCAAGTGTTTCAAAAGATGTGTTCACAAGTTGAACTAATTTCTCTTGGGTGTGTAGTGTAATCAATCAATGTGTTCCAGACATAGTTTTGTTGGAGAACGCTTACAAGAAATGATTGAGTGTGCACAGTGTAAGTCTTAATAAATAATCTAGTGATTGTATAACAGAATGTCTTGAACTTGAATGATGAAGATTTAGCACTTGCAGTTCTTAATTATTCTTCTCTCAATGTCACCAACCCTCTTCAATGCTATAAGGAAGATATTTATATTTGGTTTTCAAATGGAGTTGTTGTCTTTGAAGTGGTTGAGATGATGATCTGAACTAACAATCATTAAATGAAAAATATTATTCATTAAATGCTTGAGATTTGATGTATAAGCACGCTTGAAATATGCAAAGGATAAACAACTTGATGTGAGTACTAGTAACGTGAGAATAACTTGAAGTAGTTATTTGTCAGGCGGCAATAATGTGTTATCAGGAGTTGTTCTACCTAAACTTAACAAGTGGGTGGGAACAATAAATGTTGAATCAAACTTAAACATGTAGCTTGTTGAGGAAGAGTCTAACTGAGATGCATTTCGCCGACTAACCATAGCCGGTTGAAATCTTGTTCAGTAAGACGGTTAGTCTACATCATTTTGTAACATAAGGGCTTCAATTCTTCAGGTCATCATAAGGTTGAGAGAATCTATACTATATTAAAAACAAGAAAGTGGGCTTTCCCGCTCAAAAGTGTCGCTATCAAATGGCAAAATTGTCCTTACGATATTTCATCAAGGGTATTTTCGTAATCATCTAAGTCTTCTAGAATCTATGATTACTCTTTGAAAATTATTGGCTTCTTTAGGAAGCTTTGCACAATTTGATTTAGAAGAGGGACAAAGACACTTGGTACTTTGGGGATACGTGTTTAATTTGCATGCACTTATAATTGGAATGTTTTAACTCATTTTACTTCCAGTTTTATTTATTTATTTAATATGTCCATCACATTTTTATTTTTAGAGCATCTTATAATTGGAATGTTTTAAACTTTCATGTTTTAAATAGTATACCATATATTGTATATTTTATTTTATCAAAAATCGTTTTATTACAAAAAACTAGAGAATTTTAGGAATGACTTTTGAGAAAATATGAGTGATTGTTGGATTTTTTTTGTTTAAAGATAGGTGGAAACGTAAAAATAGAGAAAGTGACATATACCATCATTTTTGAGCTTTTAGAAGTCATGAAACAATAGAGAGAAATTTCTAAGTACTCATTAATTTCAGTTTTGGTTTTTCAGAAAGAAAAAAATTCAATTATTTCATATTATTTCAATCTTGTTTTAAAAATTTTCATTGTGAAATCCCATTGATTAATTTATATTTATTATACTTTCATTAGTAATTTTTAATAAATAATTTATTATTTCAGTTTACAGATTATAATTAAAGAAAATATTACTTAGGAAATAGAAATACATAAAAGAGATGGCAAAGATTTATTTATTTTGTCTTAAATTAATGTTTATTTTTCCTTGATTTAATAATCATCTATTCAGAACAAATATTATAAGAAATGATTTGTTATTAAACTAGGTAACTAACTACTTTTTTATGACAAAAACTTGGGTGAGACGCCGTAAAACGGGTTGTCCAACCCATCCGTTCAGGTCCGCCACGCCAAGTCTTAACCCGCGCGTCCAAAGTCTGTCACGTGTATGTTTTTTTTTTTTTTTTAAAAACTTTCAACAACTTTAAAATGAAATATCAAGATTTTGAAGTAGAAAAAAATTTGAAAACACTGTTGTGTTCATCTCGACGAGACGAATCGAAGTAGTAGCATCATGATATGAATTTGATTTTTTTTTTGTAAAATCATATTTGCAGAAACAAAAAAGTTAATTGTTCGTCGCCTGAAAAGTAACAATTACTAAGAAGAAATGTTACCGATGAAAATCTGAAATGTAGCAGTTTCATAATATATACATACATATTTTGAGATACTAAAGAAACAAAATAGTCACAAAATCTTGCTCCAAAATCCTAGCTGTAATGATTTTATTGGTGTTTTTAGTTAAAATGCAGCTGGTCTACTATCGATACAACTAATAAAATATCGCCACCTCATTTTGTGATTAGGATTTTGTGACTTTATTTTGTGCTTCTAGCATTGAACTCTCTATATATATTTATATATAAAGAAGGAAAAAAGTATTCAATGTTTCGATAATGGCTTGGAAGTAATCTTTTTCAGAATTTGTTAGGTAATTTTTTTTGGAGAAAGCTATTGTGTGGGTTTTAAATACATTTAAACCGGAAAAAGGGCCCCTCGGATGTCGCTCACTCCATCAAATACTAGAATTCCTTTCAATTTTGAACGTCGTCAATTTCCCTTGATTTATGTCATGTCTATAAACAAAAGTCTGGGACAATTTCTATCTACAGTTAAATACTTTTAAAGAATCATGTTTTCAGTTATGGTCAGCTTTATTTGCTTTATTTAGAGTCACCCATCCAAATAGACTTCATATTTGGATATCTAATTTTGAAGAAGACAGTTTAACCAATAATTGTACTACGAATGTGGTGTCTAGGAAATTTTCAAAATGTGTAATTCATATCTTCTATCACTTTTTAATAATTTCTTTATTAAAACATATATGAGTGTGTGCGTATGTGTTGTCTCAATGAAGATCAATACTATGAAATTTCTTAAGTATTGTTTACAAATATATATCAACCAATTTAATTTGTACTGTTGTTTCTTTATTTACTTATTGTTTTTAATTCTTTTTTCATTCTTAACTATAAAATTTTATATATCGTCGTGCATCGCACGGGTGATACACTAGTACAAAGTAAAATACAAAGGCACTAGCAATAAAGGGATCCTAAAATTACATAGAAAATTCTAAGTCACTCTAATTAAATTAAGGTCTTCTAATAATAATTATATGATTGGGATTAATAGATTATATACCTATACATATATTTGACTAAAACTCTACTCCTAATTGCTTAAGTACAATCATCATAATGCATACATCTATCTTAACTTGGTAAAAAATAATCAA
Source organism: Adenophora triphylla var. japonica (assembly GCA_022495995.1). Taxonomy (NCBI): domain Eukaryota; kingdom Viridiplantae; phylum Streptophyta; class Magnoliopsida; order Asterales; family Campanulaceae; genus Adenophora; species Adenophora triphylla. Next base: position 384,879 of record JAFEMH010001015.1, read on the forward strand.
AATTTTATCTTTTATAATCATTCCCCAAGTCAAGTGACAAATTGATGTAGCCTTGAAAAGCTTACAATATAAGCTAAAAATAAAAAGAAAAAAGGATGGAGAAAATAAATGACATAATATGCAAAATAGAGTTAGTTGCATCAAGTATAATCATTTGGAAAATATATAAAAGGAATCAAACAAATTTAAATTGAAAAGAGTGAGGGAAAATAGATTCTCATTGAGTTTATTCGGTGAAGGGCAGAGTACATATATTTCATCGGTTACATTATATTCTTTGGCAGCATCAGGATCAATTGAATATTTCTTGGACTGATCCTTGACTTTCTCATCTTTTGGAGTAGCCACTGAATCTACTGCAACAGCTTCTTATTTAGACTTCTTGCTTACATAAGCTTCCTTCTCATCTCTTTTCCTCTTCTTCTTCATGTCTGACTTGGTGATGGAGGATTTCTCCCTCTAATTATAATTTACCTAGCAAGTGCACTAGTTATCGCACTAGTAATATACACACATGCAAGGGCCGAATCCACAGAGACTCGTGTGTAAACAAGTATATTTTAATAGCGCAAGAAATAATCAAGAAGGGGTTTTTGTTTGGTTGATTGATAATTGATGGATGTGTTTTTACACATCTAAATTAGGTACTTCCGGACTTATTTTATGCTAAATCCTCGGGTTATTTAGTATTTTGATATGGTTCTGTAGTGTTGGTGTAACGCAGGGAATTAAGAAGAAAAGAATGAATTTTGGACTAATTAAGGAGAAAACAAGGGCTAAACGCTGAGCGGGCGGTCAAAGAAAGGAAGAAAAGTCAAACTCAGGCATTGAGAGACCGCGCGATCGCCCCAATCAATGTGCAATCGCGCCCTTTATACAGAGATTTAAAGCGATTGCTCCTCCTCCACCGCGCGACCGCTCCATTGTGCTCAAGTGCGACCGCGTGACCGCACCCTTGTAGGGAGCGACCGCACCCTCAGCGGTTCCAACACGCTTTTCCGTCGAATTATGCAAGGATTGGAGAGGTTCCATGATTTGTATCTCTTTTTTTAGAACCCTAGTATAAATAGAAAACATTTTTATTAGTTTTGGGGGAGGCATTATTCTAAATTTTATGGTTAGAGACCAAGGAGATTTTCATTATTCCAACATCAAAATTCCAGGTTTTATGTTTCGTTATTCAATTTCTGTGATAATTATTATGAGTATGAGCAACTAATTTATTTGATTTGCGGATTGGTAGTAACAATACATGATCGTTATGCTATAGTTTTTAATTCTTAATTCAATATCATTCTAGCGTAGTAAAATATTCTTAATTTGTTCTAGGGTTTCAGATTTATGTTAAGATACTTTTGGCCCTAGAATTTGTGGGTATCCATTATTACAGTAACTCGGACATAGATACATTGACCATTATTTTACAACTTAGATCTGATTGAGGACGTAACTGAATTTAATTGGATATAGGTTCATATATTCTTTTGATCTTCATGAGTTCTTCAATTATTATATATACGTAACTGGAAGTATAATAAAAGGAGAATATTTGAGTTGCAAATCGCACACCAAACCGTCCCAACTCATGATTTTGTGAATGAACCCTAAAATGAAATTGATTACTTCATTAATAAAATAGCATAAAGTGAATGTATTGTGAAACCCAATCCGTGAATCTCATTGTCAAATTTTGAATTCAATCCTTGCTTTATTTTGTTATCTTAAATCATTAGTTTAATTTATTTGCAATTTCAATTTAGTTTATTTTAATCAATCAAAAACAAAACCCCCTTGGTTACTTTACGCTAATTAGATTCACTTGTATTCACTCAAGTCTCTGTGGTTCGACCCTTAGTTTTGTACATTGCTACTTCGGTGACTTGTACACTTGCAAGGTTTTTATTACAAGATAATTTTCTCCATCAATAATTATCCTAAAAAAGTAAGAACTGAATAACAAGAAAGAAATCAAGATGACAAGTATCACTTTATGCTTTATTTTCAATGGGATAAAGGGAATCAATCTCATTCAATGTTCGTTCACAAAAGAATACAGTTGGGACGTTTGATGTGCGGATTGCAACCATAATGTCTCTATCTTGCTTAAATCTTTCGCTTGGTTAATACAAATAATCAAGAAAATAGATTTAATAATAAGAACAATGGAACCTAGATTCATGTGACTTCCGTTAGTTCCTCAAATAAATCTATTTATCTCAATAATGGTCAATGTATAAATCATCTACGCTAGTGCAATGGTTATACCCAAGTAAATTCAAGAGGTCAAAAAGTATATTAATCATACAATTGATCTCAAGAAAAATCTTTAAAAATATTGAAAAGAACAAGAATGAGAAAGAAGTAGGAAGAATTAAAACCTTAGCATAAAGATCAAATTGTTATTACCCAATCCACTAATTAAATATTTAGCTACTAAGAGCCATAAAAGAAGACATAAAAACCTAGATTGAAATTCTTCTTGAAACCTTCAATAAACCTAAAGTCTATTGTAGAAGATAAATGATGTTAATCTAAGTGTTGTATTTATACTAGGGTGGAGGGGATTTCCTTGTTGCAGCCCTATTCCTCCTTGAAACCGGACAAACCCACACACTGATCCACTCCAATTCGGCGTAATTCGTAAGGGGTGCGATCGAATCCTCCAAGGGGTGCGGTCGCCCTCAACGTCTGTAAAAATGGCGCGATTGCTCTCCTTTTGCTGCGCGGTCGCGCCAAAAAACTGTCCAACGGGTGCGGACGCTCCCTTTTATGGGTGGGGCTGCCCTCTTCACTTTTCAGCTTCTGATCCCTCCTTTCCTGCTCCTTTTTCATTCCAACCCCTGTATTTACACAAACACTAGAAATACATCAAAACTCCCAAGGATGGAGCATAAAATAGGTTCAAAAGTATATCATTTGAATAGGTAAAAACAAATTCATCAAATACCCCCAAACTTATCTTTTGCTCGTCCTCGAGTAAAACAAAACTAAAAACACCATAAAAATACTAACTACTAAAACAAAAGAAAATATTTTTGGGATGTTCAAATTATATAAAAGGTTGTTGGCCATGCAAGTCTCAGATCTTTACAACACACATAATCTACAAGCATTATTATGAACATGAGATTATATTTACATTGATGCATCTAACTCACAGTTCTCTACCACATAATGAAAGATGAATGAAGAATGAGAAGATCATTGTCACAAAAATAAGATATTTTATAGGGTCACTTGTGTCATGCTCTAAATCAATGATAATAATATAACAATTATGCGCAAGGACACTCATATACATGTTTAAACATAACTGTCAACCCGACTAATCTTGAGGGATCATATATGACTTTATGGCTTGTAATGTATTGCGAAAATCGTGCGCTAGGTTCACGGTTACAAATGAAGATAAGGACATACAAAGTCAAGCAAGTGAAACTAGAAAGTCTTCAACATATATCCTCACTTTGAGTTTATCTCTCCGTTCAACCATGCCAACCCATTAATTTAACCCCCAATTTTAGAATTTTGCATATTTTTATACACAGGGTTGATCACCTTTCTTTTCTTTGGTCACTTTTCACTTCAACACAATAGAGGTCAAGGCTTTTCACATTTTTTTCTTTTCTTTGATTTGCATATATATAGATCATGAATAATACTATGCATTAAATACTTTTCTCAAACCTCTCTTTTCAATACAATACATAACCCTTTTTCATTCTTTTATTGACCTCTTTCCACTAAACCCTTGATTTCCCAAATATAACCCACAATTTCCCATTCATTCCCTAGTTTCAATTTATTGAAAATGTAAGAAAATAGTGTATAAGTTAAAAGGGTAGGATAATGTAGGTACAAAAGAAGGCGAATGGTGGTCTAAGATAACCTTCCACTTTGTGAGAGATTTCATTCTTTTTAAGCTCAAAAGGGGTTCTGGTGGATTTTTTTATAAGTGACTAAAAAGTTAAATGCTCACAAACAGGGTTCAAAGAAAATAGCCACATATCACTTCCCGAATAGCCTAATTGATGTATTATTGACAGTCATGCAAACATGTTCTAGAGACCCCGAGAATGTCAAATTGATCCTATAAAGGTCTCCTAAACTGATAACAATGATCAAGAAAAATACTATGGAAGTGAAAGGTGGAGTAATCATAATTTACATGTTTCAATGCAATTATATTCCTATATTGATAATAACACTTAAGATTTAAAATTAAACCACCCTCATATCATCATCGACTTTAGCCAACATTCCAAAATATGAAAAGAACAAAAATTTTAATTTTTTTCTATTTTTTTGAAGGGTGACAATATATACACTCCCCCTATAAACCCTTAAACTCGGAGAGATATCTACCCCCAAACTCAAAACATGTTATGTCCTCATAGAAAAGAGAACTAAAACATTATTTGGGTTCAAAGGATGACATGATATAACAAAAAATAAAATAAAGCAAATAAAACATATCTAGTTGGGTTGCCTCCCAATAATCGCATTTGGTTAAGGTCGTTAGCTTGACCGTTGCCCACGTCTGAACTTTACTTTTCGTCCTTTTGCCCACTTTGCAGTTTTGTGGGTCCTTACTTTCATATTAAGCCCCATGTAGATTCTTCGAGATATGAAATCATTTAGTGCCCAATGGAATTTTTGACGTTTTCGCTTTTTGGGCTCCTTCTCATGCAAACTTTTACCACTTTTTCCACCCTCAAAAATAGGCGGGGGCGCAAGAATGATGGAGAAATTATCTTTCACACTTTCAATGGGATGAAAAAGGACTTCATTGAGGCATTATTCATCGATTTGGTTGGAAATAACCACATCAACATGAACGAACTCATCGTTGTTTAATTTCTCTTCCACCCCTTCATTTTCACAATCAACATCTTTATCAATATCCCTAGCAGGAGATGGAGAGAGAGTCGGTAGTTCATCACTAATGGAATCATTCTCTCATTCATACTGTTCAGGATGGATATAACTAGTATCTCGCTCCCAACCCCTCATGACTTCTACCATTTTACTAACTTGTGCTTCCAGCCTATTTAGAGATGCATCTAATTGCTGTTGTTGTTGAAGATTTTCCTCCTTCACTCTTTTCAAAGCCATGGTTCCATTTTAGGTTGGGGTGGATCATAAGAAAGTGGTTCATAACGGTTCCATACCTGGTTTGAATGGTTTCCCCACCCTTGTTAATAAGAATTGAGGGAATAATCATATTGTGATTGCCATGGCTGAAATGAACTCCTTTCTTGTACTTGTGGAGAATACTCAGTAAAATATATCATAGATGGACAATTAATAGTAGTATGATAATAAACACCACAATTAGCACATGCCTCTTGCACATTATAATTAACAAATTTTCTTTGTGCGACAAGAATGTCTAATTTTTAGATGCATTAGCTAGTTGTCTGTTCACTTCTAGATAGGCCAATTCATCATTGATACTCATTGCATACATCCCTTAAAGCGTATTTCTCACCCTAATTTTAAACAACTAAAGAAAGAAAATTATAAAGGAAAACTATTTACACTAAAAGGAAAACAAGAAAAGGAAACTATTTACAATATACTACCTAAATTAACTTGTTCAATCACAACAAGTCCCCGACAACGGCACCAAAAACAGGATGGAGTATTTCTCCCTCTAATTATAATTTACATAATAAGTGCACTAAATATCGCAATAGTAATATGCACACATGCAAGGGTCGAATCCACAGATACTCGTGTATGAACAAGTATATTTTAATAGTTCAAGAAGTAACCAAGAAGGGGTTTTTGTTTGGTTGATTGATTATTATCTTAAGAAAGCAAGAATTGAATAAAAAGAAAGAAATCAAGAAGACAATAGATTCATGGATTGAGATTTATAACTATTATCACTTTATGCTTTATTTTTAAGGGGATAAAGGAAATCAATCTCATTAAAGGGTTCATTCACAAAAGATTAGGGTTGGGACGTTTGATGTGCGGATTTCAACCCTGATGTATTTATCTTGCTTATACCTTCCGATAGGTTAATACAAACATTCAAGAAAATTAATTTAATCATAAGAACAATGGAACCTAGATTCATGTGCCTTCCGCTAGGTCCTCAAATAAATATATTCATCTCAATAATGGTCAATGTATAAATTATCCACGCTAGTGCAATGGTTTATACCCAAGTAAATTCAAGAGGTCAAAAAGTATATTAATCATACAATTGATCTCAAGAACGATCTTTAAGAATATTGAGAAGAACAAGAATGAGAAAGAAGTAGGAAGTAGGAAGAATTAAAACCTTAACATAAAGATCAAATTGTTATTACCCAATCCTCGAATCAAATATTTATATACTAAGAGCCATAAAAGAAAACATAAAAATTTGGATTGAAATCCTTCTTGAAACCTTGAATAAACCTATAGTCTATTGTAGAAGATACAAGATGCTAATCTAAGTATTGTATTATACTAGGGTAGAGGGGATTTCCTTGTTGCAGCCCTATTCCTCCTTGAAACTGGACAAACCCACGCTCTAATCCGCTCTAATCTGTCATAATTTGCAAGGGGTGCAGTCGCACCTTCCAAGGGGTGCGGTCGCCTTCAACGTCTGTAAAATCAACACGATCGCTCTCCTTTTATTGCACGGTCGCGCGAAGTTTTTGTCCAACGAGTCCGGATGCTCCCTTTCATGGGTGCAGTCACCCTGTTCACTTTTCAGCTTCTGGTCCTTCCTTTTCTGCTCCTTTTTCATTCTATCCCATGTACTTACACAAACACTAGAAATACATCAAAAATCCCAATGATTGAGCATAAAATAGGTTCAAAAGTATATCATTTGGATGGGAAAAAACACATTCATCACCTGGAAATCCTCCTTCTCTGTGCTTGGCGAGAATTTCATTTTGAGCTTTGATCTTTACTAACTCAATCTGGGGTTTATTGTGTTTAGCAGTAAGGTCACGAATGGTTTGATTTGCTTTGCTAAGCTCATTTGTAGCGGTTACAAGATCATTATTGCAGGAAATGGCTTCATCACAAAGTTGCTTGTTGACATTTGTAGACTCGGTTAGCTGCTTCATAAGGTCAATTATAGTAGCATCCTTTTCGTTGAGCTTCTTCGCAAAATTTCCCAAGGCTTTTGCAAAGCCTGCTTCAACTCTAGACATTATTTTCCTTTCCTCCTCTTGAATGGACTTACCCAGATCCCTAACCAAGGAGTATGAAAATCAACCAAGTCACTAACAATTATTGGACGATTATGGTCAGAAACAATCTGATCAGCAGTAAGAGATTCAGGGCCACCATCATCACTACCAGTTTCAAGAAATGATGTTTGGTTAGAGAGCTCAGCAATCGGAGAATTAGGTGTCTCAAGAACAACTTTAACTGAGGCTGGAATGGAGGAAACAATGGTTGAGTCAGTTGTGGGAATGTCATTGATTAAGGAAGCAACTGAAACAATTGGTGCAGATGGAGAGACATGACCGGTCATTGGTTTAGAAACATTACTGGTTATGGAGGCTTGACCGATAGCTGAAGTTTGACGGGTTGAGTAAATATCACCAATAGTAGTAACTTCATCTTTTGAAAATACCTCCTCCTCAACATGAACTTCTTCCATGCTAGAGTGAGTTGAAAGCGATACAACCGATGTCACAACACCATTATTCACCATGCTTAACTCAATGGCACACTCTATGTGCTATGCTTCCTCAAATGCATTTGCAATAAGCTCAGCATTAGTAGGGGCAAGAGGAATGGCTCTTTGTCTCAATCGGATAAGAGCATCTAGACTTAAGTGAATGAGTAGTTGATAGGCATAACAGATATTGCTTTGGGGCTCAATAGCTCTACCTTTTCTATTCATGAATGATAGCCTTGGCACTTGAGGCATAAAACCTACCATCTTTGAAACTTCAAATTTCCATGCCTGAATACGGAGCTCTAACACTCTTGTAATACGCCCATTAATCGATACGTATCTGATGAATAAATTGGCAGTACGGAGGGAGGACTCAATCGATCATAGAGAATAGACAGTTGGAGCAAGACCAGCAACTCAGATGGAACCAGCTCGAGCTACTGTGACTGGTAGCTTTACTATTTGTTTAACTGGAATGTCCAGGACTAGTTGTTGATCTACTTTTCTTGGGATGACTTTAGAATTAGAAGGAGGAGGAGGGGGACACTTGTGAAGCTTCAATATATTAGGAGCAGCATACCTTAAACTGGTATCACTAGGGCCATCAGTCTTTGTTAAATGAGGAGAAATATCTGCTGGAGGGGATCCTAGTCCTGATATCTTAGCAACATCTTTGAAGGTCTCAAGTCTAGCTCTCCTCCTTTTAGTTTGACGGGCTGCAACAAAGGATGAAGGCATAGAAATAGGTTAAAGGCGACAAATACTTGCAATTTTCTCATGAAGATCAAACAGAAACATATCATTTTCAAATGAGGGATTGAAGCTCTTGAAGTGTAATAATTTTTGGTAGACAGAAAATCCTTTTGATCAAAAGTAAAGTAGAAGTCTGGTGGAGGATGGGATGGATCATTTGGGTTGTAGTCAAACAGATCTGGAGCCTTTAGCTTAACCAGATTATCAAAAGAACTTAGAGGCATCAAGATCCTCCTCATAATAGATAGGCTCAACATCTTTAGTAGGAGTGTTGGTCCCAAAGGTATAACAAGGGTATGAAAAATAGCTAGAGGGGGGGTGAATAGATGTATAAAAAATTTCAACCCTTTTCAAAATTCAGCCAAGGGATTACTTAATCTTATCGTGTGGTCAGATAAAAGACTGTGGCAAGTTTAAGTAAAATGCACAACATAAGTTTTAACTAAGTAAAATGGAATGCAACAACTTGTTTAGCATGGGCAGTAACTTGCTGAAAGTGCGGTAAGCAAGTAGTTTGGCTGGAAGTGTGGTAAGTTTGGTACTAAAGCAACATCAACTAAAAACACAATTCACGCAAGTTTGGATATCTGTAAAGATCAAACACAAAAAAACAAAGAACATTATTAAGAACAATGAAAGTAAAATGCAGAAAGTAAGAAAAAGGTATTTGGAGAGGTTCAATCATAAATGATCTACGTTCTCTTCCAAGATGGTTAGTCTTGGATTTTCTAAGTGCTATGTTTATATTGATTCTTACTGTTATAGATTATAAAGTATGTATATATTGAATAATAAACCTATTCTCTATTAAGATCAAATCCTAGACTAAAACCAGTGTTTCCCAAGATATACAATCTGTAAGATTGAATCCAAAGGTTGTGTGAGTGATCAAGAATCAAGAGTTCTTTATAATATTTATGTTTAGAGCTTGGTGAATCTTGCTGTGTTACAAGTCTTGAGAGATCTGGGTATGAATATCTTCTTGAAGGTTTGGAAGTTAAGTGTTTGAAGATTCAAAGGATTCAGGAAATTTTGGATTTGAGCTTCAACACTCTTCTTAAGTGATTCAACAAAAAAGTCTCTAGCAATCTCTCAGCACACTTCAAGGTTGAACACAAGGTCTATTTATAGCCTTGGGTGATCAACTAGCCATTGTGAATCGTCGGAGGATAAGTATTAAGGACAATGTGCTATTGATGTATGATTAGAGCACATTTCCTCTTTGTCTTCTTGTTGCATATGTTGGTGGAAAGTTTGTACCTCATTGTACGAATGAAGATAACTGTCACCTTTTTGAAATTATTTTGGTTTGAACTCTGCAACGATATAATTTACGATTGAACTCTGAGTTGTGGTCAGAAGTTAACCATGGTTAATTATACCAATCCTCAATCTTCAGCAAGTTGTCCAGCAAGCTTGGAGCTTCTATGGTCGAGTTGTTTAGAAACTTGTTACAGGATTGCCCAACAAGCTTGGTTCAACAACTTTTTGTAGTATGGTCATTCTCACTTGATGTCCTTAAGCCAATTTTAAGGGGCCATCTTTCTCAAGCCTAAGTAAACTAAAATGGAAAGTTTACAACTTTTTATATAAAGCCCTAAACTCCATATAAAGCTAAAATTAGGTTATGTTATCAATCAAATCAAATAATACGAGAGGGTTTATAAGTCATAGATTCCTAACTTCCTATAAAAGAAATGAAAATACATACTAGAAGTAAGAAATATACATTTAGTGAATTAAAAAAGATGTTATCATGAAGCTTATAAATGCATTTAAACTAATTGTTTAAACACCATGCACAAGTATATGATATGCATTTTATCTTATGTGCATGAGTTTTTAAAGTTATGCAATCATTATTCTACAAACAAGCATTTTGAATGAATAAAGTTTTCAAAACCAATAAGGATGCATAAACCATTCATTCTCAAAGGATAATAAAGTTACACAACAAGAATGAAATCAATAATAGTTCAAAAGTAAGACAATAACAAAAATTAAACTAGGTCATACGGCAGGTAAAAAACCACGGTAGGTTGTCTTCACTGTGGAGGTTGCTGAGGCCGAAGACCTGGAATCTGTACACTTGATTCTCCTCAACTACTTCTCCTTGATTTTTTCCTTGAACATTGTCACGGTCGAGGACGATTATATAGTTGTTCACGACAAGTTCTGTATGAGGGGCATGAGCAGGTGGAAGGTTTTCTGGAACATGGAAGGCTGACCCTTCAGCACCAACTACTTGGAGAACTCTCCTAAGATTAGCGTATTCATTGTTTGTGGCAGTTTCAAGTGTTGTGATTTTGTTCTCTAGCTTTGATAGTCAATTCTTGAAGAGTGAGTGTTAATTTGTACCCTAACATCCTTTATCATATCCCAAATAGCAGTCAAAGCGCCCTTGATGGAGAGATCTACTGAACTTTCAATCTTCTTGATTATGTCAATTACCTCATTTTTGTCTAAGGCCATGACTTTGGATAGCTCAGTACTTGCATTATTCAACTCTTAGTAAAGACCTCTCTAAAAAGTCTAAGTCAAAGCACTGATGGCTTCTCTGAGCATCTCAGAGGTAATGTTATTTTGGCTCTAGCTTGAAGGTGTTGTAAGTAGAGCTAGTGCATGTGAGCTAGTTCCAGTCTATCCATAAATAATATCCTTGAAGGCCTTAGTCATCAATACACTCTCCCCTTAATGGCTTTAATCACTTGAGAGGGAAGATAATTGATTTGGCTTTGGAGGGAGACTTGAGTAGCATCAACCCTAGCAAGATGAGATTGAATGTCAGCTTGAGCTGCATTAGTTTGAGAGAGTTTAGGTATCAAGTTGGACATTTATGAGGGTCTCTAGTGCGGTCAAGAAGTGGGAATAAGGATCAACAATAGGAAACTGCAGTTGAGTTTGAGTAGGAGGGATGGGGGGATACTGGGAAAAGGGGATTTTGGAGTTGGAGCTTTGGAGTTTTGGAGGGAGTTGGAAGGAGTGCGGTCAAAGAGAGGTTCAAGAAGCTTGTCTTGACCTTCTTTGGAGTTGGGATTTACCGCATGGTTGATTTCATCAATACACTCACCATCATCATGTACTTCCTCTTGGCTATCAGACTTAGCCATATTTTCATCAATCTCTTCTTCTCTTGAGTTATCATCATTAGGTAAAACAATATTTCCACCATCTTTGTCATCATCATCATCACCATAGTCATCAATGTCACCTTCAAAATCATTTTTACTTGCAAGGCTTGCAGTAGAGTCATCCTCTTTACTCTATTTCTCACTTGAAACAATCCCAGTTTCATCATCACTTAAGTCATGGACACTCTCATCTTCATCAAGGTCTTCTTCATATGGTTCCATTCCTTCATCAACTTTGTCATCTTTATGAGAAATACTGTCTTCCAACTAAGCATCAGGAATAACATCATCATCCTTGTCTGCAGAGCCTAGTGGAGTAATATCCAAAGAATCTTACTCTGTAGAAGAAGATAGAACCTCCTTAGATTTCTTCTTTGGTGAAAGGGAAGAATGTTTCCTTTTGAGAGTCATCTTAATTGTACTTTTCTCCCCCCACTCTCATAACTCTTATCAAGCAGAACCATTTTAGGTTTCTTGGGAGTAAACTTAGAGCTCATCTTCTTTGCATATTGTCTTCTTTATTCCTCATCAACAATAAGAGTTTGCTTATTCTTGAGAGGAGATTTTAATTTGAAGTTAGGTGGCTTAAAGACATGAGCAGTGGATTTTGAGTGCTTGGGGAGTGCGTCATATTTGGATGGTGCTGTAGGTTCAGATGGTGTGGTAGGGATGGATTGTGCAGTCGAGTCTGAGAGAGAGGTAGATTTGGAAAGTGAAGGAGTTGGTTCTCTAAACTTGATGCTCCAGGCTTTCTTCCTTTTGGAGCCTCAACAATCCTTTCCTTAGACTTCTCAACAGCCTTTCCTTTGCCTTTGTCCTTTCTAGCAACCTTGATAGGTCTCTCTGCTTCTTCAAATTCTTGGTCTCCTTCAGAACCTTGCTCGATGGCTTGCAATGCCTTCTTGGTCATCTTAGGAGGAACATAATTTTCTTAGGGGTCTTTAGCATGATATAGTCTGTACAACTTATCACCAAAATTGTTTCTAAAGTTAATCCTCATGCTGTTAGCTGTGAAAGTCCTTGCCTTAGGGATTGGGGCTTGCAGTTCCTTATCAGCCTTGATCAAATCACTTATATCATGTGTGTTGATCAACAAGTATGACACCAATCTAGTATGAGTTTTGTACTTAGTTTCCTTAGCAGCCTCATTTTCTTGATACTCATTAATGCAGAAAAGGAGTTTGTTGTATACGATCCTAGCCCAATGCAGCCTCTTGCCTAAAAAAATAGCAGAACATATCTTCCATTGATCATTGTTAAAGTTTACTTGATTGCCGGTCTTGCAGAAAATGGAATGGCTAACCAAATGACCTATGTGACACATCATCTCATCAAAGCACTTCCTTGGTGTTCCAGTCACAGACCTGTTCCCAATCAATTTTTTCCAAGAGCTTCCATAGTGAGATTCTCAAGTTACATGGGGGAATCCCTCATAAGAGAGTTCTAGTACATTTGAAATATCACTGCAGTAGAGATCAAAGGGAATCCCAACAATTGTGGATCTGATGAACTTGATGGTTTTGCCTTTCTTGGTCTTAGCTTCTCTCTCTTCTGCAGTGTGGAAGAACTAATCCACATAAGCAGGCTGTTGGTCCAAAAGGGGCAACAAGGGTGAAAAACAGCTAGAGGGGGGGGGTGGTGAATAGCTGCTACAAAATTTTCAACCCTTTTTGCAAATAAACCTCTTGCTTACAAAACCACTCTTGCAATGTATTAAAACCGCAAGTGAGGTTTGTAAAATGTACAACAGAATTTCAAAGTAACAAAGTGAGGTTTGATAGTGCGATTTAGAAAAGTATAAAGTGAGGTTTGACAATGATTAACTTTAAACACAATTCACAAATCTGATAAACCTATTAAGATCAAACAGATAAGATAAATTAGATTTAACTAAGAACAATGAAGAAAATGTAGAAATTAAAGAACACAAGATTTGGAGTGGTTCAATCGTAAATGATCTACGTCCAATACCAATATGGTTAGTTTTGGATTTTCTAGCTACTAGATTTTGTATTAGATATTGAGGGAGATTGCAAGGTTACAAGAATCAAACTCAAATCTAAAATCTAAACAGTAAAGCAAATCATACACTATAATCGTTGTATCTCAAATGATATAATCTATATGATTAATCATGTGAGGTGCGTGTGTGATATCAAGATTCAAGGCTCTTTAGATCTATGTGATTTTAAAGCTCAATAAATCTGATGTGTTACAAAGGCTTGAATTTCTGGGCTTGGAAGTTTGTTCTTGAAGCTATAAAGGTTTGAAGATGATTATACAAAGGATTCTGGAAATCTGGAAATTTCTTCAATTATTCAAAGGACTCACTCAAATGAATATTCTCAAGCAATCTTCAAATGATGAAGATTGGGGGTATTTATACCCATGCAACAAAAATAGCCATTTGGAACAGCTGTAGCAAGTACAGTGCTGACGCGGTCTGATTGCACCACGTGTCCAATTTTTTCCTTTTGTTCAGAAGATGTTGATAAGGTTGTACGAACCTCATATGACATTCTATAATAAAGAACACCTATCACATTTTCAAATTCTTTTAAACCTTAAGTGACCGTTAGACACATTGATTGAACTCATAGTTAACTCAAACGTGGATCAATCAATCAAGGTAGTACAATCCTTTAAGTCTTTAATCATTGGATGAGGTTGGTGAGGTTTGAACATCATGCGGTTTATGAAGTGCAGTCTCATAGATGAGGTTTGCAGTGTGGTTTTCTTAGCTCGATTTTATGTTGAGGTTTGCACTGTGGTTTGCTAGTGCGGTTTCAAGCATGAGGTTTGTACTTGCACTGCGGTTTTGGCATGTCTTCAAAACTTCTTGACTCAAAACCTCATATCCAATGCTTTTGAGCTAGTCTTTAAGCCTAAGTAAACATATTATATAATTGGTCTTGTACTAAAAAATTGAAGTCTAAGCTTCATTAAATATAGGGCTAAAGTCCAGAAAATAGAGATGAGCTTATTGTATCAATCAAATTAAAGCTAAGGCAAGGAGGTTTAAAGTATGCATACCCAATAATCTCCCCCTATTTGATTGGTGCCATTACCTATTATAGCAAAGGCAAAACATTATTTTTGGTAAAAACGTGTCCATAATACTTAACAGGGTAAATCATGTACCAAGTCAATGCACACACTAGCCTAAGTTATAGATTTCTATACTAATGAAAGATGTAAAACTTATAAAGTGAAAGTATAGAAGTACATTCAGTGCATACATAAAAAATATGAGTTTTAAGTTCAAGTATGCGGTTTAAACTGAATGTTTAAACATCAAGCACAATATATGAGCAGTTAAGTCTATGTGCATGAGGGTTGAAAAACAATGCATTCATTGTTCTACAAACAAGCATTTTGAATGAACAAAGTTTTGGAATTAAAAATGATGCATTTTTCTCATTAATACCTTTGAAAGGTTAGAGCTACAAGTACAGGTATAAATGAAGAAATAACAAAACAGTAAACAAAAAAAATACAAGTAAGAATGCGGTTTACTGCTGAGGCGGTTGGAATGGAATAACCTGCTGAACATCTAAATTAACCAAGTTTTGAGCAGGCGGTCCATCCATAACTTCATCTTGATTAGGGGCTCCAGAAAAATTGAAAGAAGAAATTTCAGCCCTAAGAGTTCTTCTCAGCCTCCTGACCTCTTCAGTTGATCTCCCTTGGACAACTTCAAATCCTCTCAAAGCATTTACCACACTTATAGATCTGGCATTGTTGACTCCAACCACTCTTGTATTTGCTTCAGATTGGTCTTTAAGCTCCATCACCCTTGAGGTGTTTTCAGCAAGTTTTTTACTAAGCCCTTCAATAATTCCATTCAGTTGAAGTTGGATTGAAGCATTCAAAGTGTTATAAAAGGTATGAATGGATTCTTGGATTGTAGTTGAGTGTGCGGTTTGAGAAGACTGCAAATTTGGCTCTAACTCAGAAACTCTCCCCCTAAAGCTGTCATACATCTCCTTAAATTTGTAACTTATCTTGTCCCTTATTCCTTCATTTAAAGCTTCAAGCCTCTCTTTAACCTTATCTGCCAAATTGGTTAACCTTGCGATCAAACCATCTCCAACTAGGTCCACCTTGACCCTTAGATCTTCTCTTAGCAATTCAACATCATGCTGTAAGTTTGCTTACATTGAGTCAAGGACATACCTCAAGCCAACTTCTTCATGCGATCTTGAGCTTTTGACCTCATCCAAGACTTCCACTTTAAATCTTCCTAGGTTTAGCTCCAAGGAATTGCAGAAAATTTCAGACATTTGATGAAGCCAATCCTTGAGCTGGTCTTGTGTGACCGCATCTCTTAAAGCTTGAATGACTCCAGCTGCCAAGTCATTTCTGAACTCTGCAAAACAGACATTTGATGTGATCACCCAACTTGCGACATAGTCCCATTCAAAAATTTTACTCGCCCAAAGTAATGTTCCATTCATTTGCACTGCTGCACTAATGAAATGACACTTGCGAAACAAAAATATTAACGAAACCACTTGACTGCTCTTATTCAAGATTAATGCACCCTACACGACTGCTACACGTGTACTACCGCACACCTCATACATACATCCTACTCGTGATTTGTACATGATCTGCATGCCTATGCAATCCACACCCATTAAGGTCTAAAAACTTGAATCTTTGGTCTTTTGCAACTTTCATAATTAAAATATGTTGCCCAAATTCGATCCTATCGAATTTATATGTTAATCAATCACTGCCCATTATCATTGCACTCACAAATCCTCAATAATAGTGATCTGCTTAGATCCCTACAAACCTTAGCAATGACCAGATTCTACAACCTTTGATCTCGAAACCAATACCTTACAATAATTATGTAACTGCAACCCTGATCTGAATTCCAACTGTCCCAAATTCATCCGAATCTATGAAACCTTGATCTTAATTAGATCTAAGAAACATAAACCAAAAGAATTTTTGCAACCCTTAATTATGATCCATGTTTCTGCAGCCCACATCAAATCAATTCTACAACTTTGATCACCAAATTGGAGGTGTGATACCAGTTGTTGGGGAATTGTGGTCTATCAGTGCAGTTCTAGTCCATACTACCTGATCAATGGTGAGACACAACTTACATGCAATAATTATATGAAAGTAATCAACAAGAAAAATAGAACACAGGATGTTTTTTAACCCAGTTCATCGCAACAATGACTATATCTGGGGCAGTAACAAGCCATGCTATCAACTAATATCACAATTTGTGGTGTTACAATATCGCTCATGTTTACAACAATACAGATAGCCTCCCGATATGAACATACTTTATAAATATATAACCCTAGACGTATCTTGGACTGTCAATGGAGGGCACCCCACTGGGCCTCACAATTCTTGGCTCTCAGTAGGTTTTACAGATTCTCTCTAGCTCACACAAATTAGCAATGACTAATTTGATCACGCAAGAACCTAACTTTGATTTTATATGAACAACAAATCTAAACCCTAAAGGATTCTAATTCCTTTTCCAAGAAGTATACTGCTTCTTGCTCAAGAAATGAATTATGTTGCCAAAAAGAGTCCATGCATAATAAGGAAACAAATCACCAATGCAATCTCGGTATTTTCCTTCTTCTGATTGGTTTGTATCTAATTCCAACAAAGGAAACCTAATTTAATAGAATTAACAGGTTCAAAGGTTAACTAACGAAACGGGAAGGTGTTAAGCACTTGCCCCTTGATCTTACGATCAATATTGCTTTAGGTGTTCTAATCTAGTGTAGTTTATGGTTATTCACGGTTTTTGGGAATGTCGGGTAAGAGATGCCAACCAATTCCAAGCGTGGAATGTTTCATTCTCACCCTTTTTTATGGTGATTGCATGCTAAAAGTATGAAAATATGAAAGGAAATAAACAAGGATGAGGAAAAAGAGTTTGACTTGTATTTGTGGCCCAAAATATCTAAAGAATTTGGTGTATGTGTGTGAAAAAATTGGGATTTAAAACTAGAAGGGGGGTGTTTGTATTTATATGTGTAAAAAAGAGGTGGATCTTAAGAGAAAGACCAAGAAAAGATAAATCCAAATCTTGGGGTTGGAGTGAAATCAAAATACCCAAATCTCAATAGATATATGATGAAATATTCATTCCAAAAAACGAGATAAACGTGGTAAGTAAAAGAGGAGGAGAGGTTGAAATTGAATTGAACACGAGACTTGAACGAGTTCCTGGTAAAACTCGTTTAAACTTGTATAATTTGATTCCATCTATTAGGGGTGTAAGTGGTTCAGTTCAAACCGTGGTTTGAGATCGAACCAAACCATGAGGTTTGGTTTGGTTTTCAAGTATGAATGGTTCGATTCAGTATCAAATATTGACAAATCACATGGTTTGGTTTGTGGTCTGACCCTCCAAGACCGAAGCAAACCAAACCGCGATTTGAAATCGCGAGACCTAACCACAAAATCGAACCGCGAACTGCCAAACAAAACCACCAGATCAAACCACATTACATTAACTAATATTGACCCCCGTTTTGTATCTTATTTAATATTTTGTATATTTATTAATATTTACTGTTAGATTAATAAATAACCTACATTATATAAACTAATCCTAACCCCCCGTTTTGTATCTTATTTAATATTAATTTCTTTATCTTCATTGCGGCACATAAATATCCAAGTTTTCTCCACGATCGACATGTAAAGTGTTTTTCTCCATTCGACCTCTCTCTTTCTCTAGTTTTTCTCTTCCTCCGACTTTGCTATTAAACACCCGCATCTTTCGCTTTTCTACCGTGATCATGAATTTTTTTAATATATCTGATAATAAGTTGCGGTCTGAATCTTGATTTGAAACGTAGTATAAACCATGATATAGACCGCGCTATGAACCGTGGTTTGAACCACATAATTGAACTGTGGTTTGAATCAAATCAAATCAAACCAAACCATAGCAATATGGTTTGATTCGATTAGAATTTTTCATGGATTGATTTTGTTTGGAATTTTCTAAATTGATAACAAGTAGTTTGTTACGTAAATTCCCCCGAAACCAAATATGTACACCCCTACCATCTATGGATGGGGCGAAAATAACACAAACCGGTTATCCTCTTTTTTAAGAATCGGAGACTATTTGAGTGACCTTTAAGGGTCTGTCCCGAGTCCAAAATTGGAGGGGAAGGGAAGAAAAATGGAGGAAATGTACAACAATTTTCTCCCTAATGGTGCTCCCGAATTTTTTAGAGAAGGAAATGAGGAGGAAAAGGAAGGAAATAATGGTCTCATTTTTCTCCTACTCAATCCTTCCAAATGTGAAAGAAAATGGGAGAAAAGAAATATTGTTAATAAAATTTATTTAATCTTTCTATTTTATCCCTCAAATATAATCTCTCATTTTATTTCATTAAAAACACAAATATAATTTTATATTTTTTCCTTTCATTCACCTCCCAACTCGAGAACTCCTAACCTAACCTAAAAAATAAATTAATTTCCTTCCCTTCTCTTTTCTTTTCTCCCCGATAAAAACTCGGGAGCACACCCATAGACTAGTAAGAATTGAACAGTGTCAGGCCTGGCCTGGGGTTGTAGTCGCAATTATTGAGTCGATGGAGGAAAGAACAGGGAAACTGGTAGTGGAAAAGGTAGATGGGAAGTCAACTGTGACACGTTGCTTCTCAAAGTATCCTCTCAAATTCATCCTTCCCCGGAAGGTATTTCAATTCAATTCAATTTCTTAAATCAAAGCATACCCTCAACGCAATCCCTAACAATCCCCAATCTTACTGTTTTTGTTGGTGTTGTTTCATTTTAGGTTGCCCCATCACAGATTGATGCCGTTTGGATTTATACCCTCTCCTATGGTGGCGGCATTGTCTCTGTATCGCGCTCTCTCTCTCTCTCTCTCTCTCTCTCTCTCTTCTTTTCTTTTTAGTACTGGTACTGTGTTTCTTAAAAAGAGTTATTTTCTTTTCAAAGTTATTCCTTCTGTTAAAAAACTGCATTTCTTTTTTGTTTGTCAAAAAAGAAAATGTAAAAAATAAAGTCACGTTCGGAAATGATTTTAGTGCAATTTCATTATTTCAAGAGTATATAAGGAAGGAAAGCTACATATTACGTCCAATGGGACAAATATTTTTCTCGGGAGAAAGTGGGTAATATTATCATTGTACTCTCGGGTTAATCTCTTGGTGCAAATCCAACTAATGAACTGAGGGAATTGAGGTATCACAAATAGAGAGGTTCAGTCATTTTACTGTTCTCATTATGTAAAAATACTAGTACCCTCTGACCCGTGCCAATGGCACTGGGACAGTATGCATGGATGGTCAGGTGAAGAAAATTAAAAGATAAACACCATTATAAGTATCCAATGTCTCAAAATTCCTAATATTTCAAAATTCATGAAAATAGAATAGCAAACAATCACAAACTATAAATTGATATTGCCTAAGTTTATTCTTAACTCTTGCATCAACTTGAAATTATATGAAAATTCAAATGTTAGATTGAACTATCAAACTGAAAATGTGAAAGAATCTAAATATGCACAAATAATAACAAATAGAGTAGCAAACAATCACAAACTACAAACATATATTGCCTAAGTTTATCCTTAACTCTTGCATCAACTTGAAAGTAAATGAAAATTCAAATGTTAGATTAAATTATCAAACTAAAAATGTGAAAGAATCTAAAAGTACACAAATAACAACAAATGTTCAAATTTATGGTATTTATCATAAGGGATGAAAATCGATTCACCGTTTTTTAAGTTGCAAAGATGGATTTCTCCATAAACCGTTCCCACATCACTCTCCAATTTCACATGCATATCAATCTTGGACTTTAACATAACTCAATTATGATTGAAACAGAATTGTGCCAGAAACAAAGCACTATAAGCAATCACAAAATTACATCAAAAGCCCCTATCCTCACCATTCCCTTTCCACGATACTTTCTCTACTTCACTCCTGTTACAAAATAACAAAACCATGCAAGTAAAGGAATCATCCCATATATCTTCGTACGTCAACTGTGGTGGAGTCATTTGTGAATCAGTTGGTGCTTCAATATCTTGCAAATCTTCTGTCGAACGCGAAAAAATCTATTTAAAACATGCATTAGATCAATATATACACATATATATAGTTATATATAAATGTGTCATGTTATCGATATTAGGTCCCACCATTTAGTTAATTAGTTATTCATCACATTATAAATCTCTTAACTTTATTTTTTTAGTTAATTTAATTGAAATTTAACAAAAAAGTTACTAAAATTCATTTATTCATAAACTTTTAAATATTATTATTAATACAACAATATATTAAATTTTATAAAAATTATTTAATACAAACAGCTAAAGTATACTGATATCACGAAAAATAGAGAGATTGTGATTGATAAATTAAGGGATAATTTTAGAAACCGATTAATGAGAGTCGTTGGATTAAAGCATTGATAATTAATCTTACGGTTAGAATTGAAGAAGAAATAAATTATCAAATGAGAGCCCTTGGATCGTAGCGGTTATGGATCGATATCAACCGTTCTTTGTGTAAAGTCAATAGGCGGTTATGAACCGAGGTGAGAAAGAAAATGAGATAGAAAATAGTAAGACGATAGTCGTTATGAGTATTACAAATGAGTTTCATTAATAAATAAATATTATATACTTTCGTTCATAGAAAATGAGACTTATCAATAAGACGCTCTAGATGACAAAGTGGGTAAGATTATTTGGAATAGAAGTAGAGGGAGTATTGCGTTAAATTAAGGTCAAAATATGCATTTTGGCTAACGGAAGTTAGTCATGAAACTAACTCCGGGTAATATGCCATGTGAAATGATGAAATTGTCCCTTAAAAAAAGATGTCCATGATATATGACTTGAAAATATAACATCATTTTTTTTTATTTGCAACAGATTATATAAAACAAATACTCCCCCCGTCTCGAAAAATTTGGATCACTTTGATTTTAATAGTCAACTCAATCGAATTTTGACCGTAATTTTATGAAAATTTAGATATTTTTATGCAATTATAAAAATTGTTATTGTTTTACCATTAAAAATACTATCAATAACAAACTTTAGAATTTCATAAAAATATCTATATTTTTCTATAAAATTATTCATATATTTTTTTTATAAAAATATGTCAAAATTTGATTGAGTTGATTCTGCGAAATAAAGGGAGCGATCGGATCTACACACTTTTATTTTTAAAAAGTATATAACAAAAGTAACCAAAATCCATGTCAGTTAAATTGTAAATTGAGAGAAAGTCAGACAGTCGGTACACACAACCAGACCACTTGCTTGTTTTCTTTCCATTAACATTTGAATTGAAAATCTTGGTACATGTCAATTTCCAAATAATAGTTATGTCTACTATCACTACATTATTATATTCCCGTACCGTCCCACGTGAATGAAAATTTTTAGTCAAATTGATGTAACTTTGATCAATAATTTAAATAAAAAATAGTGATTCTAATAAAAATTTAATTTTTTTATTATGACACAATTAATAATATTTTTAATAATGATTTTTAAATTAATAGTTAAAATTATTGCAATTTGACTAAAAGTCTCGTGATGGAGGGAGTATGTATTGAAATAGAAACCGTCAATCTACAGCCGTAGGATCAAATAAATTGAAAAGAAATCCAACGATTGAAAATAAAAAAAGTTAAAACTGATGTTGGAGGTGAGAATCAATCCTGGCCACTCTTTGTCTTTTCTGAAACACAATCCTAGCCACTCATTGTGTGGCGGTTATTCTTGACCTCTATTGTATTATAGATTGTTTACAGTTTAAATAAATGTTTCCGATCCATTCAACTATTCTTTGATAGACATTTCCCTAAATGTATTCCCTTTTGGGAATAAAATTAAAACCTTTATAAACCATAAAAAGTAAATAAAAAAACCAGTGTGGACCACAAATTCATGGTTTTGGAAGCTTAAACGAATTCATACTATCAAATTATCATTTTACAAATATTTAAGTTGTGTGATGTATAGTCAAAATATGACTCTTTAAGTTGCTATTATTCCTCAATTGTTTCACTTTGATTTAATTCAATTTATTCTTCTGCGAGTTAACATGTCAGTATATTTAACTTGTGAATCCTATTTAGGGTGATTGTATATCGTGTGACTTCACCATTGGGGATGGTTGCACTGCAGTATTAACCACTCAGTCCTCTACCAAGGTTAATGTCAGCTTCTTCACATGCAGTCTTGTTCTAGTTTCTTAAAGCATATGCAATGTGGGTAGTGAACAATTGAGAGTGTTCTTAATCCCTATTATATCTCAAATACAGGTGTATAAATCGGTGGCATCCAAGTGCTCAGAGCAAGTGTTCGAGGTAACTACTCATCTCTTAAGGACTGTTTTGCAAGTTTTCTCATATTTTTGTTTGTTTTTATTTATCTTCCAGCCAGAAGTCACTAATAAGTGGCTTTATGCTTTTCACCCGATTCTAGATATTAAAACTGAAAGATGATAATCAAAATATGACTAGATGTGAAATTGCTAAACATGCGGGGGCAGTATTATTCGTATAATGGGTCTTTTTAGAAGTGTAGAATTCCGCGATCTTACTTGTTTTTGTGATGTTATGTAGCTAAGTTTTTTTCCCTTTGTATTTGATCTATTTAGGTGAAAACTTTGATTGTCATCTGTTGGATTTCTCCTCGTAGTATTACATCCATCCTAAGATATCATTGTTGAGTTGTTTTGTCCGAAATTGAGACTTTCTTTTATTTCACATTACCACTGTCCATAATTTTGAATGATTTAAGCTGAAAGTCATTTTTTCTTTACGCACTTTCATATTTACTTTTGGCCGCAGGTACAATATGGGTACCATATACACTGGCTATTTACTGACATTAACTCATCTGCGAATTGATTACCTCCGTCCCTTAATCAATCACTTTTGCTCTTTCTACATATATTGTGGGAGTGTTTTTCATTAACAAAGTTTGTCTTCCTGGGACTTGTTTCGTAATCCATGGCTAATATATGTGTGAACAAGTAATTCAAATGGTAAAAAATTTTGACTTTTTTTTCTCCGACCAATGCCTTTTTGTTACAAAGTTAGAACTCAAAAAGGGACTGGTTATTGAATAGAGGGTGTAAATTTTCTTGATAGTTAAGCACATGAATGGTAATAGACTAGCATAAAGTATATTCAGTGAGTACAACTGTCTTAGTGTAAGCACTTTTGTTGGCAAGTGCAGCCATGGCATAAGCAGGGCATGTCATGGCCTTTTCTTGGGCAGCAACGTTGAAAGAAACGGATGCGCACGTGGGCTATGGCATTGGGACATAGGCGTGGGCAATGGCTGCGAGGAAAATGGGAACACACGGGCTATGGCGCTTGGATATAGGCGTGGGCAGTGAGCTGCGAGGAATTTGGGCGGTGGCTGCGAGGAATTTAGGCAGTGGGCTGCGAGGGAAATTGGGCAGCGGGCTGCGAGGAAATTCGGCAGTGGGCTGCGAGGAAATTGGGCACACGCATGCTATGGCGTTTGGACATAGGCGTGGGCAGCAAGCTGCAAGAAAAGTGGGCACACGCAAGCTATGACATTGGACATAGGCGTGGGCAAGTGGCTGCGATGGACTTGGGCAAAGACATGGGCTGCGCGGGATGAATGCTAACAGGCCAACGGGCTGTCCTAGGCGATGTTGCTGAACTAACAGGCTGTGGACTGGAGCGTTTGGGGCCAAAACAGGCTGGACAAGTGGCGACACAAGGTGCAGCAAGCGGGTGGCTGAAGCAGGGCAGTTAGGGGCGGTTTTGGGCAGTTTTGTGGCATGAAACTGCCACCCTATCTAGCAGCCATGTGTCCCGGCAGTTTGCAGCAGTTTTGCATGTCTTTTGCAGTCATTTAAAGGACTGTTCTAAGGGGTTTTAGAACAGATCCGACCTGGGCAATTTGAGAGAGAAAGGAAGGCATTGGTGGCCTTATTCCCTTATGTCGTAGGGCT
Source organism: Adenophora triphylla var. japonica (assembly GCA_022495995.1). Classification (NCBI taxonomy): domain Eukaryota; kingdom Viridiplantae; phylum Streptophyta; class Magnoliopsida; order Asterales; family Campanulaceae; genus Adenophora; species Adenophora triphylla. The sequence continues at coordinate 409,412 of JAFEMH010001015.1, forward strand.
GTCCTAAGTGGGTATAGGGCAGATTCGACCTAGGCAACTTGGGAGGGAAAGAAAGGCATTAATGGTCTTATTCTCTTGGGTCTTTGGGCTGTTCTAATGGGGATTAGAACAGGTCCGAATTACAGCAACTTAGTAGGGAAAGAAAGACATAGGTGTTGGTCTTATTCTCTTGTATATAAATTGTTGTAATCCTTGTTATTATTTAGTAATAAAAGGTTGGGCGTTTGACCCGTAATCCTCATGTGCATTACTGTTTTGTGTGTGTGTGCCTCTTGTATAATTATTGCTGCATTAGCTATGGATAAAGGGCTGCTGTTCTTGGGGGCAAGGGCAGGCCGCATAGGTGTTGTCTTGAGGAAAAAAAGATAACCCTGTGACACTTAGAGTATGTTATTAGAGTGGCTACATTAATTTGGTTACCCTGTCAGCATTTTTTTTTCTGCTTCTTATATTATAACTGTGTTTCCCTTCTTATTAATGGGGCTAATTTATGCCGTGCAGTAGGCGAAAATTGGATACGATGCGCTTTTGGTTGTCATTCCAGATCCAGTTACCTGTTTCTCTACGGCCAAATACTCTCAAAAGCAAGTCTTTAGAGTCATGCCTGACTCCAACTTGCTCATTGTTGATTGGATCACTAGTGGACGGCATGAAAGTGGAGAAAAATGGGATTTTGACCTTTATAAGAGCACCAACCATATCATTTGCGAAAGCAACCCTTTATTTCTTGATACAGTAATTTTTCTAGCTCCTAAAGATGGTTCTATTGCTTTAATTTTCATTTGTTATTATTTGGAACTAAAATGTTTTTTTTTTTCACTCTAATTCAATCAGTACTCCCTCTGTCCCAAATTGAATGTTTTTTTTTGTCCCAAAATGAATGACATTTTGAAACTTTACCTTCAAATAATTTTGCCCTATGAATTTTTTTCCAGTTTTTTTTTCATAGCTTGTTATATTTTTGCAAAATTAAAATTTTGAAAGTGAAAAGCAAGAATGTTTGTGATTTTTTTCTATTAAAAATTAACCTTTTCAAAATAACCCTTAAATCCCAAATGGACATTCATTTTGGGATGGAGGGAGTACTTTTCATTTGCATCATCTGTTGGAGCTCTTATTTTACATTGTTCCCAGCTGTCTAGATGATCACTGTCACTTGTCAGCACAGATATTACTAGAGCATGGTGGCATTACCAGTATTGCTGAACGCATGCAAGACTACCAAGTGATCGCAATGGTCATTCTACTTGGGTTCGTAGTTGTTAATTATGCATGGAAAATGTTTCCTTCTTTCTGATTCTGTACTTGCCAAGTAATGGCACTTACTTCACATATGCCTATTTGGGTATTGATTGCTTTAATGTAGGCCAAAGGTGAAGCATGTCCAAGACCTAGTTCAAGAAAATGTGAAGAATATGATGAATCAGGGGCTGCACATTCCTTCTAATAGCTTTGGGAGTCACAAAAAACCACGCAGCGAGCACTGCTTTACCAAACCAAACTTCATTGCTTCTTGCAATACTTTTGGTCCAAAGGTACTCAGAGTATTATATTTACATGCTTTATATATACTCCCTCCGTCCCGCTAGAAGCTTCACCATTTTGAGAGTGGCACAAGAATTAAGACAAGTAATGAGTGGGAAATGGAGGGAAGATGTGAGTAGGTATGACAAGTGGTGCCCACAATTTAAATATGTGAGGGGGAAAAGTTAGTGGATATGACAAGTGGGCCCCACAATTTAAGTATGTGAGAGGAAAAAGTGAGTGGGGTTTGACAAATGGGGCCCACATTTATTACCATTTTAGGAAAGATGAAGCTTCTAACGGGACACCCATTTAGGTAAAAGGTGAAGTTTCGGGCAGGACGGAGGGAGTATGTATTATACACAAATATGTATGCATATGTATATGTAGACACACACACAATATATATAAGGTTCTAAAAAGCGCTAGGCGGCGAAGCCGGGCCTAGCACCTAGGCGGGGACTAGTCGGGATTACTCGAGATTAGTCGGGACTTAGGCGGGGCTTAGAACTAGGCGTTGGAGAGGGGCCTAGTGCCTAGGCGGGGCCTAGGCGCTCTTAGGCGGGGTCTTTTAGAATATACATACATATATATATATATATATATATATATATATATATATATATATATATATATATATATATATATATATTGGTATATGGATGGATTTATAGTTTATGTCAATGCTGTCGAATTCCATCAACTGCATTTTGTGTTACTGAGGAACAAGATTTATGTCCTGTCCTGTGAGTTAAGTTATAGGCCGTTGTAACAAAAATGCAACTGTTAAAGGGATCTTGTTTCCTGCCTTCAGGGTTTTTAGAACAGTTATTTTCCGAAGTTTAAATAGACATAGCATCATATGCAACATATTATAGAATTATTGTCCTTTTCTTGTAATGTTTATGTGAATTACACATTACATTATGCTAATACCTGTGCAGGGAGTTGGCGTTGTCATTCGGATAGCTGCTACAACAACTGAATCGGTTTACAGGTTCTTGCAACAGCAATTGGCTAGCATGGAGCCACTGCTTGGTCTGTCTCCGTATCGATAAATTTTGCATTAGTGGATTTTCTGCACAGGGGCATACGGATCTGTAAGTGTAAGTAGACTATTTGTCTGACTGTTTGTTTATGCACATTTTACTTTCAGCTGTAATACAACAACAACAACAACAACAACAAAGCCTTAGTCCCAAAATATTCGGGGTCGGCTAACATGAATCCTCGTGTCATCAAGGATTCATGTTAGCCGACCCCAATTTATTTTGGGACTAAGGCTTTGTTGTTGTATTACTGCTGAAAGTAAAATGTCGACTACCCAATCTTACTAATTTTCTTCTTCTTTTCTTTTAATTCAACGAATTTACGGACTTCTAATGAGAGTACATGTTGTTAGCTATTATTGATAATTCTCTCATGATATTTGTTGATGAGTTACCTCGAGTCAACTCAACTCAGCCTTAATCCTAATCACTTGGGGTCGGCTATATGAATATTTTCCAAAATTTGAATGGTCAAGATAAGTAAATTTCCAAAATTTGAAACAAATGGATGTGGATGATAGGCTAAGATTAGTGGTCTTCTGTGTGATTCTTGTGTTCATTAGGGGATAGCAACGGAAAAAATAATATATCGCTAAATTGTTTGAAATGGCAAATGGGAACATCTTTATGAGACGGAGGGAGCATTATAAATTATAAATTCCATATATTCTTACTTGATGAAGTTGAGTTAGCCCCAGTTGGAGTTGATTTAAGTAAACTACTTGATCGATTCAACATACATTCTCCCTTGGTCTATTATTATAGAGAGAGATAATGTGAAAGAGAGAGAATTGTTGTAAAATGATTTCATTGATTTTTAATGATACAGAGTACACTTTCCTTTTTATACAGGGAAGTAACTAGCTTTCCCACTATACAACTAACTCACTCAAGTCTAACAAACACACTATAAGGCAAACAAACTTTAGAGCAAAATAACAGACTTAGTTAACTTCTTGACTGTTAACTGACTCTCCCATATTATCCCCCTCAAGTTAGAAGGCTTGAACAAACTGCCCTCAAGCTAGAAGGCTTGAACAAATTGAAGACTTGTAGCTTGTATAACAGAGAAGACAACTGAGAGGAAGAAAGAGCCTTAGTAAAGATGTCTGCTAACTGCAATTTGGTGGACACAAATCTGGGAAGAACAAAACCAGACTTGACTTTGTCTCTGACAAGATGGCAATCAATGTCTATATGTTTTGTTCTCTCATGGAAAACAGGATTGGAGGCAATATGAAGAGCAGCCTTGTTGTCACAGTGCAAGGGAATAGGAACTGGATTGGTAACTTGAAAATCCTTTAAAAGAGAAACCAACCAAGTTAGCTCACAACAAACATTTGACCTGTATTTTACCTCAGCAGAAGACCTAGCATCAGTGTTTCGTATCTTTGTTCTCCAAGAAACAAGTGAACCACCAAACAAGATACAATAGCCAGAAATTGATCTTCTTGTAGTAGGACAAGAAGCCCAGTTGGCATCATAAAATGCAGAGAGTAGGAACAACCTTAGAAGAATAAAGAAGACCTTGACCAGGCACGCCCTTAAAATATTTAACCAGTTTGATGGCTGCTATTTGTAATGAGGTACTCTAGGCTTTTCCATAAACTGACTCGACATATGAACACCATAGGATAAGTCAGGCCTAGTGATGGTGAGATAAATGAGTCTCCCAACTAGACTTCCATACAAATCAGGTTATTGACCCCCATAGAAACTTTGGAAGGTTTACACATCCAAGAAGACCTGAAACATTAATAATGTCCATGACATATTTTCTCTGGTGAAGACATATACATACCATCACTAGATCTAGCAACCTCAATTCCAAGAAATACTTCAGCTTTCCCAAGTCTTTAAGGTTGAATTGAGAAAGTAGATAAACCTTCATCTTGGCAAGCATATTCGCATCAGAACCAGCTACAATGATATCACCCACATAGACTAGCAAGGCAATAAAAGAGGAATTTGTGATATGAGTAAAGAGTAAATGATCAATTTTAGACTTCACAAAGCCAAATTTGAGTAAAATGGTGGAAAATTTGAACAACCACTGTCTTGATGCTTACTCAACCTGTTTTATTGCCTTGCTAGTCTATGTGGGTGATATCATTCTAGCTGGTTCTGATGCTAATATGCTCGCCAAGATGAAGGTTTATCTACGATGGCCGTGAGGAAGGAAGATAACCAGGTGAAAAGCACATGTAGACTTCCTCATCCAGTTCACCATGCAAAAAGGAATTGCTCACATCCATTTGAGACTAGAACTAATTCTAAGATGAGGCTAAGGAAAACTCTAACTGTGGTCATCTTAGCCACAAGTGCAATGTATCGAAATAATCAAGACCAAGAGTTAGAGTAATTCCTTTGGCCACTAACCTTGCTTTGTACTTGTCCACAAATCCATCAGGGTTGTACTTAACCCTATAGACCCATTTGCATCTCACAAGTTTCTTGCCAGCCTGTAATTCCTGCAAAGACTAAGTATTGTTTTGTTCTAATGCAGATAGTTTAGAAGCCTTTGCTTCACTCCATTTTGGATCAAGAAGAGCATGCTTGTAAGTAGTAGGCTCAACAATGGAAGCGATATTGCAAATGAAAGAGAAATAGGAAGTAGACAAATGATCACAAGACACATAATTGTGAATTGGATAAGCATATGAGGAACTTACTGCATTGGAGGAAGGAGGAGATTGAAACTGAGATGACAAATTTGTATAGTCCTTGTATAGTCCTTGTACTTGACAGGAATGGTCCAAGACCTATAGTTCTAGTAGGTGGTTGAATAGGAAGTAGACAAATGATCACAAGACACATAATTGTGAATTGGATAAGCATATGAGGAACTTACTGCATTGGTGGAAGGAGGAGATTGAAACTGAGATGACAAATTTGTATAGTCCTTATACTTGACAGGAATGGTCCAAGACCTATAGTTCTAGTAGGTGGTTGAATGGAAGAAGGAACATAAGTAATAGGAGAAGTAGTAGAAGTCTGAGGAGAGAAAGAAGATTGAGGTTATGAGGAGGGGAAGAAGAGTGAGGTTATGAATGAGAAATATGTGAAAGAGAAGGAGAATCTGCATGACAAGGTGATGCTGCAGAGATAAAGGAAGATTCATCAAAAGAATAATCAAGGGGTGTTTGTAATGGAAATGAGGAAGGATAATATGACAAAGAAGTGTTATCTGAAAAAGGGAATATGGCCTCATAAAATTGAACATCCCTACTATGAAAAATTTTGTGAGTGGAGAGATCATACAACTTGTATGCCTTTTTGCCAAAAGGATAGCCAAGAAATAGACATTTAGATGCTCTTGAAGCAAACTTATCTCTTTGAGCTTTAAGGGTAGATGCAATGCAGAGACACCCAAAGACCTTGAGATAGGAATAAGAAGGGGAAGACCGAGGAACAACTCATAAGGAGATTTATTTTTGAGAAGAGAGGAAGGAAATCTATTTATCAAATAGGTTGCAGTGAGAATGCATCCCCCCAGAATTTGATTGGGAGATTTGCTTGAAATTTAGAGCTCTAGCCATCTCAAGAAGATGTCTGTGTTTTCTTTCCACCCTACCATTCTGTTGAGATGTTTGAACACAAGAACTGTGTAGAGAGATCCCAAGAGGAAAAAGAAGAGAAGAAATATATTGATTAAAGAAGTCAAAAACATTGTCTGACCTAATGGCTTGAACAGAAGCTTGAAAATGATTTTTAACAAACTGAATGAAGTAGGCAATAAACTGCTTGACTTGAGCCTTAGAATGAAGCAAATAGGTCCAAGCACTTCTTGTACAATCATCCACTATAGTTAAGAATGAAGTACAATCATTTAAAGTGGGATGTTTGTAGGGAACCCACACATCACAGTGAATTAGTGAAAAAGAAACAAGAGAATGAGAATTGCTCAATGGAAAGATGGATTCTTGTTTGTTTTGCATAGTGACATACATCACAAAGAAATTTAAAAGAAGTTGGTGGTTTACAAGATATTTCAGAAATATGACTAAGAGAAGAACTAGAACAGTGTCCAAGTCTATGATGCCATATTTGTAAGAGGAATCAGTAGATACATTGAGAATAGTACTACCAACAGAGGAGCTAGTATTATTATCATAAATGACAAGCTTATACAGATTAGCTTGCAGATGCCCAATCCCCTTCACTTTCTTATCCATTAAATCCTGAAAAATGCAGTAAGAAGGGAAGAAAACGAGGCACAAGTTACTATAACAAGTTAACTTACTCCCAGAAATGAGATTTAATTTGAAGGAAGGAATGTACAAAACATTGTAGAGAGTGAGATAGGGAATAAGTTTGATAGTACCTTTATGAGTAATGGATGCAGACTGACCATTAGGAAGAAGAACAAGAGTATTCAAGGGAATGTGATTAATAAGAGAAGAATGAATTGGTGATTTGGTTAGTAGCACCAAAATCAATGGTTCAATCATGAGCGTGAATAGAATCGTGAACTATACTGGTAGAACTATAATTGTAGAAATTGTACCTGCAATGTGATCATTATGAGAACGTTGCTGCTGATTGATAAGATTCAAGAGATGATGATATTGAGAAGTGGAAAGGTCATCAGTAGTGCCTTAAACCACATTAACAGCTTTAGCAGGAGAAGCAGTAGCAGCTGGAACACTCTTGGATCTGAGCTTGGGCATTTTAGAAGGATCAGGCTAGGCTGAACCCCATGCATAGGGTGCCATCCAGGGATTCTTGTAGGAAAAAGCAGCTCTCTCTAGTGTGTTTAATACCCCCACAATGGTCACAATGAAGTTTGGATTTGTCTATCTTCTTTGCACCAGTAGATTTGGCAGGGACATTCTTAACCAACAAGGCGGTGGTAGAATCAGCAATGGAAAGAGGATATTTGATAGAATTAGCAGCAGTAATGATATTCCTTTATTTCTAGTCTTGAACAAGAAGAGAAAAGCATTTGAAAGAGAAGGTAGATGAGTTTTATCCAAGATAATACTCCTGATATTGCCAAAGCCATCATTCAATCCCATTAAAAATTGTGTCAAAGGATGTAGATGATCAACTTCCTCAATTCTTTTGACAGCTCCACAAACACAGTTACAAGTACATTTAGGAGCATGAGTAAGATTTGCATATTCATCCCAAAGAGCTTTGAACCTGGTAAAGTAGGCAGAAAGAGATAGGTTGTCCTGATTGAAAGCAATAATTTCCTTTCTAATCTGATACACTTGAGGAGCATAACCCTGAGTAAACCTGTCACACAAATTGTTCCAAATCTCTTGAGCAGTAGTAATGTGGACAATACTTGATTTAATTTCACTCGAGACAACATTAAAAATCCAAGAGATAACCATAATATTGCACCTATTCCACTAAAGAAAATATTTGGACCATAATATTGCACCTATTCCACTAAAGAAAATATTTGGAAGTAACAACAGGTTGTTTATGAAGACCTGTTACAATACCTAATTTGTTCTTTTTAGAGAGAGCGATAGTCATATTACGTTTCCAGGAATTGAAATTGTGTTAAAGTAGGGTTTTAGTGATTAAACAGAGACCATAATGATCATTCGGATGAAGAAAAAGAGCATGAGGAGGATTCAAGAGAAGAGACTGATCGATCACATCATATTCGTCAGTACCTTGTGTATTTGTAGTTCGACCGCCATTGCATGAGTCGAGCTTTCATCTGCCATTGATGAAGATCGAGGATAGTTGAAACTGAATTCGTATTAGTTGAATCCAAAGTCGATAGTGAGGATTGAGATCGCCGAGCTTAATTAAGGGCATAGATCAAAACCTAGGGTTTATAGAAAGCAATAAAATTTTGATCGAGAATTTGTGCAGAATTCATCTGATACCATGTAGAGAGAGAGAGAGAGAGAGAGAGAGAGAGAGAGAGAGAGAGAGAGAGAGAGAGAGAGAGAGAGAGAGAGAGAGAGAGAGAGAGAGAGAGAGAGAGAGAGAGAGAGAGAGAGAGAGAGAGAGAGAGAGAGAGAGAGAGAGAGAGAGAGAGAGAGAGAGAGAGAGAGAGAGAGAGAGAGAGAGAGAGAGAGAGAGAGAGAGAGAGAGAGAGAGAGAGAGAGAGAGAGAGAGAGAGAGAGAGAGAGAGAGAGAGAGAGAGAGAGAGAGAGAGAGAGAGAGAGAGAGAGAGAGAGAGAGAGAGAGAGAGAGAGAGAGATGTTGTAAAATGATTTCATTGAATTGAAATGATACAGAGTACACTTTCCTTTTTATATAGGGAAGTAACTAACTTTCCCACTATATAACTAACTCACTCAAGTCTAACAAACACACTATAAGGCTAACAAACTTTAGAACAAAATAACAGACTCAGATAACTTCTTGACTGTTAACTGACTCCCATATTAATTATTGAACCTTCTCTTCTGGGATTGTTTAAGGATAATTTATCCAATGCTAAAACACTCTTAGATTTAGCCATAGAGGGTAATATTAGTTTGTTTAAGGCTAGAAATCTTGAGATATAGTTTTGTGGGTCTACCATAAAAGGGTAATCTAAGATTCTAGTAATTCATTGGAGTCCCTAAAGATCAAGTTTGAGTTTGCTGTTTGAAAACACTAAAGTATATTACAAGTTCTGCAATGATTTGTGTTTGATGTTCTAAGTTCCTCCTTGAGTCGATAACTTGTTTAGAACCACAAGGACCTGTACAACAAAGCCTTTCTTTTCTTTTAAGAGAAAGGCTAAGTTCAGCTCATTGGATGTTTGCACCCAACGGCTGTTGCAAAACAAACATTCCTCGTAGCCCAAACTCGGGTGAGCATAATATTTTTTGAGTTTCAAGAGATTATTGGGCCCACTTCCCTAAGGAAAGACTCAAAAATCGGCTTCAATTTCTCGTCTTCTCCAGACATTTCCTCATCGATTGCAGTTATTTCCCTAGCTCCTGGAACAATCCGGGGAAGGTAGATACATCGCCTGTCTCAATTCATCCTATTCCTATTTCATCGCATCCTACCCATCTGGATGATACAGTGCAAATCAAACCCTTGAGAGACAACAACGAGAAATTTAATAAGATGTCAGAATTAGAAAAGAGATTGGTTAAGAGGATAGACTTTTTGGAGAAAAAAATAACTGAGACGCAGGAATTCTGTCGTGACGAACCTATCTTTTCTACTGACTCCCATAGATACGAGTATAATTTGGAGAAGTTCTTCCAGGGCCCTGGCTGGATCTCTAAAAATCTTTCTCATGTTTGGGCCAAGTCATGAATCTATAGTATCGTATTCTTTTACAGTGAAAGAAGTTGGGAAGAAGTTGTTAATAATAGATTACCTGGAGAAATAGGTAAAAGAAATTTCCTAACGGCCCAATCTCTCAATCAATGCCCTGCCCTTAGAAGCAATAAGAATCTGTCTCTCAAGTCACTATCACAGCTTGGGCGAATGCGGGAAGAATCTCACTAGAGAGCAAAGTAGGAGTAGAGGAAGTCCTCCTTTCTTTATTTGACTTTGGTTTTGGGGAAGCGGTAGCATAGAAGTTCTACTTTCTCGAAGATAGGCCTTGGGGGGGATTTATTGTCTATCGTTGGCCTCTATGGTAGAATCAATCGGGGGACCTGAGAGGCGGTGGTTTACCCTGCGGCGGATGTCAGCGGTTCGAGTCCGCTTATCTCCAACTCGTGAACTTAGCCTGTGATATCCTCCATCCCACATCGGAAATATGCGGGAATTTAGTGTGATATATAGAAGGCCCATACACTACTATTAAGCATCAAATCATTCACTGGACTTTTGGAGGCCTGTGATGGGTCATGGTTAACCCACCGAGGAGATGCTTAGCTGGGCCAGCCGCGGTGCCTACGTAGCGGATCGGGCTTCATGCTCGGGTCGTTACAAAATGGTATCGCATCGGGAGCGTAACCCCCGCCTTAAGGCTTGCGAGCCAGCCCTGAGTACGATTCAGGTATTGATTGACCTCGCCAGTGGACGGCAAGGGTTTGAGCGGGGAGATTGTGATATCCTCCATCCCACATCGAAAATATGTGGAAATTTAGTGTGATATATAGAAGGCCCATACACTACTATTAAGCATCAAATCATCCATCGACTTTGGAGGCCTCGCGACGGGTCATGTTAACCCACCGAGGAGGTGCTTAGCTGGGCCGTGTGCGGTGCCTACGTACGGGTCGAGCTTCGTGCTCGGGTCGTTACATAGCCGATACAAAGCAATATGATTGCACCTAATTTTTCCCTCATATTCGACGAAGGGGATTTCCCACCTCGCCATTAGAACAAGAAAGAAAAGAACCATCTTTAACAGAAAAAAAAAGAAGTCTTTGTGATCATCTGAATTTGTTGATTCCTGGATTGAATTTTGTCAAATGGAAGTGATTCAATTAATCGTAATAACTCATTACATTTCTTTCGGCTCTACCCATGAATTTTCCAGTAACTAGGCCTTTCACAACGATATCTACATATACAGTAACGGTATTTAATTATGAAGATTGGCTGGGTAGCTTACCCTCTTAGTCTGTTCTTGTAAGAGGGCGGTCTGTTTTTCAATTTTAACCAAGATTTCCTCCGTATTTTGTCTTTCTTTGGTGAATCTGGTCGTATTTTGTCTTTCATTTTTTGGTGAATCTAGTCGTATTGAGTTGGGGGAAGGTACGGAAAGAGAGGGATTCGAACCCTCCGTAAACAAAAGCCTACATAGCAGTTCCAATGCTACGCCTTAAACCACTCGGCCATCTCTCCTACATAATGATTATTACCCAAAAATCGAGTGAATTGCAAGTCATTTATATGCATTATTGGGTAGGTACGATTAATCAACTCTAAACTATAAAAATTATGATAAAGAGAAAATTGTTTTCTTTCTGAAGATGAGGCCACATGCAAAGCTATGAACCGAAACTTCGTGACGGGCTTCGCCACGGGAAGGGGAGCGGTGAGACGGGCCCTTCTTTCTTTGAAAAAGTCAAAAGAAAAAAGAAAGAAGATAAATTGGGCCATCTTTCTTCCCGAGAGAGGCCACCTTCTCTCACGGCAAATAGCCTTATATTTCTAGTCAACTGCCATGACGGGCTTTCCTCTTTCCCGGGCTTTACTCGCTTGCTCTAAACTAGAAAATCGATTGGATAGAATTCAAAACATTCAATTGATACTTTTGCTTTCTCTCCTCTTTTTAGTTTGCAAAAATGGAAACTTAGGTAAGCGCGCCTTAGCAGCTTCTACACGATTCATCGGGTAACCTTCATTCTCGGCCTCGGTAAAGTCCATCTTGTCATGATAGGAATGAACAAGAACAAATAAGTTTTCGCTAATGTAATAAAGATACCAATTAGTGTTACAAAGACTCTACCCGCTTTTTGATTTCAAAAAGCCCTAGAACTGGATATGTGCGGAATAGAAAGATTCCAAGATGAGGTACAAATCCGTTTACGATCGGGGAATAGAAATCATTCATTCTCGATTCAAGCCATTCCAGCCGTCACCTTCTTCTTTCTAAGAACTCAACGGGATTCTCGGGCCTCACTGAGTTCTTACGCTTTTATGTCGACAATGATAAGTATGAGACGAGATCCTTCTCGGTAGGCTATCGTAGATCCATATAGGTTATAAACTGCCACAGGTGTTAAACGATCCACTCTACACAGGTGTGGGCTTACAGGGCTACTTTAAGCACCTATTCTGTGAGGAATCATAGGCCACAGGGTAAGATAGAATTACTTTACCTTAGTTATCTGAGAAAAAGCTATTGCCTCCGCTTTCTCTTTTCCATCCAGTCCTGCTACATTTAGCACCAGACCAATGATTTGGCCGATATGCCCTGGCTTGTTTTTTTCAAGCCTCGAAAGCTCAGAACCAGAAGTAGTCGGATTGAGTCTCATAATAATATACGCCCTGCCAATGGATTCGTCGCTCCATTAGATTCGGCAACTAATGACGAGATTCCTATATGTTCTAGTTAATCTAATTAGTAAAATTTTTGTTTATATTGAAATGAATCGAGATTGATAAAGAGTTAGTTAATGATGCTCAAACATGTACTTGTTTTGAGTGCCTATTTATTTTATGTCAGTCTATACGGATTGATCACGAGTCGAAATATGGTTAGGGCTCTTATCTGTCTTGAACTTATGCCACGAGGTTCCTTTGGAATCAGAGAGACTATTTTTTGTTCAAATTCACTATAGAAACATCAAAACACTAGGTATGGTTGATATGAATGAAATCGTGTGAGAACTCCCAGTTCGGACGATGCTATTGCAATAGTCTTTCTGGCTATATTTTCTCGTACTCTGCCAATTTCATAAATTATTCGACCTGGTTTAACAACAGCTACCCAATATTCAGGATGAAAATTGAGTTATTTGGGCCCCGGGGGATTGACCGGGCGAACGACTAGTTTTCGAATCCGCAATATTCATCCTAGTCACTATGGTCGTATTTGCCCAATTGACACATCTGAGGGAATAAATGTTGGACTTATTGGATCCTTATCGTCGGAGCGAATCGGTAATGAGATACGACTCGATCCGAGGCAATAAGGTCGGCAGATAAAGAAAAACTGTTTCAACATCAAAAACAACAAAAATTATAGCAAACATATAATAGTGAATTCTAAATTGTAACCAAGCGTTAGGAAAAGTATTTTCGAAATTTGAAAAAACAGAAAAAATCAAGTCATCGACGAAAACGGAAAGAGAGGGCGAAGTTACCAATGAATCGTGTAGAACTACCAAGGCCCGGTCTTTTTTTTTTTTTGCCCTTTGTAGGTAAAAAGCATTTTCGGTCTTTTCCTGAATAGTTTCCTTTTTCAATTATCCAACCATGTTATTTTCATAAGTTCACTGTTAGCCAGAGTAGGCCACATTTATCTGTTTTGATCCAAGAACAAGGTGGATTTTCTAGCTGATTCAGAAAGGCCGAACTTCTATGCGTCTCTTTCGATATCAATCTAGCTAAATTACAGGCTACTTTTGCATCGGCTCTCTCTCGTTAGAGACGAGGCGAAAGCAGCTCTCTCGGAAGTAAGTTTCCCTGTGAGCTACAGGCCCCACCCCGTCTCCACTGGATCTGTTCCCGGGAGTACCCTAAAAAAAGGGAACCTTTCCCCGGCCATTTAGGCTTAATAAGATGTGAGAGCGCCTTTCTCTCTATAAGAACGGCGCGTTCGATTCTTCAACATCAGTCAGTTCGGACCTCCACTTAGTTTTATCCAAACTTCATCCTGGTCATGGATAGATCACCCAGGTTTGGGTCCATAATCAGTGACAATTGCCCTACGAAGACTTGCTTTCGCTACAGCTGCGATGGGGTGTATTTAGATTAGATAGAGTGTTTATCACGGCCATATTATTAAAAGCTTGGGGGAAGAATGGGTTTCGTTCTAGCGCTCGAAAATAATATTCTAAAGCTTTCATATGTTCTCCGTTGCTTGTATGGATAAGGCCTATGTTATACAGTATATAACTTCGATCATAGGGATCAATTTCTAGTCGCATAGCCTCATAATAATCTGAAGAATATTATTGTGATGATAAAAAATGAGCTGCAACCCAAGACATAAATTGACTAGTTATCCGTAATCCTTATAAGGGATTCAATTGTTTGGGCATTAAGGAGGTCGCACCGCTCGGCTAATACCATGCACATCTATTCCATACACTACTGATCCACCAAATCATCAATTTAACCTCCACATACATGGTTACCAAATACCCATGGAGAAGCTCACTACAGTACTTGTATGCTTTTAGCCGAAATCTTATTAAAATTGGGAAAAGTAGATGAAGAAGAAGCAGTACATCAAGAAGAAGTAGATGAAGTTCAATTTTGGGGTCACATAAATCTCTTTACGGGTTTTCAAGTCAAATTTTTGGGCTCTTTCATTAACTGATATAAATATTAGCCAGTCTGCCATATTTGTTTGATAGAAAAAAGGAGATGGCTTTTTTGATGTTGAAACAGTTTTTCTTTATCCATGGTCAACGAGTTTTGATGTATTGGGTGTATCTGCATTTATAGAAGCTTTTATTAAAAAAATATCCATAAAAATGAGAAGAATTTCGAAAGATATTTCATTTTCTCAATCTTACGAGCAAGATCCAAGAATCAATTGCGTTGATGGAAGAAGGGGGAGATAGGTCTGAGGATGGAACGGTAGGGGATTGCTTTTTCCTTGAACATTTGATACTTCATAGCAAGCTTTCCACAAGAGTAGGCCGAAGAAAGAAGGCAGAAACAGGAACTCCTACCGCGAGTCAGAAGTACGGCTCTTCCTATTGCCTTCCTTTACCATTGAAATGAACTGACTACGAGCCTCCTACAGGTTTAGGTTATAAGTTGTCTGAGCGGAACGCTTTTTCTCTTATCAGAAGATATATGATATAGAGGCATTTACCAAATAATCCCTCTATAGAAACAAAACTACTTCCTAAGACAATTTATAATTTGATTAACCATTTAGTCCCTAGCTTAATAACTACACCCTCCCAACATTTTATTAAGTTCACCCTCCTATCATTTCACTAAGTCCAATCTCTTTAACAATTTAATTTCTCTCCAACCACCCTCACCTTAGGTCACCCCCTCCCCATCTTCTCCGGTCAACACTTCCGGCAACCATCAACTCCGGCGACCAACTCCGGCGACTTTTTCCGGCGACTTTTTTTTTTTTTTTTTTTTTTTTTTTTTTTTTTTACGCCGGCGACCTCTCCGGCGACCAAACAACTGAGAACTTAACTTATCAGTAAGTTCTCAGTTGTCAACTAAACTACTAAGAACACTTTTAACTCCGGCGACTACCAACTCCGGCGACCACCAACTCCGGCGACCTCTCCGGCGACCAAACAACTGAGAACTTAACTTATCAGCAAGTTCTAAGTTGTCAACTAAACTACTAAGAACACAATTAACTCTGGCGACTACCAACTCCGGCGACCACCAACTCCGGCGACCTCTCCTGGCGATCAAACAACTGAGAACTTAACTTATTAGTAAGTTCTCAGTTGTCAACTAAACTACTAAGAACACAATTAACTCCGGCGACTACCAACTCCGGCGACCACCAACTCCGGCGACCTCTCCGGCGAACAAACAACTGAGAACTTAACTTATCAGTAAGTTCTCGCTGTCTACTAAACTACTATGAACACGATCAACTCCGGCGACCTCTCCGGCGACCAAACATTTGAGAACTTAACTTATCAGTAAGTTCTCAGTTGTCAACTTAGCTACTATACTAAGAACACGATCAACTCCGGCGACCTCCTCGGCGATTACCAACTCCGGCGATCTCTTCGGCAATGAAACAACTGAGAACTAAACTTATCAGTAAGTTCTCAGTTGTCAACTAAACTACTAAGAACACGATCAACTCCGGTGACCACCAACTCCGGCGACTAAACAACTGAGAACTTATCAGTAAGTTCTCAGTTGTCAACTAAACTACTAAGAACCTATTTTTTTTACTCCGATGACCTCTCCGACGATCGAACAACTGAGAACTTATTATTAAATTCTCAGTTGTCAACTAAACTACTAAGAACCTTATTTTTTTGTTTTGTTGACCTCTCCGGTGACCAAACAACTGAGAACTTATCAGTAAGTTCTCAGTTATCAACTAAATTTATAAGAACACGATCAACTCTAGTGTCCACCAACTTCGGCAATCAAATAACTGAGAACTTATTTGTAAGTTCACAATTGTCAACTTAACTACTAAGAACATAATCAACTCCGACGATCCAACTCCGGCGACTAAACAACTGAGAACTTATCAGTAAGTTCTCAGTTGTCAACTAAACTACTACTAAGAATACCATCAACTCCGAAGACCACCTACTCCGGCGATCAAACAACTGAGAACTTAACTTATCAGTATGTTCTCAGTTGTCAACTAAACTACTACTAAGAACTCGATCAACTCCGGCGATCACCTACTACGACGACCAAACAACTAAGAAATTTTTTGACTTTTTATTTTATATTGAAATACTTATCAACAACTAAAGTAACGAAAGTAGTACTACCTCCACCTCAAAATAAATATCAAAAATATCAAAATAAATACAAGTAATACTACCTCCGTCCCATAATAAATATAAAAAATAATTATGTACTTTTAATTCTTTTGTTGATGCTTCATTGGAACCATGGATTTGTTGCTTACTTTCTTGTTTATGTTGATGATGAAATCATAACCGGTGGTGATGTAAGGTTTATCAAGTTATTAATGGAGCATGTTTGGATACCGTTCCTATTGATATCCTCGAAAACACAGGTGGTCTTCCAAGCAAGGTATAAACATATTGGATTTATTCATCAAGCTTATTCAAGTTGAAAGTTGAAACCACAAAACATTCTATCCCACCAGATACTTGTTTTTCCGCAAATGAAGCTTTCAAAAGGGAAATTCTCAAGTTTCTTCTACTGTTTACTCTCCACATCAAATATATACTTCCTGTAAGCAAAAAAACACACACACACACATAGTATTTGCCATATATAGATTTGAGGTCGCCGGAGTTCGCCGGAATTCACCGGAAGTCCACCGGAAGTAATGAGGGGTGACAGGGGAGAGATTTCCAGATCTGGACTAGATCTGTACAAATTTGATGAGAAGGCGTTGTACCTGTCGGAGGAGGGGGAGACGAGGGAGAAGATGAAGGTGTAGCGGCGGTGGAGCCGGCGGAGAGATAGTTGGTGGAGAGGCGACCGGAGTGTTGTGTGTGGCCGGAGGTGCGAAGGAAGAAGGTGAACTGAGGTGGGGTAGACGAACGCCGGAGTTGAGGGAGACGTTCGCCGGAGTTTGGGAGTGAGACGGTCGCCGGAGAGGGAGGGGGACGGTCGCCGGAGTTGGGGATGGTTGCCGGAAGTTTGGGAGGGGAGGGGTGGTGACTGGAGAGAAGGAGTAGAGAGAGAAAGTGTGTGTGTGTGTGAGAGAGAGAGAGAGTGTGTGTTTATTATGACAAGGTGGGTGGGGTGGGGTATAATTATATCTTTTAAATTATTTTAAATTAGGTGAGGGATTAAATGGTATGACAAAATATTTTTTAGGATTAGAAAGTAAATTAGGAAATAGACTGTCTTATGATGTAGATTAAGAATTATTGAGGGACTAGGGCGTATTTTTCTCTATGATATATCTCATACGTGTACAAATGAACAGAGCAAGGAATCCCGATTTGAATGATTTACGATCGGTATTCTTATTCATACTTAAACTTACCAAATTGTACTTCGTGGAAATTGCTTTGAATGGGTAACTCAATCATTTGTCCTTGGGGATTCCACATTAATCCCCTCATACCTACTAATTGATGTACCTGAGATGGATTTCCGAGCTCCCAAAAAAGGAATTCGATTTGGACACTAACTGAATCGTTCCCGAATGAATGAACCTATAGGGGAGTGCCGAACTCGAGAGATTTTTGCAATAATAGCATGGTCTACGGCCGGATAATAGATAGAAAGAACGCTTGTAAGGAGTGCTATTAAAACCAAGAAATATAAGCCTGCTTGCCATCCACACCAGAATAAATAGAGTTTTTCGAAAAAACCTGCTAGTGGAGGAAGATTTCACATGCCAAGAACTTTTCACAAACCAGTATGAAAAAAGATTGAGAGAACTAAAGAAAAAACCGGAACCGGAATCCTTTTTATTCGATTTGATTCTTTATAAAAGAATCGTGTCTAATTCTCTAATCTGTGGGAAGAAACTTAACTTTGTTGGCTTTCATTTTATGGTGAATCTAGTCGTATTTTGTCTAATTCTCTAATCTGTGGGAAGAAACTTAACTTTGTTGGCTTTCATTTTATGGTGAATCTAGTCGTATTTTTTCTTTCTTTTTTTGGTGAATCTAGTCGTATTTTTTCTTTTTATGTTAGTTTTTGATAAAAGACAATAGTCGAAAAACTAGAAAACACGATACCAAGGCAAACCCATGAAAATACCCCTTTCTCAAAGAAAAAAGACACTACGCAACTTTATTGCATTGGAAAAGACTATACTCTGACTATGTTATGTCCCCCTCCCTTCGGGGATTCGTTCAGAGCAAGAGTTACTATTCATCTTTGTTTTCTTCTATTGGGAATAGTCCACTGTACTTTGATGGTACTTTTACTTTAACCATTGTACTTTTTTTACTAAGATAAAAATCACTTTACTTTAGAAAACCTATCATCCCGGCCACAAATTCGCGGATTAGAGCACAGATTGGACCCAAATTAGGTCACAAATTGGGTATCGGGATGATAGGTTTTCCATAGTACATTGGTTTTTTATGTTAATAAAAAAGTAGAGTGGTTAAAATGAAAACTAGGTGGAAGTACAATGGATAAAAATAAAGTTTGGCCCAAGAGAAATTTGAGATCCTCTCTCTCCGGTATTAAATCAACAATCAGTAAACATGCTGACTGTGACTGCCAGTTTTCTTCGAACTTGTATTATAGGAAAAGCAAAGAGAGCGTGAGGTAGAAGCACATTCTTCGGCAAGATTTACCAATTACCAACATTCAAGCCTGGTTGGTTATGATGCAGATTTCAAGGGGATGCTTGAGTTGAATATGTTACTTGGAGAAGTCAAAATTTCTTTCCCCCATCTCCAATTCTTGGTGATATTATTATTGCCAGAATGAGAGTGGTGACCAGCGGTTTCTTTTCTCTCTCTCTCCCTCCCCTCCCCCAGGCCCTTTCTGAAATACCCAGCAAAGCAAGAATGATGCATTTTGGTGTATCTCGTAGCTATATTTACCGCCTCATGAAGGTTTCCCCATAAAGACACATATCTACTTCGTACATCGTCTAGTCTTGAAAGTGAAGAGGAATCAGAATTTTTCTACCAATCATGCATTTGTATAACCATGTCACTGAATGGCTAGTTGATATTAAGGTTTGTCTGACTATTGCTCGTATGAGCATTGCCTGTTTTTTTGTTCTTGACATCACTTGGTTCTTTTGTTGTTTCTTGGATGCAAAATATACTCTTAATAAAAAATAATCATCATAATCCTGCATTATGTCTTTGCTTTCATGACACAGGACAGGAGAAGAACTGTACAACAAAACTATGAGTCCAGAATAGAATAGACCAAGTGCTTTTTAGCAAGTGGATGCAGTCAAAAGTGTCCAATGTGTGTGGTGATGCAGATACTTGAGTTTTTATGATGTCTTGATGGATGTCGTCAAACTTTCCTTTTCCGCTAGTAAGTGTGGATTTATACATAGCATTTGAATGCGTAATCTTTGTTAGAAGTTGTAAAGATGAGAATTGATGAATAAAATTTGTCAGTTGGAACAGATTTTGAATAGGCTTCTAGAGTTTATTTATTCCTTTTGGATGGGGAGATACAGGACCTGAGTTTGAAAGGAACCCCTCCCCTCCCCTCCCCTCCTTTGGGCTGTCTTGTCAAAATTTATACACTCCCTCCACAAAATTTAATCATATTTTAATTGTAAACTTTTTGCAAAAAAATAAAATAAATATTCACGTGAACTTCTAAAAATTGTTATTGATAATTTCACGAGGATAATTTTATTTTCCAAATAAATCATAAATATTTGAGTGGAATTATGGGTTTTAAGATGAAGAAAGTATTTTATGTTTATATGAAATATCAATATCCTTGGGTTATGATGGATATAGTTAAATACACGGCCTCAAAAATACACGGAACGAAAAAAATTCAATTCTGCCCTTGCCCGTCTCGTGTGTGTATACACGAGATATTCTCACTCATCCCGTGTGAATCTACACGAGATATCTCGTGTGAGTTCAGACGAGATTTCATGTAAACTCACACGAGATGTGTCTCGTGTGAGTTCACACGAGATGTGTCTCGTGTAAACTCACACGAAACACATCTCGTGTGAGTTGAGTTTATACGAGATGTGTCTCGTGTAAACTCACACGAAACACATCTCGTGTGAGTTTATACGAGACCCTAAGAGATGGCCGGAATCGATTGAACATGTACCGTCACCGAATTTGTTAATGCTGAATTCTGGAACGCACATACAAATTCCACACACCGTGCTCTTCAACAATCAATCAATCCCCAACCTAAACCACTACCAATCGAAACAACAAATTTGTTAATGCCCAACTCTGAAACGCAAGTATAGAAATTTGCAAGATTAGCGTGAATTCGCCCTTCCAAAATGGGCACAATTTTCAGCCCAAACGCCGTGCGTTCATCCCCTCCACAGAAACCCTATATCCCTCCGTTCGTCTCCTCCGTTCGTCTCCTCCGTCGATGAAATTTGCAAGATTAGCGTGAATTCGCCCTTCCAAAATGGGCACAATTTCAGCCCAAACACCGTGCGTTCATCCCCTCCACAGAAATCCTATATCCCTCCGTTCGTCTCCTCCGTTCGTCTCCTCCGTCGATTGTATGAGTGAATAAAAAAAAATTAGGTATATATAAGGTTATTTTGGTAATTTACTTACTTCCCTGTATATTTGGTTCTCTGTATTTAGTATTTGCCGGTTATGATACTGATATTCGATTTAGACCTTGCCATAAATACTACTGAAGGATCATCATCAATGAACTTTTGGGTTGAGTTATGATATCCACCCAAAAGTATTGCAAGGGGACACCAGCATCATAAATAAAAATTTTGGTATTCGATTAGAATTTACCAAAAGAAGGATGAACATTAACATCATTCATAAGCGTTTCCGATGTGTGTTTAGTTGGTCGGTATATGATAAGCACGTGGCGTATCTAAGGAAAAAAGGTGTTGAACATGGACATTCATTTAGGGAAGGGAAGGGAAAGACGGAGTAACAAATGAAATTTTACAAGAAAACAAAAACATAAATCATTCATTGGATCGATCCAAAAAAGTCTTCAATATGGACTCATGAGATTTAACACAATCAACAAATATGATACAAGAAAAACCATGCAGGCGGCCGGCTGAGAATTTGTAATTTTCTAGTATACGAATTTCTTTGGAAAAGATAGACTAGAATGAGATTTCACAAGGGGCATGGAAAGTTCTACCACGGCAAATGGCTTCAAGATTTTCTCCCGTATAAGAAACCAGTGGTGACACCTCCACACCTGCAACTCAACATCAAACAAGCAAGCACGCAATTATGACGTGAAAATATAGGTAAATGCTAAAACCGTTTTTGAGTAGTTCAATACTTTTTATGCTAAGGAATGATAAACTCAAAAATGACCATTGCATTCTACTAACAGATAGACAATATCATTCAGTTCACTAGCACATTGACCATTCATATACCACATCCTTGTTTAGTCACTCCGAGGTAAGTCATTCAGAACAATTATTAATATCTACATTTTCAATTTTTTTTTTTTTTGTTTGGAAGCATCTTCTAATCTACTGGGACATTTCCGATGTAAAATAAAATCTTTTTTTAAATCAACTTTGAATATCCTCCATGTTTTCAAAACTAATTTGGTTCCTACCACTTAAGGTTCGAAATAAATGTGCATGTGCCATTGTGTATATTTCTTGATGTATCTATATTTATGTCCAAGACACACACACGAACATCATAATAATTTACCAGTTTGGTATAACGGCACTGAATGTGTTAAGAAGCCACCGGCAGCAACCACCCAACGAGCATGAAGGCGGAGAACAAGAAGTCTTGCACTGTCAGGAGTGTCAAAATTTGATGACCCATTGGCATTTTTCACAGGAGCAAATTCTTCTTCACGTAACACCTGTATATTAGACAGATAATTTTATAACTCACTAACAATAATTATGGTCACTTCTGGAACTCCTAAAGAAAATATATGCAGGTTAGAAGATTAAGAAGGAAGATTCACCTCGAATAATGCTGTTGAAGGTGCATACGGAAATGCATCAAATATGAACTGCTCAAGTTTGAACCCCATCGTTTGTCCATGGATCGAAGGAATTTTCTTCTCTGCAAGATGGTATCTGTATCACGGTGCATGCGAATAAATAACAATGTGTTACAAATTAAAAACCCCATTGCAAAAAGATTCACAATGTCTGTTTAACTGTGCATTGAGTTGTAAACCATATTCTAATTGAGTTTTCCGTCTTAGACATAGAAAAATAACCAAAATCAGAAATAGTCAGCTCACATGCTTCAAGAAGATAACGTGTATGGTTAAGAAGTCAGATGGTGAGGTGCTGTTGTTCTTACAATGAGAAACTGATTTGAGTATTCACTAGTTTCTAACATGATATAAATAAATGGTATTCAGTTTGATATTTAGCTAAACAATTTAATCATCCAACAGCGCACAAATGTGGTAGCATCTTACACCCGCATCCAAGTCTGAGTAATATATGGTTGCATGCAAATGGTAAAAATAGAGAGCTCTAGGATGTTTACGAATGGAAAGAGAAAAGAAAATAGGGGCTTTTTACTACGGGACTGAAAAGTTTCAGTTCAACCTTCCTTACGTAAAAAGTAAGCATGTACTCCCTCCGTCCCAAAATGAATGACCATTTGAATAAAGGGCCATTTTGAAAAAAGTTGATTTTTAGTAGCAAAAACTCATAAATAAAGGGCTTTTAGTTTTGCAAATATATAATGGACTATAAAAACAAATTTGGTAAAAAATAATGTAGGACAGTTTTTTGAAGAAAACGTTTCAAAAGGTCATTCATTTTGAGACAAAAATGATCATTCAAGTTGGGACATAGTGATTATATTATTCCCAAACAAAAATTTACATAATTGAAGAAAGATTATGGGAATACCAGAGATCATAAAATGGAGATGTACAAGAAACCCAAACAGAGAGAAAGGAAGATAGGATTACTGACATGCTGTCTTTCTCTAGGCCATTTGCTACTTGGTTGAGGAAATCCAATGTAAACATATGCAGGCATACCTGGATATCACAAAATAGGAGTATCAAGAATAATAAGGTCATTGAGAAGGAGAGCAACAACATTACAATGGTGCAGATACCAGTTAAATTTAGGTTTTGACGCATACAACAAATGAATAGCTTTGGATAACACATTATTACTAAATAGTTGAAAACATTACAAGTACTTGAAAATATATCAAAACATATTGTGGGGGACTAGGTATACCTATAACAAGGATAATGGTCACCAGGTTCCATCCCATTATAGCACACAGCCAGATTCTCTCCTTTGCTTTGAAAGCGTGATGCCTCTAAGTCATCTAAAGTTTTTGGACTGTGTCATGAGTAACCAATGCTTTTGTTCCATACTCTCTAATAATCACAATAACTATGCCTGTGGTACCCTTTATCACAATAATATTGCATGACATTTTTTAAGGACTAAATAACAAATACTTGTCGTGTTTTTTCAAAAGCACGACAAGTGCTGCACAAATTACTTTGCTAAACATACTATTAAGGGCTCCATATACAAACAGGAAACTGAAGACTTGACATACAAAGGACTGTTGAAACCGTCTTCAATGACTCAAGTGTCTGATTAGTTATTTTATAGACCCATATCTGAGTAAATCAAATTTCCCAATGGAAAGAAAAAGAAGATAATCAACTCTCTACCAACATCAGCTCAATCCAGTCGGAAAAATGCACCATGATCCTCAAAACTGTGGTATTTAATCCTCAAAGTTATATATTATTCCTGATTCCTTCCACTTAATAGAGCACCTTGACTTTAGTTAACATCCATTCTTCTGAGTGTCAGATTAACTTGTACTCTATCTTTGATCCATTGCTTCTTAATTATCTCTGTCATCTATAACTTGTGTGGAAGTTAAACCTAAAATATTCATTGATATGTGCTGCTGTGAGAAGAAACAGGCATATCCACTGATCAAAGAGGAAGAATCTTTGCTCCAATCCGTAATGCATTGCAGAGTAGCAAACATCTCAAAACTAATAATCAAAGGGTTATTTTCTCTGATGACTCATACAGGAATCGAATCACTTGCACCTTTAAAAGAAGATATTTTTAGAGGAAAAATTAATGGTATGTAAGCAAGAATGAAATGATATATTACAATTATTGGTCTGTACTGTTTCATGATTCATATTATGTTTTTGTAACAATGCAATCATAAATCAACAGAACAAATGTGTATTGAATTAAAATATTAAAGAAAATTCCAAACAAGCAGGGTAATAGAAGACAATACATTGCTCCAACAATAGCGTAGGCGGCCGGTCCCCTGATTAATTTCACTAGCCAGTGTCGGATCCAACTCGCTATACTCAACTACAGAGACAGGGCCTCCTTTACCTCGCCTTACAAACACACCAACCTTTTCTTGAGGATATGCCTGCATCGAGAAAAAATGAACAGAAAAATAAATGTACATAACTCTAATATACGCAGATGATAAAGGAAAAAGGATGTCAATTTAAATGGAAGCAGGTAAATGCTTGCCCGAGTAGTAGTCCAACTGGGGAACACAGTATATTTTATTTGCAACACTTCACTGCCCTGGATGCTGATGGTACATTTTAGTTGGTTTATTGATGCAGAAAAGAAATTAGGGTTTACAATGGCTGCACTTTCAAAATCTTGTTCAAGCTGCTAATCTCAGAATTTGAGCCTTTAGTAATATGATGAAAAAAGGGTGACTTGAAAGACCAAAAACTAGGACCTCTTTGAAAAGTGGGGAAAGGATTGTACAAGGAGGGAGGGAGGGGGGGGGGGGAGAAGAAGAAAGAGAGAATTTAAAAGTATGAAAGTGATATTTTGATTTGCAATAAAACAAGGAGGGTATGGAGAGGGGTATGCCTGGCCTGGCTACCAGGAAGAGAGAAAAGGAAAGAAAAAGTTGTGTGCGGTGAAGGTGACATGAGCTGTTACTTGAACTAGAACACTAACAGAACATAACCAAACTCTAACAAAAATATGAAAAGAGACTAAAAATAATAAAAGATTAATTAAAGATAATAAAAATCATTAAAGAGATTAATAATTGCACGATCATATAAAATCAATTCAGAATGGGGTGTCATACAAATGTAGATTAAAATGCTGAGAATAGACTAATTGCCTCCTCGTCCCTTCTCTCTCTCTCCTACTCACAACACCACCCCCCCCCCATAAAAAGGCACCTACAATGTACCATCAAAATCAATGAGAGTTAGCAAACAGGACCCTCATCCCATTCTATATCCCATTCTTCTGCGTTACAACCCAGTAATAAATCTTGATTATTTTTTTCAGGAAAAGTCAGTGCCATCAATTGCCCGCACTGGTAAAACACTGTTCCGCCACTGGATATAGCAAAGGGAAACAAAAACTACCTACCTTCTCATTATTGGTGTGGATGGAGACTAGTCAACATTTAAAGAAGAAACTTGGCATGAAAAAAGATTAAACGCACTCATCAGCAAATAGAATTGACAATAATGTCCGCTAGAAAGAGAGAAATCGCTTGAGAAAAGATAGAAATAAATGTTAAAGAGATATTAAACTAATAAGGTTTGTGAGTGGAATAAGACCCTCCAATCCTCCATTGGGCTCCCATGTCATCCAAAGCCACGTCTAACAGCATCAATGGCCCCCTCCCCAGGGGCGGATCTAGGCTTATTTGAGGTGGGCTCCAGCCCACCTCAAACTTCAGAATTTTCAATTTTTTTTTTACCTAAGTCACTGACCATAAGCCCACGCGGTTTCAAAATCCTAGATTCGCGCCTGCCCCTCCCTTTCCCTCGGAAGGGGTTAACCTCCATTCACCTGGGCCTCAATGAACCCATTCTAAAAAAAGGGCACACCAATATTCAACCAAGCCTCAACCAATCTCCTAAGTATGGTGTCTCAATTCCATCTATTACACCACACAAGAGACTTGGCTTAGACGGTAGTATATGCATAGTAAAAATTCTCATCAAGCATCAAGGTTCAGTGGAGTACTTGAACCCTTATGGCCTTACTCTCTGTATCAAGGGGATTAGGGACCCTCCCTCTCCTTAATCAAAGCAACACTGGGAACGGCACCAGTGGA
The DNA here is from genome assembly GCA_022495995.1 of Adenophora triphylla var. japonica. Lineage (NCBI taxonomy): Eukaryota > Viridiplantae > Streptophyta > Magnoliopsida > Asterales > Campanulaceae > Adenophora > Adenophora triphylla. Next base: position 435,894 of record JAFEMH010001015.1, read on the forward strand.
GACTCTCAACAAAAGAAATGTATCTCATGAAAGTCCGTGCTTAGGGGAACCTCTAAACATTGGACTCGGAGAAGTTTCTTCAAAAGAAGCTGGAACTGAGCCAGTTGCCCCTTCAGGACAAGTGCAACTTTTGCTTTTGGTAGAGAAGAGAAGTCACAAGAACCTTTTTGGGACACGTGTAATACGCGTACTTATCAATTAGTGTCCATGCATTTACAGCGACACCCCAGTACTTATATATGGTGGTTGGTCAATGCATAAATAATTATCATCTACCATCATTTATTGAGAATTTTCTCTGAATTGCACTGTCACCTGTTCCGCACTTCTATTAACCCATCAGTCCATCAATTAATAGTGTAACACCATTTACAGATACCTTCTTGGAGTAGCCCGAGACACCTCTACTGTGGACTTCAAGGACTTGTCGCACTTACCCTTCTACTGGGTGAAACAGACGTTCAGAGAAACATATACCAGAAGGCAAGCAGTGAAAATCAGCAAAAGAAGACGTTATTCTTGCAAGAAGGTAATACCATTTTTTCCTTCCACTAGAATTTCATCTAAAAGAAAAAGTAGTCCTACTTTCTACTTTAGGATTGCTCCACTCAAAGTGTCCATAATGGAAAATTAAGGTGATAAGTACTTTGGGGTTTGAATTAAATCTTATTAATAAAAGTTACAGAAATTACTTCAATCTTTACTCAAAATTATATAATCCTTAGAATGTGTTGACTTACAGTAGACTCTATGAGAGGGACTACTTTTGTGTTCAGTCCCTACTTGTGATGCCATACATAGAAACTTATCATCAGGATTCAGGAACAAAAGAGCAATAACTACCACGAGAATCTCAAACAATTCCCAGTGCAGTTACTAGTATTTTCTTGCTTGCATATTTAAACACAACACAGTGTCTATACCAAGGAGATTGAATAATAATAATCTGAAATGAACAGATAAAGGGCAGCTGGGAAGTAAGCAGATCGAAAACATTAAATGAAGAGAGTTATGACTGCACCTATATTCTAAGAAACTAACGATTGCTCACCTTCCGAACAACTTTAGCGGCAGCTGCTGCACCTTTATCAATGAAATAACCCAAGAAAGTTGGATCTGCAACTCGAACCTGCTTCCCAACAATATTCAGTATAGTTCTAAACTGAGGAAAAATTTGAGCTACCAAAGTGAATTACTCCCTCAGTCCCCAAAAAGATGGAGTAGCATATGACGAGTTGAACTTTTTAATATGATACTTACGCTTCTCTATAATTCTTACTCCCTCTGTCCCAAAATGAATGACCCTTACAAACTTTGAGTTCAAATAACTCTCTAAAATGTTTTTTTTTTCGAAATTTTTTCATAGTTCATTATATTTTTGCAAAACAAAAATTTTGAAAGTGAATAGCGAGAATGTTCATAATTTAATCCTATTAAAAATCAACAATTTCCATAAATCCCTTAAAGTTCAAAATGAACATTCATTTCGGGACGGAGGGAGTATATATTGTAATCAGGTTATATTTCGGTGTGTGGTGCCTTAGATAGTTATCATATCTCTGAAAAGACAGAAAAGGACTGGGACCTAGGAGATTTGAAGCTTCAACTTTAGAAATATGATACATTTGAGGACAAAAATTAAAAGGAAAGTATGACATTTGTTTTTGGGACAGAGGGAGTTTATGACTAAGAAAATCAGAATTACTCACTAAAGCGTTGTCAACTCCGTAGCAATCCAAGTACTTGACCCCTCTCATAGACATGTCTTCTAATAATCTTGAGTATTTCAATGCTGATGTAATCAATTACAGTCAAAAACAGAAAATTAGCATCGCCCAAGCATTTACGATGATGAAAGAGACATGACAGACACACTTCACATTCCATTTCAGCCATATATACCTGAATAAACTCCTCCATTTCCATCTGGAGATTTTGCTACCTGGCTTCGCAAACATAAATGAAATCAATTCTGATAAAGATAGCAGCATTTAAAGTTGCAACATGAGTTAATAGATAAAGAAAGCAACTCCATGACCATTACATTTTTCAGGCTTTAAGAGAATCAATCTTTCACAAAGCTCAGAATTTTACTTTTTTTTTTTAAATCACCTAACAGTAAAGTGAAAATTAGTTGAGATTCCTATTGCCACTGGCTATGAAGGACCGAAACTCTCGAAATTCCTTGTCTAAGTTAGATGATTTATACCCAGTCAAGAAATGGAATGATATTTTAAAGATATGCAGATTTAAAACTTCATGAACTGGAAGTAATGGATTAAAATAAAGACTACGGAAAAGAGTCAACTGGTTCAGCTATGAATGATAACTTAGTAACTGGCGTATATTAATCATCGTCAAAATAACTACTTTGTCGTTGATGTCAAATCAGAGTTCACTCATACAAAACTATATTTTCTACAATATTTATAAATGGAATAATGTTAACATGTCCAAAAAATTTCGTGAGTGAGACATGAAGCACCATCTCCAAGTTTTTTAATAAATTGTTGTATCCTCTGGGAGATATGAAGCATGATAATTTGGAGAGACAATCCCCCCCCCCCAATCTCTCTCTCTATCTCCATAAAATGCAATTGCCTCCGGTTCAATAAAGGTAATCTAATCGACACTCCCTCTATCCCAAGATAAAAATCCTAATTCGTTTGAGCATGTCGATTACAACTTTTTTCCTTCCGAATTTCACCTTCAGTTAGTAAGTAAAATGTACAAGATAGTGTGTGTGTGTGTGTGACTTTGAAAAGAGAGAGGATCAATGGCATCAAGTAATGAGCATGCATAGAAACTTGGTAAGTTGATTTTTCAAAATTACACTAATGAAAATGCTACGGGGGTGTAATTGGAATCACATGCTAAGAATAATGCTATGAAATGAATATGGAAGTTTATTTTCTGACATATCAAAAGGAAATTAAGACATTTATTTTGGGACGGCGGGAATATAATTAATGCATGCTTCATATAGAGATGTTGGAACTAGCAGTAATGAGCATTAACAGTGGGTGCAATTAGGCAGACAAGTAGAAACCTTACCCTGTACGGAGTCTCCATAATAAACCTACCATCCTTCGAAACACATGGTATTGTTCCCTGGGGGAAGAACGTAACCTGCATCGAGAAACATTTTCTACTTTAAGATGAGAAAAAAAAACCAGAAATCAAGAATATGATCGAAAAGAAAAATAGATCTTACTTGATCAGCTTCAAGGCCAAAATATTTATGACTCTCAAAGAATTTGCGTGTAGCGTCATTAGTAAATGGGCTAGTCATTATGTACCAATGGATCGGCAAAAATCCTGTCGCCCCTACATAAACCAAAAGGCTAGCCTAGCTCGTCATATGAACCAAATTGCATCAAAACTCCAAACATGGAACTTACCCTCCACCGATTGAGCTGCTAATTTTTGAAGACACAAGATTCTCTCAGCCTGAAGTTGGAAAAGTGACTTTCCAGATGGAAGGCCGATATCTGAAATCAAGGGATATGAACAATATTGATGCTATTCGTAGAGCGAAATTAGCTTACAAGACATGGTGAACAATGTGATTGCAAATAAAGGATACCAGAGATATATTTTCAAAGTAGAGGCTATACTGAGCTAGGTTTTCCCTATCTCATCTGAAGATTTCCCTAGACCAAGTAGGATTCGTACAAGATATCTTCTAGTTTACTTGTGTCATTAGTCTTCTAGTATTTTCATTCATAAGAGGATTTGGATTTTCTTTTCAACTAATTAGCCCTTGTCCTAAAAAAGGCAACTGGATGCGACAAGAGCTCCCTCTATGTGTGTGGTGGGGTCCAGGGAAGGGACATGCCCACATGTGCTTAATGTAGCCTTCCCTTGCATTAAAATGCAAGCGGCTGCTTCTGCTAATTAGCCTTTGTCCTGTTTAGGATTGATTTTATTTTATACATATGGCAGTGATATCTTTTAATCACGTTGATAATAAAATTTGAGTTGAGGCTATTGCCACAGTGTCCTTCGGGCTTACTGATCACTTGAGAGAGAAGTTCTATTGTCCTCCTTTCTTCTTTCTTTCCCCTTACCTGTGTCTATAAGACAAGTCTCCTTATTCTGTCCCGCATCACAATGACACCAGATAACACGCTTACTTTCATTGAGTACACCATTACTAACTCACCAGCAAAAAGAAATCCCATTCAGAGTTCAGACATCCTAAGGTGCAGTTGAGGAGTTTAAAATTGAAGGTTGGAAACAAACTTTTGACAGCACTTTTTTAATCTTCTACTGATTTTTCTATTATTCAACCGTAATAGTAGCAATAAAGCAACAGAAAAAACTTAATTGTTGTAACCTGGACAACTTCCTATCTGGCAATTTAACTAAACATCGTATAGCCCTTTAAACAAGAGGAATGGGATAAAGCCGTTAATACGTAGTAAGGCTGTTTATGGTTAAGTAATTACTCACTGAAACATCCCTTTGGATCTGAGCTCCCTAGCCGTGTTCCCTGCATAATTTCAAACGTAAATATACATCAAATTCAACGGTTAATATGTAATTGAGGCAATGCGAGCAACAGAATCTTAAGTCAGGCGTACAAGGGGAATTATGTGAAAGGAATAGACACCTTCATAAGAAACTCAACATGCTTTGGCAGAGAGTGCAGAAGATTCTTACAAAGTAAACACAATTAAGAGGACAGAAGAGCACAGTATTTAGAGTTAAAAAATGAATCCTGGAACTGATTCATACAGATTATGAATAGATATGAGCCTTATATCTTTTCTAGCTTGATTCATACTTTTTTAAAGCGAATTTAATTTTGGTCTTGTTTATAAGTGGGGCAGCTGTGACTCACGCTCCATTGTGACCATTGTGAATAGTTTCTATCTTAGAAGGATTATTTTCAGAAATCTTGAAAAGACTTAAAGTCAATTCGGGGGTGAAGAAAAAGAAGAATCCAACGAACACTGAAATTTTCACTAAAAAAATACAGTGAGGTCTGGACTGCTAAACTGCCAAATAAATTTTATCTAGTCTTAACTATAAGCCAAGATGCTACTGACTTGCTTCATTTGTTTTAATCAAGTTTCAAAGATCCAATTCTAGTTGGACTTTATCATTATTTATAAATATGTAAAGTATGGTCTGATGCTCGGACTCGGGTACGAGTGTCTGACACGAGTACGGATCCGAGTGTCGGATCCTCCGAAATTTTAAGATTTACACCAATTTTAGTGCAAAATACCCACACCCATGTCATATCATTTGGACACGGGTACTTTGGCAAAATTGAAGGGTCTGAGCATCGCAACTAATGAGAATGGGTTTAGAAGTTACTATTTAAATGATTAGATGGACTTTTCCAATACTCTAGGACAGTATTAGATGTAATTTGAAAAAATAAATGAAATATTAGATTCAAAAAATGAAAGTTGCTTGTATAAAGGGTTCTGTCTCAATAGAATAAGGATTGCTGCAGCCACCTAATTTGAGAAACTTGATAGAGGTAATTGTGTCAATTTAAGGTTGCAAGTAGCATGAGAATCCCAAAGTCATGATTGCCAACTTACTGACCATAACTCCAGATCAACCTCAAATCAAGCTCTACAGACATTATTTGAAATTTTAACCACTTTTCTTTCAAGTAGTTTCTATTATCAAGTAAATCTCAGAATTCATCCACCCCTAGCTAATGCTTTAATACTCAAAAACACTATAAACTTTTTAAGCTCCATATTCATATGAAAGTGAATGTCACCAACTTTTCTCCAAGTTCCTAAGATAAATTTAAGAACAGATCTTGACTAATCATGCTCTGAATTTTTCCACCGAAACTCACAACCAACATTTTGATGTAATGTAACCATTTCCTTCACATTTCTCTTGCTTGAGCAAGTTTCAGAGCGTGAACAGAATCATAGGGACCATTAAGCTTGCAAATGCAGTTATGGTATCAATTTTTGGGGACTAAGCAACACAAGTTCATGTCAACGATGACAATCTCACTAATGAATGATGTCCCAAGAGGCCAAGAAAAGATAAGAAGATCAACATAAATACTCTATGCGTACTACACAGAGAGTTCAGATTTGGAAGTTGAATAATTTAAGGATTAAAATAGTCTCCACAAATACCCTTTATTTTAAGGATGGCCTGGGGGATCACTGTCGAACAAGTAATGTAATAGCCTATATCTCCTCATACTCTCTAGTTATTAGAACTTACATTAGCATCTATAAAACTCCTTTGCAACATCTCCATATAACTACAGAATAAGAATCCCCCTACGCTGATAGAATCCCAAGATGAACTATGCCATCCCAATCGAAGTTCACAAAGCATAACAAGGCTTTATTTCCTTTCCATAAGGCCACACTCAAATGAATCTCACTCAGATTCCTTACGCAGGTTTGATTTCAGCATCCTATCAGTTGCAATCACTCAATTATTTTCCGATGTCTTGAGTGGTTGAGTAGGGTGGTGGTGGTGTGTGGGTGTAGATTTTTTCTTTTTTCGTTCTATTGTGGGGGCAGGGTATGGGGGAGTCCTATGTGATGTCTAAGGTATATCGCTATCATTGAAGGTTCAATGCACTCCAACCAATAGTAGTGGGTGT